>JASAUF010000411.1:10185000-10785000 GCA_030180095.1 Magnolia changhungtana | reverse complement strand
ATTTCATATAAATGTGATTAAGCGAGTATACACGGTTAGCTTCAAGAGGCCTCACCCTCTCCACATCTTGCAAACTTCTTCCTCTGTCCACATGTGTTGCGCTAGCCATATATAGCCATATGCATGGTTATGATTTAACAAGAATAATATTTCTATGCGGTCTCTTTGGATCTTCAAAGTAACGACTGTCTCTTTTGTTCACACAATCAATGAAGGTAATAAAGTTGTGAATTCTTTAGGTAATCAGGGGAGCAACTCGGGAAATAATTTCTTCTATAGTGATAAATCTTTGCTCCCAAATTTTCTTTTAGATCTATGCTTTTTCTTAGATGGGACCCATCTTTCTTATATTACAAGTAAATAATGTCTGCCTGGGTCCCCTTCTTTTCATTCTTATTTTATAAACATGTGCTGGTGCTGGCCTACCTCTTAACTGAGGCCCCATCTCAAAACACACATGGATTGGACGGTTATGATCATGAGAAAGCAATCTGCAATGCCCTCTAATTGTATTTTGAGAAAACTATATAGCATTGCCAAAATTTCATCGACTGTCCCCAATCAATGAATGTTGGGAGCACCATCCAATGAATCAGCTTTCAGGCAGTGGGAGGACCACCTTGTGAAGAAATAGGTATAAGAGAATTCTGAATTTCTTATTATATTTCTCTTTGAAAGATTATTACATATATAGGTATTTTTAAAAGAGGTAGAAGAGTTGTATCCTTAGTCTCTCATGAAAAAGTGGCAACGGCCCACATCGACGTATGACATGTAAAAGTTGATTGATTGGACAATTAGGATTATTAGTTCCTTGTGAAATTTGGGTAGTGGCCTTTCCTTTTCTTTCCCCCTTCCCCCTCCTTTTTTTTTTTTTTTTTTGGGTAGGGGCCTTTCTGGCGCAGGGGAGGACGTGAGGTCGAGCACCGTCTTCCTCAAGAGGATAACTATTCCGAATCTACAGAACTTTTCTAGACTTCTCACAGAGACTTCTCAAATCCACGAGGAAAGAAAACAGAAAATAGAAATAAATTCTAATAAATTCAAAATTGATTAATTAATGCTTAAAAATGAGCTCACAACCCTTTAAATAGAGGTACCAAGCAATGAGAAAGAAATCAGAATCAAACTACAACTAAAACTCCTAGAAATCGCGACTTACTATAAATAGTAAACTAGATGGCCGTGATGTCTACTAGTGCGCAAGGTTTTCGGCCAAAAATAGTAAGTGTCCTATTTGGCTTCACCAAACCGTTCTCGTAATTATTCTAAGCTCTTTTCACGTTGGGCACAACTCCTAAAGCTCGACGGATGAAGAGTTATAAGCAAACTAAAACTTACTATTTATAGTAAAAATGGAATTAAAACGGGGAAACGACTGTCGATCTAGGGGTTTTTCGCAATACCGGGTGTCGCAACCCGGCATAGCGGGGTTGGTTGGCTAAAGTAGCTCGTTCTACCCCAAAATCATAGATTTTACGTCAGGTAACTCATTCCGGATTGCGAGATACGCCCGATCTAAGGTCCGATGGTCTGGATCACTTCTGTCGTCGACCGGACCTTTTCTGATCCATCTTGATGTTTGCAGACACCTGATGGACTTTCCTGAAAAACTAGGTCATTGGTCCATCTAAGGTGGTCCATGCATCTACGGTAGCAATGGCAAAAGAACTGTGCTGGTCCAACTTGGACATTCTTAGGTACAGTGTTTTCATATGTACTTGCTTCTTCTAGCTCAAATTGTTACTCTGGTAGTTTTATTTTTGGGAAGTGATATGATACGATAGGCACAGCACAATGCCTGTCATCTAGGAACTTGTTCAGAAATATCGTAATGAAAGGAACATAGGAGCTTGTCGCTAAGTATTTGACTAAATATGATTGTCCAATTCGTATAGAACCTATCACTAAAATACCCCTAGAAGGGAATAAGGCTAAGCGGAGTGAAAAGAGTTTTTCATAAGATGAGAAATTCTTGAAAAAGTGATTCAATTGATGGGATTTGGTATAATACCAATGAGATACTGATGAGATTGATATTCAAATATTTCTTCTTAAAATGTATTGATATGACCCCATAAGAAGGACCACCATCCAATAGCATGTTGCCACTAGAAGCAGAATCCCATATTTCTTTTAGAGAATCTCATAATTGTTCCAAAGCAACTAGAAAGATATTTTTAATACATAGGCACTCAGAGATTGCACACATGGCATAATTAACTCAAATGGAACTAACTAAAATGGGAACCCACTTGGTAAGTCAGAGTCCCAAAATCAGATTGGTTGAGCAATCATAACCACTGATTTACGGGCACATGTTTGTTGAAATAGGATCATTGGATATTTTTAATTTCATTTTCAGTTGTGTAATAATTGTCCATTAATCCATCAGATAATCAAATAAGTGAATTTTGGTTCATGATACATCTAAATTGGGAGAATAATTTGGATAGTTTAATTTAAATTACTAGAATAGGAAGTATGCATATTGTAATTAATTTCTACGTATTCGTTCCACCCTACCACAATTTTAAAGTGTTTTCTCTTTATTTCTTTTGAAAATATTTAGAATTGTTTCAAGGGATAGAGACCACATGTCCCCTCAATATGGTTTTCTTGATTCGTCACCTCATATTATTATTTTTGTTCCAACCTTTCTCTCAATTTTACTAATTAATCAATGTACGCCCCCACCATTTTGGTAACGGAGGCTAATATAAAGGCTACTAAATTTATTTATTCATATGCTTCTACAAGTTTCTATATTTTGTTAGTCATTATAGGCTAATCTCATTACATTTTTTTATTTTTTTGTTAGCTTGTTAGTACACCCGCTGTCAGTTCACACCACACTGTTAGCCACCCCTGCTAGGGAATCGATACCAAGACCTCGGTGTTGAAACGAGGTATCTTTCACTCAGTTAATCTCATTACATGAGTATTCTATTAGTCCTCTAACCTTTCCATCAAGGCTGCCCCATTATGAATTTGAATGCCCCAAAAATATGGGTGACCCAACCATTGTGTGGTCGCTGGAGCCATACATGATCTGACTTAGCTTGGTTAACTCACTCGACTCAACTCGGAAAAGCTCGATTTGACTCAGCTTGAAACTAGGTTTGATCCGAGTTGAGTTCATTTTTTAAGCTCGAAAAAAATTTCAAGCCAAGTTTGAGGTCGACTCGACTCAGAACTTGGCTTGAACTTGACTCGGTTCAAATCGATTCAACTTAGATCGGGTTCACTTAATATAAATATCTTTATAAATATTTATTTTAAAATTATATATACACACACACACACATTAAAAACCATAAAATCTAAACTCGAACTCGGTTTGATCTGGCCGAGGCCGAATTGGCCAATCAAGCTCGAGGAATGAGCCGAGCCAAGTTCAAGCTAGGGTAGCCTGTTAGCCGAGCCGAGCCAAGCTGGGCCAAGCTTGACTTGGTTCAACTAGTTTATAGCTCTAGTGGCCACCATGCGTATCTAGAGGTTTTTAGATGGTTGTTTATTGTTTTCTATAGTTGGCCAATCATGTCTATGTACCGTTCCAATCATGCATTATATAAGCCTCACCATGTTGATGGATGACTTAAATAATAAGTCCATCCATTAGATAGGCCACACCATAGAAAAAATGGACAACTATATATATAAAAAAAGTGTCCAAATTCATGCACTAGCCTATATGTTGGTTGGATCGAGAGATGAAATTGAGAGAAGTACCCATCTCTTCACATGATGGGTATGTTAAAATTTGGGACTAAATTTTTATTGGGGTAGAATGTAACAACCCATTTTTTTGGGGGAAGTAACACCGTCGACTATGCGTGGCCCATGAGTTTTGGATCATTTTTGGCCTTACATCTTCACTTGGCTTGGTAGATGATGGACCAGATTTATATTATCATTAGTGGGACCTACCATATTTAAAAAAATAAAATAAAATAAAAATAACATTTTATATCTTCCGCACAACTAAACCGTTTTCTCCATTTTCCTTCCTTTTTGTGCGGTAATGGTGCTCCCACGAAACAAAACTTCTCAATGTTCCCCACTCTTTCTCTTTCTCACATCCATTAAAAGGAAGGAAAGATATTAGCACAATCTTATCAAAGAGGGAGAGTGAGAACCCTTGATCAAGAGAGGGATTTGAGCCACATCAACTTTGAGATAGGTGATCTTATCTCGAAATTTAATATTTTTAGTTAATTATTATTTTTATTATTCCCATAATAGGAATATTATTGTAGTGATTAAATAATTCTCCTCCACTATGAATTTTCTGATTTTATATATTTCTTATTTATAATAACTTCAATAAATATTTTCAAATTCATTTATATATGATATCTGTTTTTCTAAATTTTAGTAATTACTGAATCTACTTAACTTGTAGATTAGATCACAATATCTTTTATTTCCGAAATTAAGTGTTAAGATTTATACCATAAATCTGAGTTAGAGTAATTAATCTAAATTAGTTAGTTAGAATAAATACTAATTAAATTTATTCTAAATTAAAAATATACATATTATATATATATATATATAATAAATAGATAACAATAATTTTACTAAATTTGTATTCTGATTTAGAAATTTTAAAATCCCTTTTGATCAAATTAAATTGTTATAAGTCTAAATTTTAAGTATTTATGGTTTTATATGATTTAATTTAGTTGAGTATTAAATTATTTAAATCAAAATCTTAACTCGATGTTAAATTAAACTTTCAATTCATACTAATTTAAACTCTGATATAAGTTTTTTTTTAAAAATAAATAAATAAATAAACAATTTATCTAAAGTTATAATTTAATTTATAAAAGTATTTGTGTTATCATGTGCCACAATTACAATTTCAGAGTGCATGCGTGTCAATCGTCATACTCTACCAGAGTACCAAATAACTCCTCATGAGATGTTAGAGGATGCACCATGAGAACCTACTTTAATGGAGAAGGTTTCCAGTCCATCAAGTTGGACCACGAGTTACGATCCACCCACCAATAGATTTATGACATACTAAGTTCATACAAAATCCAACCCTTCCAATACATCTAAACAACATGAAGATCACTTATATGTAAAATTATTCCTATATACTAGTCAGGATATCCTCAAAATTAGGAAATAACTTATAACTGTTGATAAATAGTATTATTCATTTAATGAGTGAATGTAAGTGTATTTTTTTTAGTGATCCTAATTGTTTAATAAACCTAGTGAATGAGTTAGATTTTTCACATATATTAAAGGTTAGAAGTTATTTACTTGATGGACCGTAGTGTTTCCAACCGGTTGTACTGGAGATCTTTTTATTTTAATGGAACTCTGTTAGTACGAGATATGCTAGTATGACTACAATCTTACTCGTCTGTGTATGCGGAACATAGCACACGTGTGCAAGTCTGAGAAATCTACTATATAATCCACATCTTTAATTTACCCAGATAAAGTAATATATATATATAATAATAATAAATAAAAAGAGCACGGTCTGTCTATTTTCTTGGGCACTATGAATGAATGAAAGCTAACAATGTTCCTTATTCAACTTACAAGTATGGTCCACCTATTTAGTTTAACTACCAAATTTTAGTAAGAGGAACATTGAAAACATGACTTCTCAAATGAACGGAATAGATATCACACACGTGGCTCATGTGGCACGAACACACGAGTAGGATTCAAATCCTACTTGCGCGAGTAGCTTTCCCATTTTTTATGAAGAATTGAATGGTAGGGGATTGGAGTTGCTGTATGGATTCTAGAAATGAACCAATAGCTTTGGATTCTGTAAAGGGTCATAACCCCTTAGGTTCTGTAGTGTAAAGATTCACCATATACCTGCGATTTTTTTAAATTATTATTTTAAGCGAAACCAATACTCAGTTTGTTGTATGGATTTATTTCCACACTCTGCCTCCTTATTAAATAACACTATCATGATAGTCTACTGGCATTCTTAATATGGTGGTGACTCCTCAACCGTCTATTATGAAATGCTTGTACGGTAAATTTGATCGTCCAAATTGATGAACCAACTTTTAATGGTGGACCACCAAAAATTTGAGCTGAAAATGTGAAATAACTATGAAATTTAGTAGGCCCCATCCACTCAATGTGAGATTTATTGCTCAAGGGTGGAGCTCATGTAGAACCTGATATTTTAACAAATTTATGCACCTTGTTCAGAACTTGCATTATAGTTTAGAAATTGGATTGATTAAATTATTAATCATTATTTTGTCGATATTGAAATTGTTCATGTTATTCATGTTTATCTGTTGATTATTTAATTGTAAAAAAAAAATGTGTATAAATTAGCAGTAGGGCAATCGTGTCTCTTGGGTGAGAGACCCTAAAGCCGTAAGTAGGCAATTGTGTCCCTTGGGTAAAGACCCTAGAACCCACCGGATCCATTGGAGTCTCCTTTGTGTACGGCGATATATGAGTACAATCGTGTAGCGCGACACATCGTCAGAGGTACAATCCCCAGGAGCAATGAGTCTGACCAGCTAACGTACAAATGGGTCCATCACCATGAGGTACCAGTGTGTGTGCGTTAATGCAACGTGACCATCCACTTGGGTACGGTGTTGTAAGAAATGATATAAATGTTATAAGTATTCATGGAAGTATCACATGCATCGCATTTTTTTCAATTTGTTGTCAAATTTCATTATCTGTATTTTATTTTTCCTTCATTGTTATGACCTTTCATGGGATAATACACAAGAGCAATTATCCCATTCATGGGTTGGAAAACAGATGGCTATAGAAAATAAAGCCAATGATGGATTGGATTATCCTATCATATGGTGCATCCAATAACATCTCTATTTATCATGTCGAGTCATGTTCAAAAAGCTAGCTTGCATCACCACCATACACGTGGCTATCTATGATTATATCTACACAGACCATTCATATCATGGCCCATATCCTAAAAAATCACATAGATAGGTGTCCAAATTCATGCACTAGCCTATATGTTGGTTGGATCAGTATAACTTTGAGCGTCCAATTTTCATGATGGGTAGACCTTTTGAGCATATTGGATTCCACAAACACACCCAATGGGCCCATGTGGTGTGCATTTGGTTCTACACCGCAGGTAAAACACCCAAGTTGCATGGGCCACGATGTTGCATATGTAAAATCCACTTTGCCCATAAGGTGAAAAACTATTCCTTTAACCATAGTACAAAAGGAAAGTCTGATCGGAAACTAAAAATGGAGACATTGGAAACAACGTAAAATTGCTCTCAAAACTGCTAATTCACGTTGTGGCCACAACCGTTTTTAAGTAAGCAGATTTTCGTACTTTCTCTTCATCCTAGACAGCCAAAAACAAATCAGTGGGTCTAAGTTCACCATGCAAAATCAGATGGTTAAAATTGCCCTATAAACCTAATTTTTAGGGTGTACTCCATCAACTGCATCCTCTACGATTTGGACAGTTTGGATTTCCGCACATATAACACTCTAACAAGAACTGAATGAATCACCACCACATAGAATTGCGCGTTTTATTTTATTTTGTTCTGTTTTTTCCCTTTATCTAGTACGATTGTATTCAGGCGCGATTTGGTGGATCCCTGGATACGCCGAGGGTGGTTGGATCCCTGACTGTGGGGCTACAGTGATGAATTTTGTATATATATAGAGTCATGCTCCCCTGCGCACCTACGCAGGTGTGCACCTTTGCACACGTGCCATGGGTGTCTAATCTGAACGGTCCACATGAAGCAGAATCCCATGAAACCTTATGTGAAAAATTTTCACCCCGATCTAAAATTCTGGTGGGACATCGAAAAGAGAAATGCAAATCAAGGGAGAAAACTGTTTTCAGTTTTCATGGCCCATCAAAGTTTTAGATCAAAGTAAAACTTGGGTCCGGGGGGTTTCACGAGGTTCTGCTTCACATGAACGGTTTAGATTTTGGATCCACATCACATATGATGGGTTCTCAAAAAAGTTCGTACGTAGTGTACGGTGTTGAAAAGTGTGCTTCACCATGATTGTACGTGTGTGTGGTGGCCCATGACAATTACATTGTGGGGAGGACCGTTTGATTTTTGGGATATCCCCATAATTTAACGAGGTGTGGGTGTGGCCTACCATGTTTTAACGGTGTCCTTCAAAATGAGAATGGTCCAGCGTTTACGGTGATTTGTGGTGTTGTATGTGGAAACACACATCACGGTGGGGCCTACAGGTACGACCTCACGATCGTCACTCGGCGCATTGTACCTTTTCCCATATATATATATATATATATAATTCACATGTGATTTGGGGCCGATGAGGGAGGGTTCGGCCGAGGTCCTAACCCATGAGTGTAACGTCTCGAAAATCGGCACCCGAGTACAAAGACCCCAATCTCGAGTTCTCGGGTGTTAACCTAATGAGAATGCACATGTGATCTCATTCAGATTCACATTCACTTCGCACACGGATAATTAGAGTAACGCAATTCACTTAACGGATCCAAAGCGAGAGGTTGAGATAACAAAAGATTCAGTAATATGAGGCTAAGAGTAAAAAATACAATTCCAATAGTGATGATTGCCCAAAATGGGATTATATAAGCCACAATCCACAATATACATACCTAAGATAGTTAAAGTATAAAGCTTTCAGTTTACGTCCAATTCTTCAAAACATAACGGTGTTGGCACAACCCGATATAAGCCTACTTGTCTAAGGTCTCACTAGTACTTGCATCAATGATACGCCTGATTGATGTTTTAAAACACCATTCCAGGTGGAAGTGAGTAGCTAACTCAATAGTTCCATTAGTTCTAAGTTACACATGTTATCAATCCAATTAGTGTAGGTAATAATAAAATAAGAAATCACATATTTCCTAAATACTCTTGTCAAATGCGCATACGAAGATATGACATGATGCATGCTCTCACCATTCGACACTCTCTTAACACGTGACTCCGACCACCCGGTTCGCAAATGACAACACTTCCTCAACATGCGACTTCAACGCTTGTTTCGCCACATTCTAAACTAATGCGATGCAATGAATGATCATGTTAGCCGAGTAATTATTAAGTTTAATTTATCAAGCATATTAGCGAAGCTAGGATACTGATGTCATATCATTAGTTCTTATCCGGATCACGTGACTCCTTGCGGCATGTAGCGGCTCCTCACCAGTGTCCCTTGATACAAATTTAGGTATCACCCGTTTATATCACGAATCAACAACTTCAAATGTATGACATGATACCCGAATGTATAAGGATCAACTCAGTATTAGCCGTCACCCAATACCGGGTATGATCACTCAGTTCCGAGGTGTGGACTTGTCACATAAAACCAAAACACATAAAGGAAATGACTCGTCACTCAATGTCAGTCACACCCGACTATTTTAAATGATACTCTGTCACGGAATCATCGGCCGGGTAATTTGACGGGGGTCGTTCGAACAATGATCTATCACGTCCATTAGTGCTCACTGGTCACTAAGGAGGGGCTCGTCACTCCAGCGTAGGTCAACAGCTCGGATACGGTGTCTCATACCACCATGCCTGGCTCGTGAGTTTTAATGGGATCGTATTGCACTAACGGTTATAAATGGACTCATCCATTGGGAATGAGGTATCCTAAATTCGATTTGGTCGTGTCATAAATTGTGAACGTACATGATCAGTCAGCTAATAGACTAAATTGATTGACCTTGGAGAACGTCGACGCAACCGACATTGGGTGCAAGCATTCCGTTTAGTCCAGCTACTATCTGTTGTCCGTGTTCACCCGGGTTGATCAAATAAGCCTAGGGTGGCTGCCCTAACTCGAGCCACCCGCTGATTTGGGAAATTTACCAACTAACCTAACATCGTAGAAATCATAAGCATTACTATGAACTAAACACTATATCAAGCAATTATAACATATATATACTACTACGCAACGACCTAGGCATTTCATCGAACATGTAAGCATCAATAGAGCGATACATTTACTTAGGCATTTCATCAAACACGTGAGCACCAATGGAATAATGGATGCAATCATTTAGGTATTTTATCAAACATGTGAGCAACGATACATTTACTTAGGCATTTCATCAAACACGTGAGCATCAACAAATCAACGCATTCAATTTAGAGTTCAATCGATCATGTGAGCATGCATAGACAAGCAATGACACATATTACAATCAAACATGAAATATGAATATCCTAGTTATTTACAAATCATTTACCACAACAAATCATTAACTGAGACCCTCAAGGGTCGATAAATGGAAACCTAGGCATAATGATTAGCAGATTGCAACGATTCGCTCGGCTCACAACACTCTCAAGATTAGAAATTTGGAGAAAATTATTCCTATACCAATTTAAAAGCAATTAGGTAAGATTCATGCAATTCATCCTATAAAAACCTAGGTTGGAAAGTAGGATTTGTTTCTTACTTTCCAATCCCGAGTGAGGTGGATTCAGAGGAAGAAAATGATCGATGCTAGGGCTTTAATTGGAGGAAACCGATAAAGGGAAGCACTAAAGCCTCCCCACTCCTACTCTCACTCTTATTCTCTTCTTCTTTCTCTTTCTCTTTCTCTCTCTCTCATTTAAAAAATGCAAATTCGTATGGAGAGATGGGTGCCCAAATGAAGCCCTTATATAGTTCCAAAAGTTGTGCAAATGGCCCCAAGGGCTAAGTTTTCATTATACTAGCCCTATGAGAGAGTGTTTATAACCTCTAGGGTCTATTATGGGGTGTACATGTTGATATACACCATAAGATAGTTAGTCCTAATGATGATCTACGTATGGATATGATCGACCCGCCATTTGGATGTGCCGATTAACGGGTATGATCTGGAGTCTGTTCGTCGGTCACCGATGGTCGATTGGGCTGCGGATATACAAATATGTGTAGGAAAATATCTTTAGTTGGTAACCTGACTTTGGCCATAAATCGACGGTCTGAAAGCTATAACTTTATGAAAGAACAAGTGGACTTGTTTCACTTAAGTTTCATATTTTCATACAAGGTATTCATACAACCCAAACACTCAACTTGCGAGTCCAAGTTGAACGATTCGAGACGCGATCTCAGCTCGATGTCCCGCGATGGACGTTAAGCCCACTAAGACGAACATATTTTTATAGTATCAGGTTTAGTGGCCCACTAATGAGTAGTCTAGAGTTTATTTGGATAATCAGAGCATTTCTAGAATGAATTGAGTATCGAGATTTCTCGTGTACAATTATTAGGGTTTGGATTAGCTAAGTTCATAGTGTGGCCTATTCGCAACTAGTAGAAATGACGATTCGGTTATACTCACCCTAAGCCGTTGGTTCTTAGGCTAAAAGGATAAGTGAGTCAGTTTAGTTTGTTAATTAAGATCTGACCCCTAATTATCTCGACTTTTGGTAGGTCTTTATTTAGTTATAGTTATCTCGATTAGTCCGTGATAGGTCGGCTAGATTTGGGCCCCATGTGACCAAATTATGTGGCTAAACTCGGTGTTTAAGTGATCAACCAGACTCGTTGGCTTCTCATGGTTGATTAATTGGATTTGCGCGGTTCTTTACCGGTACCACTCGCGTATAAGCTCACTTCGAACGTTAAGGGTCAATAAGCGGCATGTAGGCTAGTCATATCGAAAGTTTTCAAGAGTTTTTAAAAATTCAAAGTAGCGAAAATCTAAAACGTTACAATGAGATATGGGGCTTGGGCTATGAGATAAAGGGATTAATTCACCATGCTCTAACAGTTTGAGCTTTTAGAGTAAGTGGTTAATTGTCCTACATCAAATTGGTATCAAAGCTGGAGGTCTCGTGTTCGAGACTCCTTACCGAGGGTGATTAATGCCGGGACACTTGTGTGAGCCACACCACATACAAAAGTTGAGAGGGGTCACCCTTCATTAAAACATTCATAATCATTTTTTGGGCCCACCGAGATGTGGTTCACAAATCTGGCCTATCCATTATGTGTGTCCCACTTGGATGAGTGGTCAAACCAAGTTTCAGATGCATCCAAATTTTAGGTGGGCCCCACCAAATGCTTTTATACATTTTAGGCATGTCTTCATATGATTTTAGATGGTATGGCCCACTGGAGTTCCGTATAGGGCTGATTTTTGGAATATCCCATAATTTAAAGGGGACCCATCAAATGCATGGTGTTGATGTTCGACATATATCATGGTGGGGCCCACACAGCTCGACCTCATGGGGAGTTCCCATGAGCTTGACCGTATAGAACTTTTTCCATATACACACACACACACACACACACACAAATAATTATTACTTTTATATTAAAAATAAACATTGCATTTAAAGATATCTCATGAGTGAAGGAAGAAAATGTTATTTTAAAGATTAAAAACCTACTATGCTTACAGAAGCTGTAAAAAAAATGCAGCTCCCAGCATACCAGAGTTGTCTAAGATTGCAATAGTAAGATATATAAATAGACAACTTTGCCATTCATAATAGGAGGAGAAAAAAAAAAGAGGAGGGGAGGAAAGAGAGACTGGAGATAAGACAGTGAGAGAGAGCAGAGTGTAATGCCCCGAATTTCAAGGGTTGAGCATGTACTCGATCCCCGATATTCCGGGTGTTACTTATGCATTGCGGAAGTATGAATTTAATGTGCTTTTAGCCTAATATCCGAGCAATCGTAGAACTAAGTTAAATATTGAAATATGCTCTGAAATAAATGTATGTAAAGCAGGTAACAATCCCAAAATATACAATATACATCCATTTAGAGCAAATGGTACACGACTAAGGTCCAATATACAGTTCTAAAAATTGAAATGTGTCAAGTCTAAAGTCTATCTAATAAAAAGAACATCTATTAAATCCAGCTGAGCGGCGAGCCAGCTACAACTGCCCATCAGATAGTTGTATGAGAACTCCTCATTCGAGTCTATGTATGCGTCCTCCAATGCGTTCACCTCAGTAACTCCTATATCTACAAAAATGTCTAATGATATTTTAAAATACCATCCTAGAGTGGGAGTGAGTGATCAACTCAGTAGTTTCATTTATTCTAAGTTGCACATGTTATCAACTTAGTCAGCGCAGGTAATGATAGAATATATAAATAAATACTTCATATCTAATCTTGTTAGGTAGATGAATATTATAATAAAATTATGCATTAGACTTACAAACCAACACTCCTGCAACAAGTGACTACAGCTCCTATTTAGCAGATGCCAACACTCCATTATCATGCGACTCCAACTCAATTCCCAAACTACATATCCTAGTGTAATGTGGATCGTCGCCAACATTAGCAATAAGTGCTAATGATATGCATGATTAGCCAAATACTTATCAAGTTATATTCATTTAGCATATTAGGGAAGCAATGGTACTACCATTATATCACGGGTCTCATCCGAATCACGGGGCTCGTAGCGGTCGTAGAGACTACTTACTCGTGTCCCTTGATCCGCTTTTAGGTTCATCACCCCATTCAATCATACACGACAGACAAGTTACTTTCATCATTGCTCAATGGTCACTACGAGGAGGCTCATCACTTCAGCGTAGGCCGACAACTTGAACACGGTGTCCTATACTACCATGCTCGACTCATGAGTCTTGTAGGATTGTAGTGCTAACGGTTATAAGTATGCTCATTCAAGGGGAATAGTGGTATCCTATATTCAATCGAGTGTTATCATTAGAGCTGGGCAAAACTGATCTGATCCGGTGGATCCGACCCGATCAGACCCGATCCGATCTGATCCTAACCGAACTGACGGCCTGGATCGGTGTGGATCGAGTTAGGCCTTTCAGATCCGAATGATTTTCGAATCGGGATCGGATCGTGGTCAATCTGGACCGATTCGATCCGAAACCTAATCTGAATGGATCTGATCCGATCATATCCGACCTGATTCGGAGCCTGAGGAGGATTTTAATGAAGGATATCCAATCATTATTGTTTTCCTGTGGTGTGGTCCACTTGAGATTTTTATCCCTCTAATATTTTGTATCAAGCCTTAAAATGATCTGTAAAAATGGATGAACGGCATCAATGAAATACATATATCATGGTGGGGCCCATAGATCACCAAACACAGGGAGTAGCCAATTCGTTTCCGTCAACGTCAATACCACGAAATCGGATTGCGTACTGAGTTACTCAGTACGCTTTTATCACACTGAGTAAACTCAGTTGGGCCTACCATGAATGTGTGTGGATTATCCATGTCATACATCCGTTTTTCTAGCTAATTTTAGTGGTTGAGCCGAAAATTGAAGCATGCACAAAGCTCAAGTGAACCACACCACAGGAAACAGTGGGAATAATGACTTCCACCGTTAAAACCTTGGTAGGCCCCACAGTGATGTTTATTTGTCATCCAACCTGTTCATAAGATCACACGGACATGGATGAAAGGAAAACACAAATAATAGAATGACCCAAAACTTTTGTGGCCTCTAAGAGATTTTCAACAGTATAATTTCAATTCACACTGTTTCTCATGGTGAGGCCCACTTGAGATTTGGATATACTTTGTTTTTGGTCTAGAGCCCTTAAATTATCTTTTAAAATGGATGGACGGAGTGGATAAAATATGTAAATCATGGTGGACCCCGTAGAGTTTACTTAATATGGTTAGCGTGTTGAGTTACTCAGTACGCAATCCGCGTCCCAGTACCACGCACCAGCTACTGTGTTGTAGCCTAGGCTAGCTAGCTTGGCTAGGTACGTGGTGTGCGAAGACGAGACTGATGCTCCTGAGCTCTGAGTTGTACGAACGGTTCAAAGGATATCAAAGTTATATGGGCCCCACAGTGATGTATTTATTATATCTACACCGTTTATATATTTTTAGAGATCATTGTAGAGCATTATCTAAAAAATGAATAATATCTAAAGATCATCTGGACAACACCACAAATAGCAGCAAAGAATGATTTTTCACAGTTAAACATTTCGTGTGGTCCACTTGATAGTTAGATTTGTCTTATTTTTCGTCTCAAGCCTTATGATGAGCTTGCCAAATGGATGGACGGTTTGGATATAACACATACCCCATGATTAGACCCACAGAACTTACTAACGTCGTTACAGCAAGTTTGCGTGAAAAACACTCACTACACTGTAGTGCAGTGCACGTCAACACATGTTCGGTAAAAGCATGGATACGGTAAGGAGAGTTCTTTCAGAGCCATGTGGGGCCCACATTGATGTATATGTTTTATCTAAGCCGTTCATCCATTTTCAAATATCATTTTAGGCCTCGAGCACAAAAGGCGGTATATTAAAGGCTGAAGTGGACCACACCACATGAAACAGTTGGATTAAATTCATACGATCCGAATCCTACCGAACCCGATCCGACTCGGTTTCCCTGACCGAGTCGGACTCGGTTCGGGTCAGGTCAACTATGCATCGGATCGGTTCGAGTCAGGTGACCCAGACTCGGTCCCGGATCGGATCGAGTTCGCGTCAGGCAATTGAGACTTCGGATCCGGTCGAGTTGGACCCAATCCAATCCGATCCGGACCGATGTCCGGCTCTAGTTATCATACATTATGAACATAATATGATCAACCATGCATTAGACTAATCTGATTGACATAAGAAAACCCCGGCGCAACTGACATTAAGTGTAAAGGATCCCGCATAGTTCAGCTATTATTGGTCATCTGTATTCAACCCCAGTCGATTGAACAAGTCTGGAGTGGCCAACCTAATGCGGGCCACCTCTTAACTTAAACATTTTGCAAAGCCAATTACACAAGAATCACATTTCTAATCATCAGACGGTATTTAA
Organism: Magnolia changhungtana; assembly: GCA_030180095.1. Taxonomy (NCBI): domain Eukaryota; kingdom Viridiplantae; phylum Streptophyta; class Magnoliopsida; order Magnoliales; family Magnoliaceae; genus Magnolia; species Magnolia changhungtana. The sequence continues at coordinate 10,769,198 of JASAUF010000411.1, read as the reverse complement.
CAATTCGTAGAATAACAAGGAGAGTTAAGCATAAATATTTGTTAACCAAAGCATTCTAGGTAAACATTAAGCAACTTATCAATATGATGTACAAGCTTTCAATTCAAGCATTCATTCATTGATACATTTCATCAAACATGTTGACTACCAAAAGAAAATAACATAAGATTTGCAATAACGATGCAATTCTAGCAATATTAACACAAAATTCTAATGACAACATAGATTCATTAACTGAGGTCTTCAAGGATTGATAAAAGGAAATGTATATGGAAATGGCTCACACCTCATGATGGTTTTTCCAACTTAGAACACTTTTAAGGTTTTTGTTTTAGGGAAGATCATCGACACCTAATTAACACACAAGCTATGTAAGATTCATGAAACTTAACCTAAAAAAGATATAGATTGGGAAGCTTGGTTCAATCCGTACCTCCAATCACCGATAAAAGATATCCGACGAAGGATCCGAGAGTGGCTAAAACTTCGATCGAAGGAGAGAAAGGCAAAAGGGTGCACCAAACCCTCACACCATCACTCTCTCTCTCTCTCTCTCTCTCTCTCTCTCTCTCTCTCTTCCTCTCTTTATCTCTTTCTTTCTTAATGTTGGGGGACAAATTCGTATGAGGAGAGGGGTTGTGAAATAGTAAACTATTTCTAGTGCCAAAATGGGTGCAAATGGCTTTAATGGCTAGGTATATGTTATACTAACCTTATAGGAGGTTGTTTCTAACCATTGAGACCCACCGGGAGGTATATGTGTCAATCTAGGCCATGTGATAGGTGTCCCACTCGAAGATCTATGTTTGGATACAACCATTCGATGTTCAGATGTGCATCAACAGGGAATGTTATAATTCAATTCGACAGTCACCGAGTTTCGATCGGGATCACAATTATACAGATGTGTGTAAAGTGTCCTAAGTTTGATTCCCATTTAATAGTCTGAATGCCACAAATCCCCATTTAATAGTCTGAATGCCACAATTTGGGCAAGGAGTGGTGGGTGAACATTTAACTTAAGTTCAGGTTACCACCTAAGGCACTCGCACATTTCATGCACTCGGCTCGCGGGCTAAAGTTGAGTGATCCTATACGTTATCTTGGCCCAATATCCACGATGGTCATCAAGCCCGACAAGATGGACATTTTCTTATAGTTTTGAGTTTAACGGACTACTTATGCACGGTCTAGACCTAATTCGGTTAATCGAGACATTTCTGAAATAAGTTAAACCTCGAGATTTCTGATAGGTGTCAACTAGTATTAGGATTAGCTATGTTCACGACGCTACCCATTCACGATTAGCATAAATGGGTATTCGACTCTAATTATCTTAAATTCGTCAATTTTAGTATAATTAAGGCATTTCGTTGGGGTAGTACGACCTTCTGACGGTTCCACTCATGGACGCACTTAAGTTTTTGTATGAAATTTTACAAGATGTTACTTTGAGAGTAGAAGAGAACGGGAAAAAGTGAGACAGAGAAGAAGAGAGTGTAAAAGAAAGAAACAGAGAGCAGAGAGAGAGATAGAAAAATACAAAAAGAGACCGGGGGTTGGAGTTCATGTGGAGGCGTTATCTGAGGTACCTTAAATGCTAACATGCTGCCTGACATATGGGACAAAAAAGCCTATTAAAGAAGTCACTGAACTTAAAGAGATTTTCTATCTTCATTCAAGTCGCATTCCACTCCACATATTCTAAGTGTGTCAATTACATTCATATTTCCTTATGTCTTATTATGCATTATTCTCCCACTTCCATTTTCTTTTCCTGTTAAAAAATTTAAATCTTGCGAAGCAAGGTTAGTTTGCACTTCATTTTATTTACTATATTTTCATCATATTTATCTACCAGGTGCTACTTGGCTCCATGATGTTAGGTTAGTTTGTATTTCATTTTGTTCACTATATTTTTACTTTATTTGCTTACCAGGGACCACTTGGCTCTGCGCTGTATGCATAATTTCTTTCTTTTATTTTTATATGCTCGACACTTATGAGTTATGCGAAGCACAATTAAATATTAAAATGTCAAAATTCTGCTGAATCACTAAAAAATTGTGAAATCTTTTGAAGTAGAGACTACATATTGTGCAAGTGGAAAATGATGCATAATCCCTTCATTTTTCATCACCGAGTCCCTTACTTGAAATTTATGATTGTAGACCAATCATGGAAGTCAATTTAGTGATTTACAATTTTTAACAGGCCGTATATTTTAAGCTTTATTTAGCTACTGTTAATTCTGAATCAAATGTATTTTTACATTTGAGTCAATAACATACTCTAGTTACACCAACAAATCAATACTAAAGACTAGGAAGTGGGGGCACCGTCGTGCTCGTAGCATACCACATACATCAGTCACATGCCCTAAAATAATAATCGCCTTTTCAGGTGTAGACATGTGTACAAGTTAGACTGTGGTTCCTTTTGATAGGGCTACCTATCACTAACAAATAAGTGCAAGTTTGAGTGTGGTTCCTTTTGATAGGGCTACATATCACTAACAAATAAGTGCAGGTAATCTTACTTGGCATGAGTACATTTCACTTTCATCATTCATACAAGTGTATTAAAATGTGATGGCTTCTCATCGGTCGAGGCAAGACCACGCCAGACCAAGTGTAAACACAACCATCAGGAGGGCCACATCATTGGAAGTAATGGTCAACCAGTCTAACTCAAACTACAAGTACTAGAGCCCATGCACTGAGCTAGTTGTCCTGATTTTCAGTAAGGGCGATCTTCATAATCGGCAGGAAAGATGGAACGGTTCTTGTACTTTAAAGAGTTAATCAACCGCATGCAAGGGACCACAACTTTGCAGTACCATGCAATCTGCAATCTTTCCAGCCAACATGTCCTAATGACATCAGTAGACCGCACCATGAAATGTGATGTAGAGCGGGTCGTAGACAGTTTCATGGCCAAGATGGATCAGAAAAGGCCCGGTCGATGACAGAAGTGATCCAGACCGTCGGACCTTAGATGAGGCGTATCTCACAATCCGGAATGAGTTAGCTGACGTAAAATATATGATTTTGGGGTAGAACGAGCTACTTTAGCCAACCAACCCTGCTATGCTGGGTTACGATGCCCGGAATTGCGAAAAACCCTTGGATCAATAGTCGTTTCCCTGCTTCAATTTCGTTTTTACTATAAATAATAAGTTTTAGTTTGATTATAACTCTTCATCCGTCGGGCTTTAGGAGTTGTGCCCAACGTGAAAAGAGCTTAGAATAATTAGGAGAACGGTTTGGTGAAGCCAAATAGGACACTTACTATTTTTGGCCGAAAACCTTGCGCACTAGTAGACATCACGACCGTCTATAAATAGTAAGTTTACTATTTATAGTAAGTCACAGATTTTAGGAGTTCTAGTTGTAGTTTGATTCTGATTTCTTTTCCATTACTTGGTACTCCTATTTAAAGGGTTGTGAACTCATTTTTATTCATTAATTAATCAGTTTCGAATTTTATTAGAATTTATTTCTATTTTCTGCTTTCTTTTCTCGTGGATTCGAGAAGTCTCTGTGAGGAGTCCAGAGAAGCTCCGTGGATTCGGAGTATTTATCCTCATCACGTTCATCCCTGCGTCAAAATGATATTGCAGAAAAATCAGAGTAGCTCCGGCAAGCCACACTTTGGAATCAATGGACAACCAGCTGTCTATCTCAACATGTAAGTGTGGCCCACTTATTGATCAGATCAATCTGATTTTTTTAAGGTGACCTTGATGGTGGCCTATCATTTTCTTGGAACTGATTTTATACGATTGTCTTTAGCCGATCAGTTCTCCTCCCTCGTGAATACCCACGTGGTAGGTACTTTTCAAGGTGGTCATTTAAGAGAGAAAATAATGAAATATCACGTTGACATGTCCTTCAAATTTAAGGCCGGTTCATTTGACCACTTACCGCAGTAATATTTGAGAAAATGTACCATGATTACAAATTACTTTGATGTTCTCTTGGCAATATTTGCACTTGACAGTAAGATTTTAAGAGATTATTTCATTTTTTATTTTCATTATAAATATCTGATAAATAGGTTATTATTACTCGTTACATCTGTTTGATTTTAGCTGAGTGTTTTGGTTACATTGTTCGATTTTAGCCATGTGTTTTGTTCCACTGTGATGTATGTGATATATCTATACCATTTATCTGTTTTATCTTAACATTTTGGGGCATGAACCAAAAAGGCTAGCCAAGTACAAATCTCAAGTGGCTCACGCCACAAAAAATAGTGGTGGTAAAACTTCCATCATTGAAAGATTTTTTCTTTCTATAGTTTGTAAGATAGTTCATTTGTCATTTAACCTGTTCATAAGGTCCTATGGACATATATAAGGGTGAAAAACACAAATTTCAGCTTGATCCAAAACTTCTAAGTCTCCAAAGAAATTTTTAATGATAAGCGTTCAATTCCCACTATTTCATGTGGTGTGGTCCACTTGAGCTTTGGATTGGCCTATTTTTAGGCTCATGCCCTAAAATCAGTTAGCAAAACAGATGAACAGCGTGGATAAGCAGCATATATCACAGTGGCTTCCATATGAAATTCGTACCCATTTCTATTTACACACACCAGCAACCTAGCGTGTCGTGCGACGAGCCTCAAGCTCCGTGTTGTACTAACGGCTCAAAGGAGATCAAAGTTACATGGCCCCGCATCATTGTATTTATCATATCTACACCGTTCATCCATTTAAATCATTTTGGATCTTGATCCCAAAAATGAGTAATTTCCAAAGCTTAATGAACCACACCGAGGATAGAAGTGGAGACAATGATTTTCACCATTAAAACACTGGTAGGATCTACTGTAACGTTTACTTTCCATCCAATCTGTTCATAAGGTCACACTGACCTTGATGAAGAGATAAAACAAATATCATATTGACCCAAAATTTCTGTGACCCCAAAACGGTTTCAATGGCAGGCGTTTAATCCTCCACTGCTTTTTAGAGTGTGGTCCACTTGATTTTTGGATCTGTCTAATTTTTCAGGTCAAACCTTAATACGATCTCTCCAAGTGGACGGACAGTTTGGATATAATTAATACCTCATGATGGGACCCACAAAACTTGGTGACGTCAAAACATCAGCCACATCGGTGGTATGTGTTACACCAGCCAATCCGCTTCCTCTTTGTTTAGCGTTCAAAAAGCAAAAGTGAACGTCCCTTGAGAAGGGCGCTGGAAATACAGTAGTAAATAATTATTATTCATTTACATATTTATAATGGTGAATTAAAAAACAAATGGCTCATTAACAATATTTTAATATCAAATCATTACTAAAATTATATTAATTTTATATTTAAATTCTGTTTACAGTGATACTTTTAAAAAAAATGATTACAGATTCTTTTTACCAATAGCTTGAATGCATATGAATTTAGCAGATAGCGTTTTGGTTCGGTGATAGTAAAACCTTATTATCTATAATAATGATACTTTAACTTTGCGTTACCAAAGTAATTGGCGAAACAAACGGGCCCAAAGCAAATCACATGACATTGGTGATGAGAGCTTTGTGGGCATAGCTGCGTTGGAATATTGTGTATTTTTAGGACATTGGTTATGAGAGCTTTGTTAAGGCCACATGCTTGTATAAGGCAGTTCATGTACACACCACCCCATCTGCCATTGGTCGATGCATGATATCCAACTCGTCCATCAGATGGGCCACATTGGTTCATCTCTGGCACAAAAATCAGCCCCGTCGGATCAAGACTCGGGTCTTAATTTACAAAAGATATAGGCAGGTGAAGAGAAAAACTTCAGATGTCTATTTCTTAATTTTCCAATTAGGGGTACATTGATGGACCACGTGATGGATGGCGTGGATGTAAAGCAAATTTGACCAGGTGAGCCCCGCACGGTAAGCGTAACACCCACTAAGAGTAACAGCTAATCCGCTTCCCTGTGGGTGTTACCCTTACCGTGGGGCCCACCTTGATGATGTGTGGTATATCCACTCCATTCATCTATTTCTCGGGCCTATTTTAGAATGTTCCCAAAGTTAAGCAGGTACATATCTCAGGTGGACAACACCACATGAAACAGTGGTTTTTGAGTGCCTGGCGATTAAAAATTCCAAAGGGCCGGTCACAAGGTTTAGTAATGTTTATTTTCCATCCAACGTATTGAAACCGTCATCAAGACCTGGATGAAGGGAAGATACAAGATCAGCTTGATTCAAAACTTTTGTGACGCATGAAAAGTTTTTAACTGTTTCTAGTGGTTTGATCCACCTGAGATTCGAATCTTCTTCAAGGCTTGGATCACGTCTAAAATGAGGTGAAAAAACAGGACGGCGTGGATATACAACAAATACATGAAATTGGACCCACATGGGTGTTACCCGGCTAACAGCCTCTCTCCTGAGTAATGGGGCCACCAGAATCCGTAACGGGATTGAATGAAACACTCAATGCATGCATTTTAATGGTACCATTTATTGCAAAAGAGTAGTTTCTGTAGCATTTCATAAATACCCCCACGCCTCACTATGCAGCTTTGGGAAGGAATCATAGTAAATGACCGCAACCATTCAAAAGGCGAAAGGAACATTACTTATAAGATAATCCCGTGTCACATTCAGGATATTTACACCCCTATTTTTGAATGTCTACACCCTTATGTACCATCCATTCAATACCATAGACACCCACCAAATAAATAAATAAACAGATAAAAGGACTAAGTTATATATATATATAATAAATGTCTTTCAAACCAACATGGTTGATGGTACCAATCATAACAACAAGAAACCATGTAATTGCAAAAAATACAAATGGTTTTTTTTTTTTTCTTACATTGGACCGCTCAAGCAAGTTTTGTTGGGCTTCTTCCTCATATCACAGACCACTCCTTCATTTCCTGCCAGCATCATGTACTTGTCTCTCCTAGTAAGTGTGGTGCACTCAAAACCCAGTGCATCAGCCAGTTGTCTCTGTATATGGTTAGCCACCTCACAGCTAGACTTCCCTCCGGCGCACGTTAGCTCCCTGGGCACCTTCCCAAGGAACTCCAAAACATAGGTGGGACATGGGTTCATCAAGAAGAAGATGGGGTCCAAGCACTTGAGGCCACTGGCTGTTGTACCATAGAACATGCCCACATGAGTGTTGATAGCCACAGGCACAATCTCATCGGCTAGCTCAGCAAACAGGGAGCTAAACCTGAGTAGATATGGCTCCCTACATGTAGTGCCCTCAGGGCAGACCACCAAGTCTCCTTCACTCAGTAGTCTTTGCATGGTCACACCATCTTGCTTTCTATCCCTTGTAAGCCTGACTGTTTTAATGGGAGCAATGAACTCAGACATATTGCTTAAGCTGTATGTGACTGCAGTCATAGGCTTCCCTAGTGCTGTACTTAGGAAGACTGGATCCAGCAGTGTCCTGTGGGTGCACACATAGAGGATCCCAGGTTTGTTGTTGGCTGATCTTGATGGGGTGCACCCCTTGATTCTTATATGGACCCCACTCCATGATCCTAGCAAGATGACTATCTTGTATGGGAGGAAGATGCCCATAAGCAATCTATAGATGGCTAGGATTATTCCTGCTGGGAGCCATAGGAACATTGATAGGGTGGCCATTGGTGTGGGGAGGAAAGCTAGCCTACCATCATGGAATACCAAGGGCTTTGGATACTTGTGTCTTGGCATCACTGAGCTTGCACTGGTCTTTCTGTCTTCATTGCTCACTACATAGGCTTCCTGTCACACATACATGCATGCTTATGAGTGAGAGAAATGGGTATGTATGCTCCATGCATGCATGTAATTCACTCACCACGCAAAGCATGATTCTTCTGTTGCTGCAAAAGGTGATGGTCATACATGAATTAAGTGAGCATGTGCCATCCATGTATGGAACTAACTCATCTCATAAAAAATATATTATATCATTCTATCATTGCTCACTACATAGGCTTCCTGTCACACATACATGCATGCTTATGAGTAAGAGAAATGGGTATATATGCTCCATGCATGCATGTAATTCACTCACCACGCAAAGCATGATTCTTCTGTTGCTGCAAAAGGTGATGGTCATACATGAATTAAGTGAGCATGTGCCATCCATGTATGGAACCAACTCATCTCATAAAAAATATATTATATCATTCTATTATGTTGAGGTGGTCTCAAATCCAACAGATTGGGCCACTAATATGTGTATAACATCTAACCTATTAAGTGCATGCCACAATATTCAACCCTTCCAATAGGTTGCCGGCCATGAGGATCTCTAGTATAAAAAATCAGCCAATTAGTCATCAAGTGGGCCACACATTATAAAACAATCTTTAACCATTGATTAATAGAAAAATACAAGTTTGGTCTACTAGATGAGTAGATAGCCGATTTTTGCACAACGCAATCCTCATGAGGGGACCGACCTATTCAACGATTTGGATGTCGAACACACATGAAAAGTTAGAAGTTATCGACTAAGATGGACCATAACTTATAGTACAACCGGTTGAACTTGGGACCTTTTAGTTATTATTTTATCTTTGGCATGATTTTTGCAAGAGGCAAAGGGTAGAAGTTATAAGTGAATGAAAAATGGTCATCAGGTGTCATGCATGCATGACATTAACTCATCACATAAAAAAATTAATATAAGATCATGACTTGTGTGGTTTTGCAAAAGGTGATGGTTAGCGTGCATTACATAACACATTCAAAATGATTATTCTATATATTATCATGATTTGGGCGGTTTTGCAGAACGAAACGCTTTCTTTGTGTCCCCGGGAGTCATGTAGGGCGCGTGACTATTTACTGGTGTGGATGGATGGCTTCAAGTACATGTGATTAGATCTATCCCGTCCAGCATGTTTGCCACCCTATGATACCAAATAAACACTGATCCAATTCTCAGGTGGGCCTCACCACAAGAAACAGTGTAAAAATCTGCATAAATATTATAAATCCACGTGGTGTGGTCCACCTGAGATAGCATGATTTTTAGAGAGTACCTTTTTATCTTAGTGAGAAAAATCGTATGAATGGTAGCATATATAAACCTCGGTGAGCCCATACAGATCAATATTAGGTGTCCCATCCAAACTCTTCCTTATGGTGTGGTATATATGTGAATTATCGACCGACTAAGTTTTTGATTTTCAAGGTGTACGCCTGATGGACGGCATGGATCTTGTGCGTGGTTCTTTTCAAAATATCATGGTTAACATGAAGTAAACATGGGCATGTACCATGCATGCAATCAACCCATCACATGAAAATAATAATAATTCTATTATCAAGACTTGTGTGGTTTTGCAAAAGGTTATGGTTGTAACTTACAAATCAGTTGAAACGGGTATGTGACATACACGCAAGAGCTGTATGATTTTGAATGTATCAAAAATGAGTTTTGCATGATTTGTATGATACAAAAAAAAAAAAAAAAGAAAAAAAAAAAAAGCACTATATACAAAAGTGGGAACTGTCATTCAAGAAGCAAAAACCATTTTCTCTATTTTTTAAATAAAATACCATGAATGACTATGGGGTTGAATGTCATAGGATCATACCTTGCATAGGGACATGAAGAGATTGTCATTGAGACCAGACCCACCAAGGCCAATATCAGGCTTGCTCTCTCCAAAGACCTCCTTGACAGCCTTGTGCTTGACAAGCACACCCTCATCAGTGAAAAAACCAGTGTAGTAGTCCCCAAACACATGCAGCTCAGTCCCCTCAACAACATCCACACTCAAATACTCCTTCAAAAACCCTTCAACCATGACCCTTGGGATACTAGTAAAAACAACCCTCCTCCCTGTGGAAGCTAACACCTCATATGCATGAAGGTTCATGTTCTCAAGGAAGAACTTAGGCAAAACAGCCCTTCCAACACTCTCCATGTCTCTCAACCTAAGCCCACAAAAAGTCACAAAGACCATGACTCTCAACCCAAGTTCATGGTCCAAAACCCACAACAGTGGGCATGATAGAAGCAACACCAAGGCCCTAAAAATGCTACCCCCTTCAAATGCAACCAACATGAAATAAGGAAAGAAAGATGGGGTTCTGAGCAAAGTACCATGGATGTCACAAACCAAGGTCTTGGTACCATTACACTCTAAGGGACACTTACTTACACTAGGGTACATGGACCCTTGGTGTGATCTACCACATTGGTTGTTGTTGTTAAAGAGAGACCCATAGGTCCCAATCTTCCTAGCAGCCCTGTAACATGAGTGTGCCAAGAGCTGGTACCAGGCCCAATCAGCTAGCTTGAGCAAGACCATTGGGAAAACCACGCCTTCTCTTCTAGGGTGTGGTTGTTTGATGAAGGTGTATGAATTGTAGGGAGAGGGACAGTGTATATATATTGTTATAGATAGAGGTTGACCTGGCCATTATCACACCTCATGCATTAACTGCACCACCATCCAACATACGTTTGCGCTTTTCTTCCTTCCTATCTATGGTAGGTTGGGGTGTTGGTGACCGCTAATGCAGTTTTCACCCCCCATTGAAAAAATGTCTCTTCCATCTTCTTATAATAAATACCGTATCTCGGTGTATTTCCCTTTGCGGGTGTGGTCACCTATACAGCCTCTGTGTTTGAATTTTGAAATGCGGAATTGTAGGGTCCTGATGCATTTGTGCTGATGTGTTGGTATGTACAGCTGGCCACCATGGTTTGGTCATCCGGACCGTTGATATGGTGGGCACGGCCATGGATGTGAGACCCTTTAAAAGTGCCTCGGATTGGAAGCTCCTGACCTTTAGATCAGCAAGTCTATAAATAGACGGTTGAGGGAAGTTTTCGAGAGTAGTACTCCAAAAAGTTGGACAGAAGACATTAGTGTTGTCACGCCAAAGGGTGTGTAGTCACCTATGCAACCCTATGTGTTTGAATTTTCAAATGCGGAATTATGAGGTCCTGACTCTGCTGATTGGTCAGCATGTACAACTGAGGCCCCACTTGTTGGTTCATCCAGACCGTTGATATGGTGGGCACGGCCATGGATGCGGGACCCTTTAAATGTAGCCGAGACTGGAAGATCCTAATCCTTCAATCAGCGGCCTATAAATAGACGGTTTAGAGATAAATTCAAGAACGGTCCAGAAGATGGGAAGAATATTGAACGGCTGTAATCTTTCAATCTGGAAGAGTCTAAAGAATAGCCCATTCACCATTTGTACCATCGGATAAACAAACCATGGGCCCCATTTGTACATCCAAGTGCATCAGGACAGTGTCTACATCCCAACTCCATAATTCCCGTTTACAAGATCTCTGTAGTCCTAGACCTACATCCTTGTACAGTGCTTGGATTTTCAGTTCTGAAAAGTGGGGCCATAGTTCTAATCCAAGACCATTGGGATTGCAGTGGATCCCCGGATCTGTGGGGCCTAATTTGACGTATGTGCCTTACATCCACACCGTCCATCTATTTTGAAAGCTCATTTCAGAGAATAAACCCAACAATGAAGCAGATCCAAATCTTAGGTGAACCATACCACAGGAAATAGTAGTGATTGAATCCTCACCTTTAAAAAGTTCATGGGGACCACCGCAATGTCTAGTCCCCATCCAACTTGATCTAAAAGTTTTAATGGCCAATTACCACTGTTCCCTGCATTGTGGTCCACCTGTGATTTGGATCTGCTTCATTTTCATGCCCTAAAATGAGTTTTCAAAACTGATGTACAGCATATATATAATACACATACATCACAGTGGGCCGATCCCACCCACCTTGGTTGATTTGAGGCCCGTTTGGCCGGTCGGATTGGAAGGGATTGGATGGCATTGGAAGGGATTGGAAGTCAAATCCTGGGATTGGCTGGGCGTGCCGAACAGAGTTGGTGATCTGATCCAATCCCATGGATCTTAAGACAATCCGCTGACAACACCATCATTACCTTTAAATCCCATCTAATTCACCTTAATCTGTTCAAATTTGCCTGGGACGTGTTTGGTTCGTAGGAGTGAGAGGGATGGAAAGGTTTAATCCCCATATTGGCCGGGCGTGCCAAACAGACGGGATATAGCAATCCCAGTGATCTCAAGACAATTCACTGACAACACCATCATTACCTATAAATCCACGCCATCCACCCTAATACCATTCAAGGCCTTCCAATCCACCCGGCCAAACGGGCCCTTAGGGATAAACCCAAGCCATGCCCTATATTTAGAACATGATCTAAAAAAATAAAACAAATCTAAATCTCAGGTGGATAATACTACCAGAAATAATGATAATCTATAGGCTTTACAGAAGCTCTAGGGGTGTCTTCATCCAAGTCCTCGTGACCTTATCATCTGGTTGGATGGCAAATAAATATCTCCGTGGAGTTCATGAAGTTTTTAATGGTGGGGATTCATTCATGATTGTTTCCTGTGGTGTGGTCCACCTAAGATTTGGGTCAGCTTCATTTTTGGGATCATGCCCTAGGATGAGCTGTCAAAATGGTTGGATGGTGTGGATCTTTGCTGTATATCTCCTCTCATCAGCCGTCTACTGTTTGACCGCAAATTGAAAGGCTAGGATGTACCATCGAGGAGACATCTGAAAATAATATCTATGGGCAGTAGGATGAGAAAGACCAACGGTGTAGATTACAAACCATGGGCCCTACTTGTCAGAACTAAAAAACCCGAGGATAGTGTGGAAAGCCTCAGGTGGAGGACCCGATAAGACCCTTTATTGGTTTTTCTACCAAACCTCCTCCGAAAAACCGTTGGTCCAAAGGGTTGAGAAACGAGGGTAGTTCACCAATCCACCTTTTCGCGACCTTTTGTTCCATTTTCAAAACATCAGACCTTCAAAATAACATCCATGAAAGCTGACACTTTTGGGGTGGGCCATCTCATCCCAACTGGACGAGTATTTTAGTATCTACTCATAGGGTGTTGCTAACGTGCACTGTGGGTGAACAGGAACTTTGTTGACTGGACGTATCACGGATACATGTCCCACCTGCGTCCGAAAGTATTTGAGTTCCCATGCCGTCGAGCTTCTGTGGGGCCTACCATGATGTGTGTGGTGAATCCAGACCTTTGAACGGTGTCCGTACATTCCAACAACGAGGTCGATCCAAAATTCAAGTGGGCCACACTACAGGGAACAATGTAAACTCGTGCCTAATGTCTCTAAATCTAACGGGCGATTTTTGGGGTGTTCATTCATCCTGGTGGGGCACGTTTGATGAATGGTTTGGATGCATTGTACACAGCATGCTGTACGCCACACACAGTCTGGAAGTTTCTATGCCGGCCCTCTACCAAAAGCATGCATTGTACACAGCATTTACGTTCCTTACTCTACCTGGTGGTAGACCCAACACCCGGTCATGGGTTCGGTACCCATTGGTGAAATTCCACGGTGTGTGCGCGTGTGGCGTGACCGTGTGTAAAACAATTGCTGGTGGTCGGTGCTTGGTTACTCCCCCGCTCTGTGGGCCCCACCATGATGTATGTGTTTCATCCATGCCGTCCATCTATTTTCTAGATCATTTTATAGTATAAAACAAAAAAAATTAGGTATATCCCAATCTCAAATGGACCACATTACAGGAAATAGAGTTGAATGAATATCGACCATTAAAAACTTTTTGGGGGCCATAAAAGTTTTGGATCAAGCTGATCTTTGTTTTTTCCCTTCATCTGGGTCTTTATGACCTAATCAACAGATTGGATGTCAAATAAACAGTACAGTGGACCTTAGGAGGATTTTAATGATGAATATCCAATCACTATTGTTTTCCTGTGGTGTGGTCCACCTGAGATTTATATTGGGATGAAACCCTAAAATGATCTGTAAAAATGGATGAACGGAATGGATGAAACACACATCATGGTGGGGACATAGTACTGACCACCAGCCGGGTGGCTGGTGGCAGGGGGAGTAGCCAATCCGGCTGGTGGCAGGGGGAGTAGCCAATCCGTTTCCGTGGCCCACCCGAGTTTTGAATTAGGCTAATGATTAGGCTATGGGCCTAACATTTTGGTTTTGAGTAGTCAGGGGCGTTAGACGGACAGGTTGGATGACACAGATACATCGCAGTGGGCCCCACACAGGACTACCGTAACTCACGCAGATTAGAGGCAGCTGTACTACGACTTTTGTTGGATCCGTGGGGATTACATTTAGACGTAACTCGCAACGAATAGATAGAGATGGAGTGCGACATTTGTCGGATAATGATTGACCGTTCAAAAGTTTGACGATGGATTAACGGTTTAGATTATGTGCATTGATTGAATGGTAAATGTGTGATCTATTCTCTGGCCCATCCGTATCTAACAATCTGCGCACGTGAAAATCCATCCGGACCATTCAACTGATATCCTAAACTTCTTATGGGCTGTGGTTAGGATCTTTTTGGGTTATGGCCAATCCCTACTGAAGTGTCCAGATGGCACGGTGACTGAACGGATGATTTCATCCATCCATTCCTGGAATTCAATGCGGACCGTTGATGAATTTTGCCTTCGATCGTTTATTTTGTACTCCGACGGTCAAGATCATCCATTCGTTGTTACGGTGGACCGTCCACTGTAGCACCCAACAATGGATGGATTCTGCCAGCTTGGTATGTGGGCCCGATGGGGCGATGGATCAACGACGGATGCCAAAACGAAATAATGGGTGACTTCTGCTTAACCTGATTGCAAAAAACGTGCGGTAATAGGAGGTTGAAGTACGCCACCAAACTACCAAACTACCAAATTAGAGAAGCGGATTGCATTGTCGGTTCACGTCACCAAGTTCCCTGGGCTCCACCATGATGCATGTGTTAAATCCGTACCGTCCCTATATATATATATATATATATATATATATATATATATGGACATGTGACCAAAAATGAAATATAACCTACAAAAAGATTGGTCTTTCGGGATTGGTCGCTGTGTCACCTCCTCCACCTATCCTACACATTTGATCGAGGGTCATCACTGTGAAGCTATGGTCAAGGTACAGGGGTCGATTATATAGGTATACACAAGTCTAACAAAGTCAATTTTGGCATGACTTGGCTCGGCTCCACCAGTATCAAACTCCAACTCGAATTCGGCTAGATCGTTGAGCTTCATTGGCCAGCTTGACTCGGCTCGATCAACAGGTCAGGCCAACTAGAGCTGAGTTCAAGCTTATGCAACATTTTCTCAAACACAGAATATATCTTCAATCTTTTACACTTTAAATGTAAAATAGTATTAATACTTTACAGGCATTTCATCAAACACTCACTAAACAACATCAAGATCAAGACATGAGGAGAGTCCTATAATATAAACAAGAGTTATTTCATCAAACACTTGGCGATTAGCATCAAGATCAAAATAATCGAGTCATCTAGTCGTTTAAATCCGAGTCAATTCGAGTTAGGGTTTGAGCCGAGTCTAGTCGAGCTCGGGCAAGCTCTAAAAGTCAGCTCGACTCAGTCTGAATCCAGTTTCAAGTTGAGCTTTTCCAAGTCGAGTCAAATGATCTTGACCAAGCTAACTTGACTCATGTGCAACTCTAGTCACTTTAGTGGTGTCACGCCCCGAAAATCGACAGCCGAGTATAAAGACTCCGATCCCAAGTTTCTAGGCGTGAACCTAGCGAAAATGCATATGAGCGAGTTCTTATGTGCCCATGCAGTGTAGTTAACATTCACATATGATAAAAAATCAAAATAGCTTTACATCAATGACATAAAAAGTTAAGTAGAGATAATTAAATTAAGAGATATATAGTTGATATTCAAAATATATAGTTACAAAAGTGGTGTTCACCTAGATAGGAGCTACACAAACCACAATAAACATTCAAGAACACAACTAATGGAGTCCATCCAGTTGGGGACTCCAAAAATTATTAATTCTCAAAATATACAAAAAAGAGAAGAGAAATAATACGCCCAAGCCTGCCCATTTGACAACTGGAAGTACAAAGCATCATCGATAGGGTCTACCATATCTCATTTAATGTGTTAGTCTCGATGGTACCTGCGTCAATAATAATATCTATTTAGTTTTTTAAAACATCATCCCAAGTAGAAGTGAGTAGCTAACTTAATGGTTTCATTAATTCTAAGTTACATATGTTATCGACTTAATCAATATACGTAATGATAAGTAGGTAAACAACCACATCCTACATACTCTTCTTTTATATATATGTGTGTGTGTGTGTGTGTGTGTGTGTGTGTGTGTGTGGGAAAAGGTACTATGCGCTCGACCTCATGATAAGCTCCCGTGAGGTCGAGCTGTGTGGGCCCCACCGTGATGCGTTTCGACTATCAACACCATGCATTTGATAGGTCTCCTTTAAATTAAGGGATATCCAAAAAATCAGCCGTATACAGAACTCAGGTGGGCCATACCATCTAAAATTATGTGAAGACACCGTTAAAACATATAAAAGCACTTGGTGGGGCCCACCTGAGTTTTGCATGCGCCTGAAACTTTGTCTGAACCCTCATTCAAGTGGGACACACATAATGGATGGGCTGGATTTGCAAACCACATCTCGGTGGGCCCTCAAAAATGGTTATGAATGTTTTAATGGTGCACGGCCCCTCTCCACTTCTGTATGTGGTGTGGCCCACACAAGTCACGAATTAACTTGATTTTTGAGACCTAGGCCCATGATGGAATGGTGCATCTAACTGATGGGGTAGATGTTCGAAACGCATCACGGTGGGGCCCACACAGTTCGACCTCATGGGACGGACTCGTGAGGTCGAGCGCATGGTACATTTTCCATATATATATATATATATATATATATATATATATATATATATATATATATATATATATATATATATATATATATATATATATGGAAAAGGTACTATGCACTCGAGCTCACGATAAGCTCACATGAGGTCGAGCTGTGTGGGCCCCACCGTGATGCGTGTCGACCATCAACACCGTGCATTTGATGGGTCCCCTTTAAATTATGGGATATCTCAAAAATCAGCTGTATACGGAACTCAGGTGCGCCATACCATCTAAAATCATGTGAAGATATGCCAAAAACATATAAAAGCACTTGATGGGGCCCACCTGAGCTTTGAATGCTGCTAAAACTTGGTCTGAACCCTCATCCAAGTGGGACACAAACCACATCTCGATGGGCCCAAAAAATGATTATGAATGTTTTAATGGTGCACGGCCGCTCTCAACTTCTGTATGTGGTGTGGCCTACTCAAGTCACGGATTGACTTGATTTTTGAGACCTAGGCCCACGATGGAATGGTGCATCTGACTAATGGGGTAGATGTTCGAAATGCATCACGGTGGGGCCCACACAGCTTGACCTCATGGGACGTTCCCATCAGCTCGAGCGCATAGTACCTTTTCCCTATGTATATATATATATATATATATATAATATATATATATATATATATATATATATGAAATTGAATTGAGCCGGGTTTGATCTGAGTTCAATTCAAGCTGGGTTCGATTCGAGTCGAGTCGAGCTGGGCCAGCTCGAACTCATTTTCAAGCTCAAAAAATCAACTCAACTCGGCTGGAACTCAGCTTCGAATCAAGTCGAATCAAGCTTTTCAAGTCGAGTCGAGCGAGCTAACCGAGCTAGCTTGATTCGTGTACACCTCTACTTACCAATTTCCTTAAATATGAATAATCTCTGGAAAAAAAAAAAAAAAACATTACTCTTAAGTCACAATAAAAACTCACCAATCACCTCACCAGTCACCAAGTATATGAAATTGAAATTAAAGCAACCAAGTAATTTGCATCCCCCTAGAGTGAGCTAGACATGCAAAATGCATTACATTTCAAGTTTCGACATATTTAAATAAATAAATAAATAAAACTAGACATAATATTTGAAAAATGGTGACCAAACTACTCAGATCAGATTAAAAAACAACCCAAAAAACCCAAAACAATAAACTTAGCCCCCTCTAAAGCAATATATTTGAAAAACATGTATATTTTAGAATTTCCAGAAATCTCAAAATTCCAAAAAAATAAACTCAAGATCTGTGATAAGAAACATCATATTAAAAAATAATAATAATAATAATAATAAAATAAAAAATTAAAATTTAAAATATATATATATATATATATATATATATATATATGAAATTTACATATTTTTCAATAGATTTAATTTAAAATAAAAAAAACTTTTTTTTCGATTATGGAGAGTACATATCTGAGATCATATTAAAAAAACGATCTTTGAAAAATATAAAAAAAAATCGGGCATAAATGCCCAAAAAATAAAAAGCCCCAAAAAAGCTCAAATCAATCTTCAAAACTGATAGTTTTTGGTAGATCTAGGGGTCTAATAAACATACAAATGGATTAGAATAAGGATTGACAGCAAAAAAATGGTGTTTTTCAACCTTTTTTATTTTTTATTTTTTCAAAATCGGCCCCAAAATGTTTCAATCCTTCAAATTGGTTGAAATCGGATGTTTTGATCCTCCAAGTTGCTATTAATGGCGCCTAAAATCACTTAGGATTGATTTATTCCAAAGAATGGAGGAGAAATGAGGGAGGGAGAGATCAAAAGGGGGAAAGAAAGGGCCGGTTTAGGCCTTTTATAAGCGTATCGGGTCTAACCGATACGCATTCAGGATATCAAACCCGATACGGCCTGTATTGGCCAATATAGATCGACACAGCCCGATATAGGCCACACATTACCGATACAGCCGATACAGGGCCGTATCACATATCGTATAAAGCTGATACGGATACGATACACCCGTATAGACCGATACGATACTGATATTCAGATGATATTCAGATCTATGAGCCTAATGGGAAAACAAACAATAAAAGATTAGTATGACTTTCTTATGGGATCTTTCATTATATACAGCTGGATACTTGATATAACCAGCATTCAAAGTATTGGTATTGCTACAAGTTTCTCTAGCCAGGGTTACGGAAACAATATCATTATCATCGATAATGTCGCCGATTCCCGAAAATGCAGGGAAATATTCGGAAACCTGGGAAAAACGATGGAATTTTCTAGTGAAACCTCATGAGATGCTAAAATACACATTTGCATTTCTAAGAATCAAATAATAGCGAAAAAGACTCGTATCTGCATATTTAGGAATCAAATAATAAGTTTCCCTTTAATGGGGCCTAAAAGCATGTATTGTTGACTCAAGGAAACACTGAGGAAAAATGGTGGATCCATCCAACCATCCATCCATGCATGCACATACGTACATACAAAGACACGTGCATGATCCATCCATCCATGCCTGTATACATATGCACACACACATCCATCCATCCATCTATCCATGCATGCATACATATATACACATACAAACATGCATTTTATCATACAACCATGCGCCCATAAAAAAATTGAAATGAATTTTTATTAATAAACAGATTTTTGGCAATATCGATACATTGGCAATATTATTGAAATATTGTCCATACACTGCAATAGAAGCGACACTTGGAATTTACACAGTTGAAAATATTGACAATACATTGGCGATATCAATGCATTGGCGATACAAGAGACACTTGGAATTTACACAATAAAAAATATTGGTGATACATTGGCGATATCGATACATTAGCAATACTTGCGATATATCGCCGATATCAGGAAATTTCAGATACTACAATGTTATTGGTATCGATCGGTATCATTACCAATGTTTTGATATTGCCGAGCTAGAGATACAGATAACATCGGGTATTCTCTGAACAATGGATATAAGTATAACTAAATCATAATTCACTGAAATCCTGGAATCTCTATTTCAAATCTTATCTTTAGAAACTGCCACTAAGCATCTACAACTGGGGTAGCCCTTGGCAAGGTTTTAGGACTCGGCAACTTGGAACAGTTCTTTCGGTCTTGAGTCAAATTGTGAATCGGCCGCATCACCCCCTATTTTCGATTCTGACTCATGGTTCCAAACCATATTGGACTCGGCCGAGTCCAAGTCAACTTCGATTAGTCATCAATCTATGGTCATGGGTTGAGAGTTTGAGTGCTTTGATTTGCCATTGAACCTGATTTAGTAGTCTAATCAGGTGGAAATATCCAAATTATTTCCTAGCATTCATATTGAGGGTTTTTTTTTTTGAAAAGTGACAATATATTATAAAAAACGACGGGGATACAGAGCAAAAAGAGAAAAAAGCAAAAAAGGGGAGCACAGCCCGCTGAGTTAGCAAGCCAGGCCACCTACGAACACGAGAAAAACAGGGAATTACAATAACTGCTAGGCAACACTACGGCGGCCCATTCAACGACGAGAAAATGAACCCTCTTGATCGGATGGCCCAACTGCAGGGAATTCATATTGAGGGTATTGGCTCCCAACTGCAGCCATGTTACTTCTATAATCTGAGAGCTACTTCCTCATTATGAATAACAGGAAAGATCAGTAATTTTGTAATTTAATTTTGATTAAACTTAATGACAGAAATTCAGTTCTGTTGTGTTTCCAAACACAACCTTAGGGATGCATCAGTGTCAGAAAATGTATTGTTTTTGAACCAGGAGAGCCAACAAACAGTTCTGACATCATTTTCCTGAACCAAGGGAGAGCAAGCTACATCCTGTCATGTCCTCCTGTCACTGAATCTGCACCATTTTTTAGTATGTATTGGGTGCTATGACCGACTACAAGAAGACAGAGCCAATAACACAACCTAGTCTGAGTGGTTGATACCTCAGCTATGAGTGGAATGCCAATTCATTGACCTGAAGGAGGTTGCTGTTGTGGTTCGGAAGAAACACGTTCAGAAGGTTCACCATTAGGCTGAGCAGCAACCTGACCCTGCAAATATGAACCAAATGCTGGCATATGAGATGTGTGGTATGTTTTAGCAGGAGTTTAAGGTATAAGAAAAAATCATACTTATAAAAATCAGCATATCTACACACACACACACACACACACACACACACACACACATTCTTGAATATTTAATTTTTTCCTTTTTTGATATTTTCCCGAAGTCTCTGGCTTAAAAAGTTTCGACCCATACAAGCCAGTAACGATATGCAATGCTTGTATCGTATTGTTTTTTTTTTTTGCCCTGCCAGGCCAATACTCCCCTCGATACTGATATTCAGAAACATGTTCCCTCCCGATACTTCAACCTATGGTACAGAACTCACTCACTCCCGACGGATACTATAACCCTTGGTACATACTGACCTCTCCCTCCCCACCTGCCTCCATGATTGCCAGTTTAGGCTACCAGGCTGTTGGAGATATCATGCAGTTAATTAATTGGACCTAGTTATCAATTTTGTAGCATGGAATTGGAGGATTTGATTCCTAACGTGGTACATATACTATTTATTTAAATAAGGTCCAATTCTTCCAATTTGATATATCCAACAGGTTTGACTGATTCTCTAAATAAATAAATGCAAATGAAAGGTGAAAGGTAGTTTTGGCTCAAATTGAGTTGGCTGGACTCGAACAGGTCAAAGCCAAATCACTTCTATGATTGTAGCCAAGTTCCAGGACTTGTCAGAAGACTCCTGGGTGAATCAAAAGAGGAGTCACCATATTTTAAACATTATTAGAGGCACAACGAACCTGAGGATAATAGTTGCTGTTCCATGTCTGAATCTGTGATGGAGTCGTTTGTTGATGGGGTTGCTGTTGATGCTGCTGTGGTTGCTGCTGCTGCTGCTGCTGTAGTTGTTGTTGCAGCTGAAGTTGATGCTGTTGTAGTTGTTGCTGCTGTAGGTGTAGTTGCTGCTGTTGCTGTGGGTGTAACTGTAGCTGCTGCTGCTCTTGCTGTTGCTGTTGCTGTAGCTGTGTCTGTAACTGTTGCTGCTGTAGCTGATGCTGTTGTACTTGCTGCTGCTGTAGATGCATCTGTGGATGTTGTTGTTGCTGCTGTAATTGTGGTTGGAGTTGAAGTTGTTGTTGTTGCTGTAGTTGCTGCTGCTGATAATAGTACCACATCTGCGAGTCAAATCCTGGGTAACTCTGCACAGGATACTGATAAGCCTGAGCCTGAGGGTGAGAAAGGGTTGGGACACTTTGTTGAGCCTGAGGTACAGGGGCAAAGTTCTGCTGCTGCATATTTTGCGCTGGCCAGTAAGCCTGAGCAGCAGCAGCCTGATATTGTTGATTGGCTTGCTGAACCTGCAGCGCCTGCCAAGGTTGTTGTGGATAAGGATAACCTTGTGCTGCAAGCATTCGAGAATGCATTTCAGCTTGTGAGTATTGTTGTTGTGGAGAGGCCTGCCATTGCTGTGGGTGTTGAGCTTGAGCATACCCATGAGAACCTGAATCTTTAGGAGACTGCCCGGCATGACTCGTCTGATGCCAGCTCCCTCCAGTGTCAACATTATGTTGAAATGTTCCACTCGTGGGCACCGTTCGCTGTGATTGTGCTTCTTCCTGAGTTTGAGCATGCATTTGAGCCAGTGTTTCAGTCTGAGTGCATGTAGGATTGGATTTAGAAGAGATGCCATCAGTATCATCCTGTAGTTTGTTTATATACGACGTAGAGGTCGTGTCAGGAGCTTTGCGGTCAACAGATGTGGTGGGCGTGGATTGTTGAGTTTCATCCTCCTGAGGATTTATTGAGAGAGTCTCCAGAGCTGGCGGTCTTAGATCATCTTGGGGCTCATGATCAGTTTCCATTTGAACTTTTTCTGTTGATACGGGGTATTCTTGTGGCGCCACTAGAGATTGGGGATTAGTATTACTATATTCCTGCACCGAATCACAAACCCCCACATGGTGTATGGTTGCATCCAGTCCGGTATGTTCTTGAACAACTTCAGCAGATTGTACCTGTTGCAGCCTGTTGTTCGCATCATTATTAGTCTTTTCTGGTTCAGACTGGTCAGTTGCAGCTTGGTCAGATTGGAGATCGGTAGTTTTCTGCAGTGTATGTTGATTCTGACCTTGAGTGCTGTCATCTCCGGAAGCGTGATGAAGCAGAGGAACAAGATTTTCTTCTCTTCCTACCTTAGCTTTGCCCAAGGAAATATTACCGGAGGCCTTCTCAACACTCTCGTTACGTGAAGTAGGCCTCATTTGATACGGAAATAGCTTCCTGTGACGATCCCATGCCTTCTTTATTCCATGGACAGTCCCACAGAGGTCCAAAAACTGCCAGCAGTACAGATACATCAAGAAACACATAAAGGCTTGTCAAGAAATAATCCTCCAACCTGAACACATGGACACATTGCAGTTCAAAAAATTAATTCATATTTGTAATTCATAAACTGAGTATGATCTGAGGCTAACAGATAACAATCTTTCAGAGAAGCTCGAGGTTTACAACGGTCAGCCTACAATTCCGAATTCGATGAGGAATTGAGTAAGGGCGTTGTCATCCAGGCAGGCCGCCTCCAGTCCGGTAGGGCGGCCTATCAACTGACGCGCCCTGCTGGTAATCCGTGTACGAGCAATGCACATAAACGCATGCCCAAACATGCAGGTATGTCTGCGCCTAATATAACTTGGACTTGGACACGTGTCGGTGTCAGACGTGGCATTTAAAAATCAGATCAGCAGATGCACCCATACAAATATTGAAAAGAGAGAAGTAGAATATTTTAACATTATTACCTCATCATCATTATCATCATAGCCTTGTCCTAGGTTCTTGGGGTCAGATGTATTTAAACAATATTTTGTAAAACATAAACTAAATATACTAACAATCCATCATGTATAAGTAACAAAAAATAAAAGATAGTAATAATAACCAAACATTATATATATATATATATATATATAGTTTTTTATATGAGTTATTTCCTTGAGTTTCAGACACATGAACTTGCATCTGCACTCTACCTGGCACAACTTCAAGGAAAAAAAAAAAACTTAATTTGGAGAGAGAGAGAGAGGGGGGGGGGGAGGAGAGGAGAGAGAGAGAGAGAGAGAGAGAGAGAAGAGAGAGAGAGAGAGAGAGAGAGAGAGAGAGAGATCTGACCTCTAGAAATAAGTTTGATATTTCCTCGCGGTCGTCAGTGCTGAAGCCTGGAGATACATTTGTTTGTGGAGCTGTCGCTTGAGCTACAACTGAGTCAATAATATCTATCTTTCTCGGTCCCCCGTGCATCATCTCAAAGTGTATTAATCTCTGCAAAAATAATTAACATTCAACAACATGTTGTAGGGCTTGTGAAAGTTGATGTTAAAAATGGCATCTAATGTGATGCTCTAAACTATATCTTATTCTCTGAGTTATAATCTAGTTATACAAACCTAAGCTTGTCCAAATCCAAGAACATTTTGACCAGTTCTGAGTGTTATGCATGTACTAATCCTGCCCAAAACTTTGAACTTCTCAGTTTAAGTTCAAACTCCAAAACATAGTTGTTTGAATTGTTTCTGGCACAGCTGGCTGATGGGAAGGATCCACCCAAGTGTACATATAATATTAACCATGATAACTCTACACCATGCTGGGATTGAAGAGATCAAACTCTACAAGTCCAACCAATGGTAGGCTGGGGTAATGCACGCCACACCAAACACACACACACACACACACACACACACACACACACACACACACACACACACACAGAGAGAGAGAGACTGGATAGTGGTTGCTGCCCAGCGGGCCTTCAACCCCAACAGCTGCTGATATATATATATATATATATATATATATATATATATATATATATATATATATATATATATATATAAAGAGAGAGAGAGAGAGAGAAGCTTGAGACGAGTGCAATCCAGCAGACGTTTTGGATAGATAGGTGTCTTGCAGACTGATCCTGATTTTCTTCTACGAGGTGAGTGGATTTAACCCATTTTCCACGTAATTATTTATTTATTTATAATATATGCATGTACATAGAGATGATTATATTGGATTTGATTAAATGTACATATAGTTTTGTATATAGTTCATGCATATAAGTTTGGAAATATAATTCATGCATATAGCTTTGGATTTGATAACGCATGTTAAATTTGATTATATTGGTCTAGATCTGATGATGGTAATTATGTCTGAAGTTGATAGATAGGTTTGATAAGATCAACATGGATTTGATATTGCATTTTAGATTTGATAGTATTGGTTTAAATCTAATGATGATAGTTAGATCTAATAAGATTGATATGGATCTAATAATGGATGTTAGATTTGATACTTGCTAAAGCAGCTCATGTGCATCTTCCCAGTGTGTCTTCCAGATGCTCGCACATGCACATGAGGTCTTCAACCTGATTATAGGTACTCGCCTAGCCATAGATTACCTATCAGTCCTACTTTCAATGTGGAAGAGCTTTCCATCTATCGTGGGCACCATACTAACGATGGTATCGAAGAACAAGCCATCACACTTCCGACCATTTTAGCACCTATAGACACGATCGTTGATGTTCTTGATGACCAGATCGTCTCCACAAGCTAAGGTGGTTACCAAAAGTTTCATGCGTGCACTCAAGCACGCACACACACATACATATGTTCACACTGTGAAGTGGAAGAACATATTCTATTCACACACAAGCACACTCATAGATATAGTACATACACATATCCATAATGAGTAGAAGAACCTAGTCTAAGAAAACACACATGGCACACGCAAACACGAACAAAGCCACACATGAGTGTGCATATACATACATATATTCACAGTCTAAGAAACTAATGGTTTGAAAATACTAATTGTTGTTCTGCAAATATAACCAACTACATAAAACAAGCTAATAATTATTAAAGAACCAAGGAGTATGAGTTCGTTTCTACTATATTTTTCACCTAGATGGTAACATGGGCATAACACTAAAAGCATATTTGTAAGAAAGAAATCAACCATCCCAAATTAAGGGACCCAGTCATACCGCAAGTGTACTTAAAACTCTACAAGAAATGGAACAGAAGAGGATATTGTACCTTAAGAAGTAATTTGTTGTGAGGCAAATGTTGAATACCTTTGATCAAGATGTCTCTAGCAGCATCAATACTGCCAGTGGCCTGCAAAAATATAAGACGGTAGAAAAAATAATAAGAATAAGAGTA
This sequence comes from Magnolia changhungtana, assembly GCA_030180095.1. Taxonomy (NCBI): domain Eukaryota; kingdom Viridiplantae; phylum Streptophyta; class Magnoliopsida; order Magnoliales; family Magnoliaceae; genus Magnolia; species Magnolia changhungtana. The sequence continues at coordinate 10,743,173 of JASAUF010000411.1, read as the reverse complement.
AGAATAAAGAACACATCTCATTGATGGGTATAGAGACCAGAGTAACCCTCTTATCTAGAGAAGTAGAAAGTATTTTTGAAACAAATTTGCAATTCTCATTAGGCATGGCAATGGGTTGGGTTCAATCCGGTTTGAGGTCAGCCCAAGCCCGACCCATTTAATAAAAAGGTCAAGAAATTTGGCCCTAACCCAACCTCCTACCCATTACCCAACGACCAGACCCAACCAACTTAAAATTTCTAGAGCCCGAACCCTACCCAACATGACCCATTTAACTGCAGTCAGATCAAGCTCAACCAACCTGCCCATCCTGACCCATACTAAAATCTCTCATGTTAGACTTCATGGCTCTCCTTGCAGTTTTCATGTGCATGGAGTTCGCTATTACACACTCATGGCCCATCCACAATGGATCTAACAAACCAATGGTTTGGATTCCTAACCATGGCCAATCCACGATGGATCCAATCATTGTTTAGAGTATCCCCAATATTATCAAAATATCCCTAATATTATCTATAACTCCAGCTTGGCGATACCGATAAAGCTGGTAGCGATACTGATAACAGTGGTAGTCTCAGAAATTTCAGGCATCAACAATGTATCACTAAGTATCGCCTATGTATTGCCAATATTTTCGACTGTGTAAATTCCATATGTCGCTTGTATCGCCAACATTTTCGACTATGTAAATTCCAGGTGTTGCATGAACCAACAACATTTTGATAATTTTGCCGATGTCTCGAAATTGCCAAAATAAATTTATTTCAAATTTTTTTATAGGGCCATGGTTGTATGTAGTGCTCAAATTGTCGACGACAATATCGATCATATTGCAATATTATTATTATCGCAACATGGACAATATTTAGACCACAATCTTCCGTTTCATGTTTCCTTTCTAGTTGTCGACAATTTCTTGACGAAATATCGCGTGTTGTCAATATTCAGAATTATCGATGGATGTTTGGATGGTTGAATGGATGGTTAGATGGATGTGATTGTTGGACTAGTTTCTTATAACAACACATGCCTTTAGGCCCCCATTAAATGGAAATTACGTATGCATTATCTTCGCAATTTTTTGATTCCCAAGGATGCAAATATGTGTATTTTAGCATCTCCTGAAGTTTCACTGAAAAATTTCACTGTTTTTCCCATCTTTCCCTACATTTCCAATTATCGGCGATGTCGATATTGTTTCCATATCCCCGGCCAGTGAAACTTGTAGAAAAACCGATACTCCGAACACTAAGACCCAACAAACCAATGGTTTGGATTCCTAACCATAGGCCCACTTGAATTCTTAAACATTCATTAGTTTTCTAAATTGTTAATCAAAGAAAACATAATAGACACAAAGCCGCCAACATTTGCTGTGGAACAAGTGGTACGTGAATTGCTAAAATGTTTAAAAGGTCTAGAGGATCAAAACTATAGTAAGCATATTTTCGTTTTGGGTAGTGGATTGGGTTGGGTTGGGTCATTTGCCCCGGCCCATCGATTCAATATGTGGTCGTTCAGGTCGGGTTGGCTTAAACCAAAACCCAACCCGTTAATCTAAATGGGCTGCTTTTTTACCCCGAGCATAACCCGCAACCCAATGCAACTTGGCCCAAACCTGGCTTAGAAGTAGGATGGGCCTAAACCCACCACCCCTAGTTCTCACTCTAAAAAGTGTATTGCACCTCTTCATTAATTTGCAGAGTGCCAAAAACTACAAAGCCAAGCCCAATTAACGTGATGCAGGACAATTAACCACTTGCTTTAAAAGCTCGAACTGTTAGAGTATGGCAAATTAATCATTTTATCTCATAGCCCAGGCCTCACATCTCATGGGTATAAGACCTCGGCCGAACCACCTTCGTGGGCCCCAAATCACATGGGCCGCCCACCCCGAGTGTGTTCCCGCATCCCATGGGCTAGCCCACTCGAGCCCAGTATGAAATGCACATTAATCACCCCTGGTGAGGAGTCTCGAATACGAGACCTCCCCCGTGGGCCCCAAATCACATGGGTCACTCACCCTGAGTGTGCCCTTACATCCCACAGGCGACTCCACTCGAGGCCAGTGTGAAAATGCCCCTGCGTTAATCACCCCCGGTGAGGAGTCTCGAATACGAGACCTCCCGCTTTGATACCAATTTGATGTAGTACAATTAACCATTTGCTCTAAAAGCTCGAACTGTTAGAGTATGGCGAATTAATCCTTTTATCTCATAGCCCAGGTCTCACATCTCATGGGTTTAGGACCTTGGCCGAACCCCCTTCATGGGCACCAAATCACATGGGTCGCCCACCCCGAGTGTGTCCCCGCATTCCACGGGCTACCCCACTCGAGCCCGGTGTGAAATGCACATTAATCACCCCTGGTGAGGAGTCTCGAACACGAGACCTCCCCCGTGGGCCCCAAATCACATGGGTCACCCACCCCGAGTGTGCCCTTGCATACCACAGGCGACCCCACTCGAGCCCAGTGTGAAAATGCCCCTGCATTATAACGTCAACTGGGAAGCAAGCACCCGTGACTTTATGGTAACAGTGTCTATGGACTCCATAACCATGTCAGATATGAATTTTATGGAAGCGGACTTTGGTAAAAATGCATCTTAACGAAGAGATTCATTTGCATTAGTAATAGATAACAGTATTCAAAAAGGAAAGCATATCCAAGAAACTAGCATATACTACCGTGTATGTAAATCGAGAAAAATGAGCATAAAGCAGGGATAGAATCCATGGATTCTGTTTCTCTTTTGCCATATCAATTGCTTTCTCATATATCATTGAAGCTGTTTCAACATTTCCCTGGAAACATAGAACTGATGTTAGTACTTTTTCCTTTTTCTTTTTTTTTTTTCTTTTTTTTTTTTTTTTTTGGGGGGGGGGGGGGGGGGGAATGATATAATGTTGTACTTCATTACTGTATTTGAAAAAGATGTCGAGGGTAAATAAAATACCAAACGTTTTTCCATGTTAGCTTTCCTTGTAACATTCTCGATGAAGTGAGAGGCTAAATCTGGACTGCATGGAAGAAAGGCAGCACGTGCACGGACAGTATCTCCTATTCGCTCCTTAAACCTTGCACAGAAGAGATGGATGTCCGGAACTCTCTAGGCATTCAAGTACCATAAACATCAGCACATGCATAAAGAAAGATCATCAGGATAGCCTGATCCACTAGCAAGAGCTTTGCTAAACCCAAAGGCACCACTCGACATGTGGTGACACATGCCAACCTTGCACGTGTGCAGGAAATCCAAACTAGGCATCAGGTGGTGGAACCACCCTGTTGATGATCTGCCCAAAATTCAAGATGATCAACTCATTAGGTGAGCTATATATGGATAGAGAACAATGGACAGCTTTTGGAAAAATGAAATTGCCAATATACATGTGGTATGCCTGATGATTGGACCAACTTGATTTTTTGGGACAGGTCATCTATACCCCATCTGATGCATGATGCGAGTATCCCAGGCAAACGCATATGCAATGGTATGTGAAGAAATTCTCTTTGCTCATTAATTTTGCTTTCGCAGTAAAGCTAGTTAAGTGTATTGGTGTGGTGCAAACACTCATTTACAACATGTATAAGTGGGATAATAATAAAGACAGCAAGTCAGCCGTCTAAACCACTTTGTAGTCATCCTTCAAGCAGCCGTCCAGTATCAGTTGAAAGAAAATCAAATGCAGAAGGTCCTCTTGTGAACCAAAATATAATTGTCTGATATGAGGTTCATACCATGAATAAAAATGAGAAGCTAAAGTGAAAAATGACCGACGGACATTAATCTTAGTTATGATAATTGATACCTTTAGAAAAACCTCAGTCGCACGATCGAGGGCTGCGTTTGCTATCTCCCGTCCGCCCTTAGCTTCCACAAATTCCACGTAACGAATCCAGAACTCAGGGTAATTAGCACAAGGAATTAAACCTCTCTCATAAAGCTTTACTGCCTGTCAATAGCATCAAAAATGTTTCAGTTACTAACAGGGAAAACAAAGTCATCCACATTAATAGCACAAAAACAGACCAATGCATACCCAGTCAAAATCTCCTTGCAACTCGACAAAATCAAGATAGTGGTGCCAATTTTCAAGCTGAATGTCATCAAGCAGCTTTATATGGAAATAAGGCCTCCGTATACGACTCTCAAAGCCTTTGATCTTTGCATCCATACCACTCGCTCTTCGATAGAAGTGTTCACCAGCAGATAAAAATTTCTTCAATGTGTCCGGCCTAGGCAGGCCAGCTGGTGGGTTGAGAAGGTCCTCAATCATAATTGAGATTTCCTTTTCGTGATAAGCCTTTATGTCAGTAATTTCAACATCAGATAAACATTCTGATTCTGATTCCGCTTCTGTGGCACCTTTATCCTGACATTTTACATCTTCCTCCCAAATGGCAGCCAACTTCTTAAAACTGAAGTATTTGAGGGATAAAAGTGAAATGTTGGTATGTATGTTCTTTGCAATCACATTCTAAGTGGGTCATAGATGTTGATAAAGATCAACATACACAGAATGATAAAAAGGATCGGAAGAATAACCACAAAATACATCTGAGAGTAATTGAAAAGATTAGCGTGTATTACAGTCACATGAATAACCTACACATGCATGCAGTGGAAGAGCAAACAGGAGCAACAAGGAAACTGATCCACCACAAAAAGGAACAAGCCAATATTTTCCAATTTTCTTGAACAATCCCAAGGTAAGATCTGAGACATACTACACACCAGAAAACAAAAGAAAAGAAAGGTGAGAAATACCTTCCATAATAGCTGTTTAATTTTTTTGTAGGAAACCTTAGAGTTCTGATGTAAATATGAGCTAGGTGACTCCATTGCTTCTGAGAGTACTCAAATTCAATATATTTATCCCACAGAAGATGGCACAAGTAATCCTTTCCAACAAAAGATATCCCTCTCTCGAATAACCTGTCAGGTAATTAAATATTCAAGATAAAATACCCCCATTGAGGCATTGACACACGAAAGTTCAAATTCAATACACAGAATCAGATAAGTCAAATATTGGCTTAAGTGCATCCATTTCAACCAACTATTTAGAATTTCACACATCATATCAAGTGTCAAAACATGCAGAAAATCTTTGTTACCCAGATTTTTTTTTTTTCCTGCTGTCTATGCTTTTTAATTGATGAATTTAATATACCAACAAGGAAGGTTGCTAAAAGGGACATGAGGCCCAAACCCTTATGATCATATCTACACATCATGTATCCACTTACATCAATGACTGAAGGTTTTTGCGATGGTGGCCTCAACATAGATTTTATACCATTGTATTGCCATGGTGCTTGCGTGATTTTATCCATGTATCCACTTACATCAATGATTGTTGTTTCAACAATATTCGGGCGAGGGTTGAGGAGTTTATTAGTAGAACCTCTTTGTTTTAGATTCTTGGGTGTGAGCAGTGTTTAAATTATCGGCGACAATATCGAATTATCGCCGATAATATCGGTATCGCTAGGTAATCGAAACAGATAACCCATTTTTTCTTTTTTCTGCTGGATATCGCCGAAATATCGCCGATAATATCGTTTTTTCGATATTTTCTACAAAATCTCGTTGTTCCCACCAACTACCACCCTTTTTCCGATACAAGGTCGATGTTTTCGGCGATAAAATCGTCGAAATCCAAGAAAAACAAAAACCAGAAAAGAAAATACCTGTTTTTTCGTTGTTCATTGCAGATCCGCAACCGTTGCTCAAGAGGTAAGAATAAACCCCCAAAAAAAAAAAAAAAAAATCCTATTTTCCGTCGAAAAATCCTCTGGCGACTTCTCCGGAAAGAATCGGGGAGTGAAAAATCAGAGATCTTATTGGAAAACATAAGATTTTTAAAATTTTGGGATGAGGGGGAGGGATTTTCGGGTTGAAAATCGGGAGATATTGTTGGGAAAGAGAAGGTTTTCTGAAATTTTGGGACGAGGGAGAGGGAATTTCAGTTGTAGATGGGGTCGGATTTTGGTTTTAAACGGGGTTTGGCTTTGACGCTGCCACGTCGGTGCTCTGTGGGCCCCACCATGATGTATCTGTTTTATCCATGCTATCCAATCATTTTTAAAGATCATTTTAGAGCTTGATCCAAAAAATTAAGCAGATCTAAAACTCAGGTGGACCACACCACGGGAAAACAGTAGTGATTAAATGTCCACCATTAAAAATCTCCTATGGCCCACTGTACTGTTTATTTGATATCCAAGCTGTTAATTAGGTCTTACATACCTGGGTGAAGGGAAAACAGAAATATCAGTTTGATCCAAAACTTTTATAGCCCGCAAGAAGTTTTTAATGGTAGACGTTCAATCAACATTCTATGGCCCACTTGAGATTTTGATCTACCTCATTTTTGGTCCCATATCATAAAATGATCTTAAAAAATGGACAGATGGAATGGATGAAACAGACGCATCATGGTGGGACCACAGACCATGGCCCACCAGCGACAGCGTCACCAGCCCATCTCGCGTGCGCATGCAGTACGGATGCGGTCTGGCTGCTAGTGACGTTGATCGATGCTATGTGTGCCATCATGATCTATGTGTTTTATCCACACCATCCATTCATTTTTACACATCATTTTAATATTAAATCTCATAAAATAGGTAGATCACGATCTCAAGTGGACCACACCATGGGAAAACAGTAGCGATTGAATTCTACCATTAAAAACCTCTTAGGGCCCACTGTAATGTTTATTTGACATCCAACCTATAGATTACGTCATACAGATCTGGATGTAGTCAAAAAACAAATATCAAGCTAGCCAAATGTTAGCTTGATCCAAAACTTTTGTAGCCCTAAGTTTTTAATGGTGAGAGTTCAATCAACATTGTGTGGCCCACTTGAAATTTTTATCTACTTCAGTTTTGTTTTCATACCATAAACTTATCTGGAAAAATAAATGGACGGCATGGATGAGACACATATATCATTTTGGGGCCCATTGACCACTGACCACTATACATTGGCCAGTGGCAGGGTGAGTAGCCAATCGTTTCCGGGCAGTACCCTTGGCCCACTGAGTAAACTCTGTGGGGCTACCATCATGTATGTGTCATATCCACGCCGTGCATCCATTTTTGCATACCATTTTAGGGCATCGTCCCAAAATTCAAGAATATCCAGAGCTCGTGGACTACACTACAAAAAATAGTGTGAACTGAACATATACCGTTGAAAACTTCTCGGGTCCACGAAAGTTTTGGATGAACCTGATATTTATGTTTTCCCTTCATCCGTATCTTTTTTACCTTATTAACGGGTTGGATAACAGTAAACATCACCATGGGCTCTAGGAAAATTTTAGTGGGGCATATCATTAACCCAACTGTTTACTGTGGTGTGGTCCACTTAAGCTTTTTTTATGCATCAATTTTGGGCAGAACCCTTAAAATCAGTGGAAACAATGGTATGCATAAGCCACATACATCTATATTGTCCTTCCCTATCAGCCCCATAGTCATAGGTCCCACCAACTTCGGTGGACAGGGAGTCTCACTGTCATAATCCAATTGCTGGGGAAGTGGACTGCGTAGCTGAGTAACTTACTACACGTAATGTACTGAGTAAACTCTGTGAGGTCCGCCATGATTTATGTATTTTATCATCTCCGTCCATCCATTTTAACAGATAATTTTAGGGATTGAGACAAAAAATGAGGCATGTCCAATGTTCAAATGGACCACACCACTGGAAACAATTGAATTGAACGTATACCGTTGAAAAATTCTTGGAGGCCACAGAAGTTTTGGATCAAGCTTATATTTGTGTTTTAACTTCATCCATGTCTGTATGATCTTATGAATAAATTGGATGACAAATAAATATTATTGTTGGGCTTAGAAAGGTTTCGACGGTGGAAATCATTACCCCCATTGTTTCCATTGGCATGATCCACTTGATCTTTCGATGTGCTTCAATTTTGGGCTAAACCCCTTAAATTAGATGGGAAAACGGATGGACGGCATGGATGGACTACATACATTCAAGGTATTCCAAACTGTGTTTACTTAGTACGATAAGAGCATATTGAGTAACTTAGTATGCAATTCGATTTCCTTTCTTAGGAAGTACCTCAGCTGGGATGTAAGGTGGGGTCCATCATGATGTTTCTAAAAAATCCACCATGGCCATCCTTTTTCCCCGATCATTTCAGGACCTGAACCCAAAAACCAGGTGTATCCAAAACTCAAGTGGGCCACACGAGAGGAAACTGTGGAGATTCAGTGACCACCATTTAAACAAATGCGTATTTTTTTGAATTCATTTACTTTGCATGTCTTAATTATTGTAAGCTTATATTTGTATTATATAGTTCCTATTTGAGTGATTTCTTATGACAACGCATGCCTTTTGGCCCCAATTAAATGAAAACTTATTATTTAATGCATTTTTTTTGTAATTTTTTCATTCATGAATATGTAAATATGTGTATTTAGGCATGTCCTGAAGTTTCACTGAAAAAATCCACCATTTTCTCTATGTTTTTCCATTTTTCCCTGCATTTCTGGTTATCGGCGATATTATCGGCGATAACGATATTATATCTTTATCTCTGGCCAGCGAAACTTGTAGCGATACCGATAACTCGAACACTGGGTGTGAGTGCATCTTGGGGTTGTATTCTTTTCTCATCTTTTGGCGATCTTGTTTAATAAAAGTTTCGTTACCTCTCCAAAAAAAAAAAAAAAAATGTCATGGTGCTTCTTGCTAAGGTTTAAGTTGACTGGATGGGATAAAGATAGACTGGACAAAGACAAATACATGGTAAATACCAAACAATGGATAGCTTACTTGGCTTGATGTGATTTAAGAATTCAAGGTAAATACCAAACAAATCATGGATGATGTAGTATGAAGCAATAATTATGCCCAAAAATTCAAAGGATTCAAGCAGCACTGCATGTACAAGATCTGTTGGTCACTTCCCAATTCTCCAACTCAATGACCTTCATGCAAGAAACAAAGGAAGAGGATAAATGCAATATGACGATGGATACAGTGGAATCAGTGTTAGACACATGCCAATATTTTCCGCATCGCAGGTGGAATATATGAAACATAGGGTTATTACAAAAAATACAATGTTTCGGCAATATTGTCCACATATTGGGATATTGAATTTAACGTGATATATCAGCACTGGTCTTAAATACCTAGTACTGACCGATACTTGGAATACTTAAAATCACGAACCAAGGGCACGTTCAGATTGGAACTCAAAGGTGAGGATAGTTTAAATTTATTATTTATTTATTTTTCAATAGATTAGCAAGAAAACAAGTAGAAATCCATATAAATGCATTAGTTGCATGCACTGACATGGAAATCCAAATTTCTTCTGCTTTCACACGTTAAAATCGAAATGTAAATGTTGAGAAAATCTACATTGATGAATGTAGGCTGATTTACAAATGGCTACTCTTTCATTAAAATAAATAAATAATAAATAAATAAATAAATAAAAACTTATTTTTTAAAGATTAAAACTATATTATTTATAATAGAGGCATGTAGCAGGCCACCGCTTGCATGTTTCTTGTATTTTATGACCCTTGAATAATTTGAACTCATTTTGGATATAATTGCATCACTTATCACCCATAGCGCATAATTTTGTCCCCCTAAACAATTGAAAACTGTTACGCATAATTTTTTAATGTTTTCAGTTCTAAGTGTGTAATCATGTATCTTTTAACATCTCCAGAAGTTCCACTAAAAAATTCCACTATTTTCCTAAAGTTTCCCTAATGTTTCCCTCATGTTGTGTTACATGCAATATTTCCCTATGTTTTCCATGACATTTTCATATCCCAAGGGTGTGATACCGATACTTCCAATAAGGAGTGGAATCACTCCACTACTAGTTTAAGGAACATCCCATTCCTTGAACAACAACCCATTGTAGGTTCTGAGAAAAATCTTTATTCATTAAAAAAAAAAAAATCAAAATATCCATATTTACATTTGTAACCCCCCTTAGGTATAATTTATAACCACCGAAACAACTCTAAACCAATGTTACGTAAAATGCGAAATCGTTGCATTTTAAGTTCAGAATCAAGCATTCCGGATCGTGGATCATTTGCAATCCAAATTGTTGTTTTCAACGACTCATATTAGTGCTCTTTATTCTAACTATTGACCGAGTTAATGCAAATTTTTACTCACACCGTAGATAATTATACTTTTTTTAAAGGATAATGAAATTTTATTAAAGGCTTGAAGGCAAAAGCCAAAGAGGACAAAATACAAGGCCAAAGAAAAGAGAGAAACCAAGGTGTGCAATATCGGTTATGTATCGGCCGTAATGACCAATGCATAACGGTAACGGCCTATACCGTTACGTGATACAGGGGTCGAAACGGTGACCCCCCATTTTTGGATCAAATCGGCCATTAACAACCGTTACTACCCCATAATGGTCAGGGAGTAACGGTCGTAAAACGGCTAGTTTTCTAACCTTTTTAAGTTGTAATTTTTCTCATTTTTTGACACTTTTGTCTTCCAAATTCATTCCTAAATTAGTCTACTACAAATTCTGACCACTCTTAGCTTGAATTTGAGGATCAAAACAACTTATTGCAAAGATTTAGGTGAATCGAATCTCCATGGGCCATATTTCATAAAATAATAATAATAATAATAATAATAATAATAATAATAATAATAATAATTAGAACATATCAATGTGTATTTTACGGATTATGCAACTGATTTTCTTTTCTTTTCTTTTTTGAATTTTTTTATTTTCGGACTATTTTCGGCCAATTTTTAAAAATTAGGAAAAATCATTTTTTCAATCTGTTTCTGTTTTAATGGTTGAGTATAATGTGTTAATCATAGTAGAACATATCAATGCGCATTTTACAGATTTTGCAACTGATTTTCTTTTCTTCTTTTTTTTTTTTACTATTTTCGGTCGATTTTTAGAAATTAGGAAAAATCATTTTTTCAATCTTTTTCTGTTTTAATGACTAAATATGATGTATTAAACATAATAGAACATATCAATGTGCATTTTACAGATTATGCAACTTATTTTATTTTCTTTTCTTTTTGTTTGGCCAATTTTGAAAATTTAAGAAAAATCATTTTTTCCAATCTTTTTCTGTTTTAGTGGTTGAATATGATGTGTTAATCATAGTAGAACATATAAATGTGTTTTTTACAAATTATACAATTGATTTTATTTTTTTTTTTGTATTTTGTTTATTTTTAAACTATTTTTGGTTAATTTAGAAATTAAGAAGAAAAAAAAAAAACATTCTTTTTCTTCTTCTTTTTTTTAAAATTTTTTTGATATATTCATTAAAGGGGAAAATTTACAAGGGGATGTTCGGGCAGACCTAACATCAAAAAGGGGAAAAGGTCCGCCTATCATGAGGAATAAAAAACAGCTACACCCTTAGGAAAAACAAAAAAACGTAATCCTTCCTCAAATTGCCCAGTCCCACCCTATCTAAAAATAAAATGCCTTTGATCATCTTGGGGAGGCTTGCAGAGGATCGGAAAAGTAATATGGACTAGCCGTTGCTGCCTCTCCACGCTAGATCGTCCGCCACACCATTCGCTTCCCTAGGGGAGTGGTTGATGGACACCTCTCGCTGTGACATGAGGTCCCTGATCCTCATCCACTAGTAGACCATGGTCCACGAAGGGGCAGAATTCCTGTTGAGGATATCTACAACCGACTTGGAGTCGCTCTCCACCTCCACTTTGGCGTAGCTGAAATCCACACGATGGGACGGGCCCTCTCAAATTGCTCTAATCTCTGCCCAAGAGTTGGAGCCAAAGCTGTAGCTGGAAGCGAACCCGAAAAGGAAATCTCCCTCACCGTTTCTTGCAATGCTTCCGCCCCCTGATGGGCCCAAGTTTCCCAAGACTGACCCGTCAATAGTAATTTTGACCCATTCCGTTTTGGGTCTCTTCCATTTGATCACCCTGGTCAACCTCGTAGAAGATAACGCACCTACAATCCCCATCTTTACAAGGGTAGTGACCGAAGACAATGTGGCATTTATGGGAATGGGGAGGGACGGCCCAATCTTGAAAATCCAATGGTGGACATTCGAAATTACTTTCGACACGGAAGGAGGGGAGTCGTCAAACCACGCTACGTTCCTGGCTGCCCATATTTCCCAAAAAATGAGGGTGGGGACAATACCCCTTAATGTATGATGACGGTCAGATGCCGCTGCCGATGGCCACCATTTGGCTACTCTACTGAAGGCTGGATCATGGTTGAAAGATCATGGTTTCCAAACTATCGAGAATGATTTTCCGTGTGGTACTGGTGAGGGGCTTGGCAGCAAACATATTTGGATGCCATGTGGATGCCTTTGGCTTGGGTTCTCACTTCAACCGAGATGGCTTTGAGAATGATTTTCCAAGTTAAAAGAGACAGTTTAGGAGGTAGCTTGGGGTGCCAGACCCATTTGGACCAAGCTTTGGTGACCCCAAGAAATCTGGCAGACTTCCAGGCCGCGCCCACCTTGAAATCTCCTAAAGGGGAGGCTATCCAGATCTGTTTATAGACTTCAACAGAAGTGCAGATCCCCTCATCTGTCATGTGGTCAATTACTACTTGAGGAAGAAGGAGCTTAGCCGCTGACAAATCCCGCCAACTGTTGGGACCGATGAGAGTGCTGATTGGCAAATTTTGTTGCATTGGTGCTAGAACTTTCCAGCTCGCAAGAGGCCCCAAGCCCGACCAGTTGTCGAGCCAGAAACTGTAGCTACCAGAACCTATGATCCACCAATAATGGGTATGAACAGCCTCAAAAATTGTACGAATACGTCTCCACAGCGGCGAGGCCCAAGCAAGAAGGGGCGTGCGTCCATTAGCCCTGATGTCTGCCAAGTATTTCTCATTCATGAAGGTTGCCCAACAGCTGCCCTTCCCACTGCACTTGATTATCCACGCCATTTTCATCCTAAAAGTTTGCATGATGCTTCTTCAAGCTCCTCATACCCAACCCAGCTTCATCTTTTGGGTAGGGATGTTCTTCCAATTGACCCAGTGACAGCATTTTTTGTCCTTCTACTAGCCTTAAAAGAAATTAGCAAAAGCCCTTTCTAGATCAACATGAAGTGTACTTGGAATATCCATCGCCGCCATTGTATGTATCGAAATGCTCCCTAGCACATGATTGATAAGAGTAATCCTCCTAGCTTGTGAGAGGATTCTCCCTTGCCACCCTGCGATCCTCTTGTGGATCTTGTCCATCAAGGGTTAGATGTATGCTTGTTTGGCTCTACCGCCGATTTAGTCCCAAATAGGTGAAGGCAGCCCTGTTTCGGTTACAACCCGGGATTTTTTGGACAATCCTATTCCTAGCTTCAGACTAGTAGGAGGACAGGATGAAAAAACTCTTTGAGGCATTGAATTTCTGACCTGAGGCCCTTTGGTACCGATCCAAAAGGGACTTTATCCGATTTAAAAACTCTTTTTCTGTTTTAATGGTCGAATATGATGTGTTAATTATAGTAGAACATATAAATATTCTTTTTACGGATTATGCAATTGATTTTCCATTTTTATGGTATTTTTTTTGTATTTTCGAACTATTTTCGGCTGACTATTAAAAATTATAAGAAAAAAATAATTTTTTTTCAATCTTTTTCTATTTTAATGGTTGAATATAATGTGTTATTCATATTAAGACAGATTAATGTGCTTTTTACATATTATGCAATTGATTTTCTACTTTTCTTATATATTTTTTGTATTTTTGGACTATTTTATACCAATTTTTAAAATTTTGGAAAAAAACATTTTTTTTTCAATCTTTTCCTGTTTTAATGGCTGAATATGATCTGTTAATCATAGTAGAACATATAAATATTCTTTAATGATTGAATAAGGGTATTAATATGAGATCACATGATGTGCTTGAATGTCATATTGTAATTATTGATTCAATTTTTTATTTTATTTTTTATTTTCATATCAGTGACTTTATGTTTATATTTTCTTATTTTGGGCAGGTTTTGGAGCTTCGTAGGGTTTAGTACTTACTTTCTTCTTTATTGATTAGATTGAGAAGTTAGAACATTATTTCATTAATCTATTTACATCTGGTTATAAGTTTCAGGATTTAATTAATTCATTCTCTTATAAAAACTTTATTTAGACTTCGAGAATCGAGTAGACTCTCACATAGGCTATATCTAGCTAAGAAAATGTCTGACCAACAAGTGATGATATTGGATGGCAACATTGTCAGAGGGTAGATGGTGGTAGGCATCAAATGCAATGCAACTATTGTGATAGACTAATAATTTATGGAATTACGCAACTTAAACAACATTTAGCACATCGAAAGGGTCAAGTTGCCAAATGTACTAGAGTGTCAAAAGAGAATGATTTTGATGCAAGCCAATTTGGATGAGTCGAAGGGGGAAACGAGTTGTTGTACAAAAGAAGACAGATGCGATTTTGGAAGCGGACCGACAAAAGGCATTTGATCCTGAATATACGGGCGTTCATGATGAAGAGATCATTGATTCTGACAAAGATTCAGATTAAGAAGTAACTATAGCTAAGAGAGGGTGTGCGCCTTGCTCGTGAAGAAGAAGAATGCCGGTGCATGTTTAGTGCAAGGTCTATATGTGATACAAAGGGGCAGTGGGAGTGGGAGTGCAGCTGGCGATCCGACTGCATCTGCAAGTAGGGTTAGGTTGGGTGGATTACAACGTATATTTGGTAGTTGACATGAGACATCTTCACGGCATGCCCCTGTGGATGTGGATGTGGAAGAAAATGAGCCAATGAGACCCTTTATTGATCCGATCATATTTAGGAAAGAATCAACTAAACAAAAGAAGATAAAACAAATGTAGAGTAAAACTTCCATTGAGAAGCTGGGTAGGGCAGCAACAAAGTAATTTATACATGCCAACATACCCCCTAATGCAACCAATTCTCCATATTGGCAGGTGGTAATTGATGCTGCAACAGAACCAGGCGAAGGAATTAAAACTCCCACAACTATGGAGATTAGAGGGAAATGGACAGATGTAGAGTATGCAGATGTGAAAACATATGCGGCTCCCTTTAAACTCATATGGCAAGCCAGAGGATGCATGATCATATGCGATGGTTAGACTGGCCCAACCAAACGCAACATGACTTTATAGTGTACTGCCACTTAGGAACGATGTACCATAAGTCAATTGATGCATCGGATGAAACGAAAAATATTAATTATATTTTTTTCCCTAATGAATAAAATGGTGGATGAGATTGGAGAGAAGAATGTGCTGCAGATTGTGACAAATAACAAAGCAACATCTAAGGTTGTTAAGGAAAAGGTCGATACGGGAGCCGTAACAGCCATTACAGCCTGTATCATAATGGTAACGGTGGTGGCCATTACAGCCACCGTTACAATTTTGGAACACCTTGGTTGTAGGACAAAAGTCGATGATAAAGAGACCACATATATTTTGGTCATCATATGTTGCCCACTGCATTGATCTTATATTGGAAGATATTGGGAAGAAGAAGAGTGTTAAGGAAATGGTCGAAAGGGAAAGAGAAGTGACGACATTTGTTTTCAATCATAATCAAGTAGTTACAATAATGAAGAGGTTTACGAAAGGAAGAGAGTTGCTTAGGCTTGCGGCAACTAAATTTGCAACTAACTTTATAGTGCTGAAGAGTGTACCAGCATAGGGGAGAGTTGGGTGAGTTATTCACTTCTTAAAATTGGTTAAACAGAAAACATGAGAAGAAGACATCAAGGACAACAGTTGAGGTTATGAAGATCGTAAGGGACAGAAAATGTTGGAAGAAGGTCCAGAAGATCCTAAAGGTGATGGAGCCACTAATGAGAATACTCCGTCTTGTTGAAATCAACGAAGCACCTACCATGGGCTTCCTCTACAATGTCATGAATAAGGTGAAGCTGGCAATTAAATGTGATACTTTAAACTGGGAGGTCCACTGGAGATGATCAACAAGAAATGGACAAGACAACTCCATCACGAACTTCATGCAGCAGGTTACTATCCAAATCTTAGATACCGATATGTCAAATCATTTGTTGCGGATGATGAGATTCGTATCAGACTAAAAAATGCGATAAAGAGATTAGAGTCTGACTTAAATATACAAATAAGAGCATTGAATTTATTAGATACATTTGGAAATTGCCCAGTTAGCTTTGGAGACTCTCTTACACAATAGGTAGTATCTAGGTTGCAACCTGCTGAATGGTGGATGAATTTCGAAGAAAGTACGAAGGCTCTTCAAAATTTTGTAGTAAAAGTTTTGAGCCAAACAATATCTTCATCTAGCTGTGAAAGGAACTGGAGTTGTTTTGCACTTATTCATTTGAAGAATAGGAATAGATTGCAGACTAGGACATTGGATAAACTTGTCTTCATACGCTACAACATAAGACTAAGAATGCGATGACATCATAGGAGCATTACTGTAGCTACCGATGACATGAACTACGGTCCAATAAATTTGGACAATATTTATGATGAGGACGACCCGCTTCTACCTTGGTTAGAAGTAAGGAAAAAACATATAAAAGAAGATGGTGAAGAATTGGAAGTGAATGACCTAATAATATGCAGAGCAAAGCAAGAGAGTAGTGCAGCTGTATTGGACCCAGAAAGAGAGGCGGATTTCATGCAAAGTCTAACTCAATGGAAGAGTATGAGCAATATTAGCAACGAGACCGAGACAGATGATTATGGTAGTGGTGGTGATGATGCAGTTGATGTTAGTCCCACTTCTGGTGTTGCTCGGCACACCGGCATGCAATTGTCTACAAATTGCGAAGCCGATGAGCATCAACAAGGTATGCGAGGTCAGACTTACGAGTCTACTGAGTCACGATACAAACAACAGAAGCCGGGAGGAGGCTGGCTCCAGTGGTGCACCAGGAGGTCCGTAACATCAGCAGGCTTATGGTCCCGGGCATTATGGATATTCTTACGACCAATGGGATTATACGGAGCCTATTTTGTCACATTCACGTAGGAGTAGTCCTCCTAATCCACATGCTCCATATGATTACAGATATTCAAATCCAAATCCAAGTTATTCATCACAGGCACATTCCCAAATCTCAAGATTCTTAACAGCTTGAGTATGGGCACTAGTACGACTATTCGACAGGCACTGGTGGATATACTCAGGGTCGAAGTCGTTGCCTAGTCAGGATCAATCGTCCTCTAATTTCGTTGACCTGATCTTTTCCTCTGGCATGAGATATTATAGATATGCAACACCAACTCCAAAACCACAGCCTGATGATGACGAGGACGTGGAGGTTGAGCAACCACAACAAAGCAGATTTTTATTTTGTTGATGACTTGGGAGTTTTATTAAGTATATTTTTTAAAAATATTATTTACATTTAAGGTAAGTATTTCTATACCCATTACCCATTCATTCACCAAGCAAGCACAAACTTTACACTACCGAACTTGTGCTTAAGATAACTCTCCTGACAACCAATTAAGTAATCCTTAATCAAGTTGCATGGGAGTAAATTAGACATTACTATTTTTTTTAATCTTGAGGATGACAAGACAGGAATCACAAGAGAGGAAAAGTCTCTAGCATATTCAAGTCTTCAAATAAAATAAAGTAAACATTGTAATTTATGCAAGTCCTCAAGTATGTAATATTGTAATGTGGAATAAATTATACAAAATAATAGCAAACACCTACACATGTAAGATATTTTGATATTAAATTTATTCTAATATATCTGTTATTGGTAATTAGATAGTTAGAAAATTAAATCTATGAGTTTTGTATTCAATTCTAAGCTATCGGGTTCATAAATTCACCAGACAGCCCAATACAACTTTCTCACTAAAGAGTGGACCATTACACCACCATAAACATGTTCAAAATTATAAATGAATGCATATTTGGAATATTTAGAATTTTCTGGAATAAATGGATATTTTTTCAGTCTTTTTTTTTTACAGAGAGAGAGAGAGAGAGAGAGAGAGAGAGAGAGAGAGAGAGAGATCTTTATTATCTATAACTGCTTCAAAAGAGAGGCCACTATAATGTCAGTTGCTTCAAAAGAGAGGCCACTAAAAAACTAAGGCCAAAATATTATCTATAACTGCTTCAATTATAGAAGAAACATTTCTAAAGCAATGTATGTTCCTTTCGACCCAAACAGCCTGCACACTGCCAGAAGGGAAATGTGCCAGCAAATTGATACCCAAACTTCCTCTATGCCCACAAGAGATCCTTGACGTTATATGGCATTATCCACAACGGATTGAAGGAAGAAAGAACAAATGACCATAACGTGGACGTGAAGGAGCAGGCAATGAAAAGATGATCGACTGTTTACTCGGCACGATGACAAAGAAAGCATCTAGTGGGAATGATGAGAGATCGCCTTTGTAAGTTTTCTCTCGTTAAGACTCTCTTCCTTCCCACTAACCACGTAAAGGATAGCATAGGACCAAAAATGAAAAGTGTCCTCCACCTCCTGCTACAAGAGGGCGAAGTAGAATATAAAAGGAGCTCACTGAAAACCTCCCTAAACTATGACCGTTCCAAACCATTTCATCTTCACCACCAGGAGGAGAGATGAGGCGGAGTTTGTCCAGAAGAGCAAGGAATTATGCCATTTCCTGATCTGAAAGACCTCTTCTGCAAGGAGTCCAACAAATAGAGGAGTTTGTAACCGAAAAGCAACCCACCACTGTAACGGCTAAGGAGGGAGCACGATGAGCTAAATTAGGAAAGGCCTAAGATAGAGGAATCTCCTTGCACCAAACATCCTTCCAAAACTTGGCTCTAGTCCCATCACCAATGGAGAAGGAGATACCTTTCTTGAATTCATTCTTGATCGACATGATCAACTTCCAGGTGTTATAAGCCCTATATAAGGAGTTCCTATCCTCCCAACCCACCAAGAGAGTGCTATACTTGGAAGCAATAGTTTCTCTCCAAAGTTTTCCTTCCTTCGTTGCAAAGTGCCACAGCCACTTCCCAAGAAGGGCACTATTCACACTACTGAGGTCCCTCAAGCCTGCCTCTCCCTCATTAATCAGCTTTTAAACTTCTTCCCAGCGCAATAGATGAATTTTATTACCATCTTTCGAGCCCTTCCATAAAAAGTTTCTCCTTAGCTTGTCTAATCTCTTCCAAACCGAGGATGGGCACTTGAAGAGAGACATGAAATAAAGCAGCGTGTTTGAGAATTTATGTAGTTGTATTTATAACACACACTATGCAAGGTCTATATCAATAACATTCATCATTTCATATATAAATTGCAATATGAGTTCATACAAAAAACTATATTACATAGCAGTGGATGTATTGGAATGGTGAACACGATCCTACCCTTAAGTGTACCATGTCTTGGACGAAGTAGCGTACCACGTACTCATTCCCGTACCACATACCAAAGCAACCAATGATCCAAGTAACCTTGCTATAAACCCAACTTTCAAAGTCTAAAACACCGCCAACTAAACTTACTATCTATCATATGAGGACTTTTTTAAAATCAAATATACCCACAAAAATGGTGTTAGATTGGAGTAAAACTTTCTTACCAAACAACAAACCAAAAAACGCTTTCCAGGTATTTTTTAAAAAAAATAAAAATAAATAAATAAAAATAAAAAATCCAACTATGACTGTTCGTGTTGATCATATGCATACTAGTTGTCCCCTACTGGAATGCCAACTACTCATTTCGGGTAAGTTATAACAAAATTCTTAGTATCTAAATTACCTTCGGACATCTACTGGATCTTCAAATGACAACATACCAAAGCTACAATAGTTGACCCAGAGACCAACAGAATAAGTTGCCAATTGAACTGCTTGCTCATAAACTTCGACAACCTTGTCAATAGTGCATAAGCGTACCATGTGATCTGCATACTTCTTCCAGTAACCATAGCATAAAGGAAACTCTGACAAGAAAGAGTCATACACTTGGCAGATCCTCTGTATATCATTCTGCAATAATTACAAAAAATAAAATAAAATTGCCTGGTCCATCATGCAGATAATTAGCATAATAGAAACTTGGAATGAACGTGGTATCTAGAATCAAAATATCAGTATTAAGATACAAGGGGATAGTAAATGCTCTTGCAAGAATGACAAAACCATGTGATTTAACAGAAAAACACCAGTTTTTGCTCCCCTTGGAACGTCCCAATAGGTACATTCTTCATGGAAAAACTTTAACTAAGCACAGGACTTCTTGAAGGCATGTCAAATGACTCAAATTAGTGATAGAAAACTAACAAGTAATAACTGGCATGTGAACAAAGTTCCAACAAGAAAATATAACTGTGGTGCAAATTGCTTTTTTGTTCATTCCTAGTACCTGTACCATACAACCAGCAAGAGTGCGCAAAATATATGATACCCACAAACTTCAAAATAGGTAACAATATCTGTATCATATCATGTCAAACACTTCAATTTTATAGGTAAAATCCATACACATGCCATATCCATGGTGTGTCCATGCTGTATCTAGGTAGGTATCTTAGCACAAAATGTGAACCATGTGGAACCAGATGTCTAACAACCCAATAAAAAAGCTTCATTAGGAATGATATGGTTATGAAATAGGCACTATAGGATTACTCTTGGGGTTTACCTTTTACGGCGCGTTTGGATTTTAGGATTCAGCAATGATGTGATGTGAAAGTGTGATGATGGCTTTTTCAGATGGTTGGGAAAAGCTGCCTGTAAATATCAATTTTCCATGCCGACTTTCACTGCAGCCATGGTCAGACATATCTCCTCTAAAACCATGCGAATCCTTGAGAGGATTCAAGCACCTTTCTCATTATGTCGAGATGACCATTCGGCTTCCCATTTACATCGCTGCCCTATGACACTTCAGGTACTCCACCTACGAACCCCTCCCACCGATGCTTCTCTCCCTGAAATAATCAGACCTCTCCTCCCATTCAATCCATCTGCAATTCTAGCAACTGCATGTACTTCAAGCATCACCAGCAGAGCACTGCATTTTTTAGACTTTCCAACATTTTAATGCCACCATTCACTTGATGAGACTGCTAATACAGTACCAAAAGCAAACATTGGAAAACTTGGTCAAATGGAAGGTTTTCACCAGACAGGTAATGCAATTTGTAATTTTGTAATGATAGTGCTTTTTCCTTTGCATTGCCATGGAATCCTCAAATCCAAACACACCCTTAAAGAAAAAGGCTGCTTTTGGTATCCTCAATTAAGGGAATGTTGCAGTCCACAATGCAAGCCAGTATAATATTAACTGCTAATCAAGCTAGAAAATCACAAGTTATTGTGAAGAAACACGGGTGAATCAGATCTCTTCCAACACTATGCCTATCCAAAATCTACCAAAATCTTTATGACCAAAGAAATCCAACAACGATTGAAGTAATTCCAGAAATTAAATCTAACAAGATCACTTGCAGATGAACTATGTCAACCAGCATATTGACATAAATGAGACTAATGATAGAAATCAAGAAGGATAAGCAACATTTGGCCAATGAATTTCTTCCACCATACTCATCTCTCTTGTTTTTATCAGCATAAGTAGAGCAACATCGCTAAATTTTGGTTTTACTACAGAAGCTAAGGTCCAGATCATTTTCAAGAAAATCATTCTTTTCCCACACAGCACACAGAACCATTCAGTAAATGTATATCCCATGTCTACCATTTAGAGCTAAAATATCCCTCCCCATTCAGGATTTTTTTTCTTAACTTTTTCATATTTTTGCAGCATTTCTGATTTTTTTTTCATCAGCTCCTCATTCAGCTCAGCCATTTTTTGTAATGACTCAATCAGGTTGATTTCAAGGTAAATCTCCAAGCAGATGGAACTTTGTTGGGCAACTGGTTTAGACCTACTAGACTGTACCAACAGGCTGCAAAACCACCTTGGACTAGGCAGTTATTCAATGGAAACGCATCAGGGATGTATGTTTCTATATGCGCAGATACAGGTTACCACCAGGGATACCATTCCAGAAGGAATCCATATTATAGGCAGTTGTTCAAAGGGAATCCATATTAACAAAGTTAATTTGGGACTCATAATCAATAAGAATGAATTGGTGAAATGGCATTTAGCTTCTGATGTCAAATAAAAATAAAATACAAGCAAAGGGCAAGAAAAATGTAAAAATCAGAAACAGTAAGTCATCCAAGAAACAAATGTTCAATCATCATATCACCCTGTTGATAGAACATAAGCATGATGGATGTGGAGAAAGATACTGAGCAAGCCACAAATGTAAACTTGAAGGAATAAAAGGCAATGGTAGAAATTTCATAGAAAATATCACTTACAGGTGTTGTTTTCTCAACTTCTGTTATAAGTGATGTCCAAGCCCCAAAGTCCCCTGGGTTTTCTGCAACCAATGCACGAAATTTTGCCTCAGCAAAAACAACTGCAGAGGATGGGGAAAAAATATTGTATATGAGTTAGTTTGGATTTCAAGGTGTTGCCCACACTTCATGAACTATGAAATCAAGTTTAGGAGAGTGAAACATCGAATGTATGATACACAAACAAGTTTTCTGAGAGTCTTAGAAGAACTAGCAGCGGCTGTGAAACTATAGTCTGTAATGTCCGGTTGCCACTGAGATGTGATTTTGAAAAGTGGTTATGTCACGGCCGTTATGTAACCATATTGATCACCCCCATTACACAATAAGAGGATCAAACAGTCCGTTGTGGGGGGAACAAAAGACAAAGAGGTAAAAGAAGAAGAAGAAGAAGAAAACGGCCCATATGGGCACTATTACGGGGCCCATAATATTATTAGAGAAATTATCACATAGAACCATAGGAAGCTAAACTTATCATGCTACAGCAGGCATTTGTGCCAAATGCCGACCTATCATGAAGATCACCTGCTTCAAAAATCAGGCTGGTTGACTCATTAGGTAAGCCACACCCATACATTGGATCAGATCTCAGTCGTCCATTGACTCTACTAATGTGGCCCACCTGATGAGCGGATCAGCAGGATTTTGCACCAGGTGATCTTCATGATATAGACCACTTTTTTTGACAACTAGGATGGCCTACATATGTGACACTATAAGAAAAATGGTGTATCATAGTAAGCTTAGCATGCTATGGTTGTATGTGGTCATTCCTTATATTATCATTCACATGTTAATGCAAATCCCAAAAAGGAAAGCAAATAGATCAAAAAAAAGAAGAAAAATATTATGGTAAAGGACCCAACAATCCTCTAGCCAAATGCTGGAGACCCCCCATGCTATGGTTGTATGTGGTCATTCCTTATATTATCACTCACATGTTAATGCAAAGCCCAAAAGGGAAGGCAAATGGATCAAAGAAAAGAAGAAAGAGATGATGGGAAAGGACCCAACAATCCTTTAGCCGAATGCTAGACCAGCGCCCCCCCCCCTCCAAACGACTCAGTCCTTACATAAGAAAGTACTTAAATAAGAAAAATCTATGATTACTTCTTGCCTAATATAAAAATATCAAAGAAAAAGAAATTTTCCTAATGTAGATATTTGCCAAAAAATGGAAAGTAGTTATGCCCTAAAAAGGGAAAGTGGGCATTTTTCTTGTGCATGCGTGCACACACGAGATGTGGGCCTTTTCTTCAAATCTTGATCAGTCAGCTTGTGTGGCCATTTGGTTGTATCACATGTAAAATGCTATATCATCATTTTTTTTCTCTAGTTGAATGTGGGCAGTTGCTGCATCTCTCTTCTTAAACCTCAATTTTCGTACTGCAAATTGATCGTATGTGATTGCCCAATCGAGCATATTTTTGGGGCATGCCCCATCAACGGTGGGGCTTAACTGACCAATGCTATAGATCACTGAACGACAGCCCCCACCAGTACAAACTACACATTGAAAACCCCAAGGATACTATGCTATCCTCAGGCCGAGGATCATATGATTCCTCTTCAGTTGGATTATCCGGTTCCATTTTCATTCTAACCCAATGCAGGAGATATTTGAGAATTGAGGGATTATACGATGCTCGGCCGAAATTATTATACACTACCGTTTGGACTTGAGTTTGTACATGTGAGTGGCCCATGGTTCAGTGATCCAGACCGTTGATATAATGATCCCCGCTGCACAGGAAACCTCCACAATGAGAAGGTCTCAATTCTTCAATAGATAGTCTAAAAGCTACACAGTTTTTTTTTTTTTTTTATAATACAGTGACGGTTCACATTCAACTAAAAACTAACCAAATATTCTACAGCTAGGATCATCCAAGCAAAGGTGTCTTTGGGTGCATGAGCCGTTCAAAGTGAGGCCGATCATGTTAACGGTTTGAATTATTAAACCATAGCTCCAGCTGTAGAAGCTGAAAAACCCAAGAGTACTGTACAAAATCAAGACCCGAGCTTGTATAATGACTCTTGGGAATTAGGTTTCGATTGTGATTTGCGTGAAAAGGAAGAAAATAGAAAAGATGAAACAGTAGTAACCTTGATGGGGCTGAAGTTCTGATTGCTTTCTTGCGACCATTTTTTTTGAAGTCTCTAGTTTCAACTGAGAGGAGATGATGGAGGGTTTAAAATACTCGAGAAACAGGAAAGATTTTCGCGAAAATAAACCTATCTCTCAATTCCTGCATCTGCATTGGATTTGGATTTGGATTCGATGGATTCGGATATACTATCAAAATGGAAAGGGATTTTTACGGGAACATGCCTCAGGGAATTGGATTTTACCTCATAAAACCTCTGCTTTTAAAGAGGATGATTTATATTTCCCCCTCCGTTTTTTCTTTGCAGCGTAGTGGAAACTTGTAAGTAGTGGGCCCACGTGGTATGTATCTCACGTCCAGCTGATGCACATCAATATTATTATTGGATGAACTGAAAATACGGTGGATCCGATGGATAAAGCAAGTCAATTCATTAAAAAATAACTTACACCGTTCAAAATATTCCAGTTAAGTGTAGCTCAGCTGATGATATGATTGACTTTATGTTTTCTTGGTGTTATGACCATGGTATGGTGCATGTGTTTGGGGATGTTTGTTGCGTGGTATTAGATGAGAATAGGGGGGGATGAAATTGCATTTGGTCTCATGCAAATTTCATCTACCATTTGGGAAGGATGGAAAGGGTTAGAGATAGGTGTGAATGAATTGCTTTTAATCCCCCGTAGCATTTTGGTGGATTTTGAAATCCATTACATATATGGGCCCATATTGATGCATGTATTTTATCCACGCCGGATGTTCGTATATGCCCTTTACACATGACATTGTGTTTACATACATATACAAGTGACCAATATTCATTGTGAATTTAGTTTATTGATTAGAATTTCATGGTTCACCAAACTGGAATTTGCTTTATCAAGTGCTTTTTCTCGTGGCAAGAATTTTATTCCAAACATGAGGATTAGATGGCCCAAATACCTTGGTATCTCCAGACATGCAATCATTGTGCAATAATGATGTTAATCCCATCTAATACAATTCCATACTATTTAATGCTGCAACCAAAAAGTTAACATGCCGGATATTATACACTACCACATGGGCCCACGAGTCTTCAGCTTCACTACATTTAAAAAATAATAAATAAGAGCACTTTGTAATCTCATACCTTAAAAAGCACCTTGGCATAATTTCTAATAATCAAAGCATTATTTAGTAAAATCCAATTTTTTGAGGAATTTTGCCATAAAAATTCCATTTGTAAATTACTTTTATACCTTATGGTAATCCATCGATTTGAGAATTTCCGAAATATTTAAATTTTTTAAAATTCAGATATGCCCTAAATCTAAATTCATGAAGGTGTGGATTTTGTGCAACCAAAACAAATAGGAGAGAATTGAAATTAATGGATTTAATAAATCCTTAATGATCCCTCACTTCAAAATGCAAAGTAAATGAGCCATTGTTATTATTTACAGGTGTTTGTTTACACATCAATTATGGCTTATAGAGAGTCAAGTGCAGGTGTAAATGAAGTAGGCAAAGTAAATTGTAAACATTATATTTTCACACAATCCAATCCCACCCCTAACAGCTCAATAGGAGAACTCTAACTTATGCACTTACTCTTTTTTCTTTTTTTTTTGCCATGGATTGGAAACTCGGTGTGACCGGACTATAAATGTATGGTATGAATGGACCTTCTAAGGATCTCATGGTTTTGAAAGAGGGTGTAGTATTGACTCGGAAACATGGTGTGTTTGATTTGGAGTCACCAGTGAGAAATAGCTAATGAAGTTTGGAATACTATGATTGGTTAGACCCTGCAAAATCCTAAAAGGACTAGGAATTAAAACATTCCCTTTTAAAAAATGACTCCTGCAGTTGGCCTGTGTCTAAGAATTCAAGTAAAGGGCTTAGGTGACAGAGAAGGGATTAAACATCCTTTTTCGCTGCACAAACATGAGATGTTTATTTTATGGGATTTTTTAGATTTTAGGAAATTATGAGCTCTAAAATGATCTATTGATTAGTTAATTGCAAACTAGATCCAAGATCAACTAGTGTACAAATTTTGTTACCCTCACTTTCATCTAGGAAACTACAATGGCTCAGAAATGATTTATGCAGACGGTGATAAAGAGAAGCATACTAGTCCCTAGCTTTTGATGTACTTGGATCTGGGAGCCCGGTAAGATACAAGGCATATGCTGAAGATTGCTGGGAGAAAAGCAAGGTGCCAGCATTTAATAGAGAAAAATTAAAAAGAGAGATACATAAATGGAAGTTGCGGGGATTGAATGCCTAATGTTGAAACTTTCCCAGGCACCATCAATACGTTTATTTGCCATCTAACCTATTCACGAGGTCATGCGGGCCTAGATAAAAGGAAAACACAAAAATCAGGTTAATCCTGGCCTTCCGTGGCTTTAAGAAGTTTTCCACAGTAATCATACAATTACTACTATTTTTTGTTTTATGGTCGACTGGAGCTTTAGATTTACCTAGCTTTTTGGCTCATATCATAAAATGATCTCAAAATATGGATGAACAATATAAATTTAACACATACATGGTGGCCCCATGGAAGTTCCACGCCTTGAAACATGGTTGTACTTTCTTCTCTTCCCACAATCAACGTCTTCTCTATCCTAATTATTGTGTAATAATGATGTTAATTCCATCTAATACAATTTAATACCACCTAATCCCACTTTCCAAAATAGGCCCTTAGCCGCTTTAATTTCAAACCTTATGTTGTGTTTTTTTAAATAAAAATAAAAGTTATTTTCAAAAAGTAAATAAATATATTAATTATTTAAACTTTTCATAAATAGTGTGTATAGCTGGTCGGTAAAAGAAGAGGTTTTTGCTTATGTAACAAAGATTCAAATCTTCTCAAGAACGGTGTTAAGTACTCTCAGAAAGAGTCTTAGTCTTTTTGGCACACGATTCAAACTTTTTGGGCCATGGTACAACTGGAATTGAACTAGGGTCTATTACTTTTTTGTTGATTGAGAATAATTGTGACATGATTGTACATGTGACACCTATGTCACATGTCGCTCATGTGAATACAATTTTTATTGTTAAATAATTGTTTCTATCTGAATGGGTACAGAAATAACCGCCATAGAACAAAAAGTCATGTCCTTTCATGAAAAACTATTGTTTGTGATGCTGGACAACCCTAATTATGATGCATGCTCATGAACATAATTAAACAACGGAAATAAAAGGAATAAATGATTTAAAATTCTAGTAGTAATCATCATAATTGAGAAAATCATAAAGGAAACATGCAATGGAGCGGGCCATCATCACAACCATGGAGTATGACATTCAATTATTACTTAGGTTGGATCCGGCGAGGAATGAGACATCCCGATCTTGCATGGTCACACCCAATCGATCAATGAAGATCACTAGTCTAAAGAACTAAGAAGTTTTTCGGATTAGGGATTTGAGAATTTGGGGGTTTAGGGTTTAGATCGGTTCTCAAGATTTTGATCGAAGAAGGAATAGTCAAAACTGAAAAATAGAAAGAAGGAAATAATTACCTTGAAGAAGTTGGAGGGGCATAAGAAGAAATTAGAAGAGGAAGATCAAGGGAAGAGAAGAAGCACCATTAGAGAAAAGAGAGAAAGGAGGCAACCAAAGGGTTTGCTTTTCATTAATCAATAGTTGAAATTCGTATCTAGGGCTTTAACACACTTAAATAAGCAAATAAAGACATAAAAGTATTAAAATATCCCTAAAATAAGCAAGTAAAGACATAACATTACTAAAAGACCCCTAATAAAGACATAAAATTACTAAAAGACCCCTAAATAAGCAAAAACGAGCAAATAACATAAGTGTGGGAAAGTTCAATTTTCCTTCACATGTGTCTTCCCGAGTGGGGTCTTCATATGTCCAATCACATGTGAAGGTCTTGAGCTCCTCAATAGTCGCTATCCACAAGGACGACACTTGTGGTTGGCGCTTTCTTCGTTGGTACACCTTGAATGCGCTTGTGTCCGCATCAGTTTGTTATGAATGAGTATGGATTTCTTGAAGAGGCACATTAGCATCTCTTCAGGAAGAAATTCATAACCTTTCAATTGATATAAATCCTGAATACTATAATCCAGAAGTCAATACTCTTAATTATTAAGATTATATCATCTTCTGTGCAATTACTCTCGATCTGATCTCTTGCTAAGTTTTTTATGAACGTCTTAAAGGCATATTGGTGTTAAAACTAGAAATCTGTTCAACACTTAAATGTGCAAATTTTCATGTTGAAATTCAGATTGAGAGTTCATTGTTCCCTGAAGACAATTTGCAGATTTTATTTTTTTTTGCACTTGCTGGAACTTCCAGAAAAGGGACAGCAAATCTATCTTAAGAAATTGACTATTCAAGTCGAGCCTTAAACCCAATAGATCTGATCATCTCATTATCTTTTTCTTCTATCCTCCGTTGTGTACAAGAAACACTTAATTTTCTGACACCTTAATCACAAAAGGAAACTTTACCTCATGGGAAGCTAATAGGTGTAAGAAAGAAAAAAAGTTACATGACTTGCTTTCTATGATGGAAGAGGAAGAGAACCAATAATAAGAGAGACTCTTAATCCTTTCTAACCAAACTCAAAACATGTGGGGCTATTGTCCATTAGATATGTTAAGAGAGAGAATTGAGAAAAAAGGCAAAACAAGGGCGTCAACACATGTGAGGATATGAGGAGCAACAATCAAAGTCATTCATCATCAAGTCTTATTGTCTAGAAGAGTACAACGATCACCATTTTTTTAACACACGCACACACACCCCCACACACTCATGCTGCAGTGGGATTTCACCACCTATGGATACTCGAACCCTTTACGGGTGTTGAAACTCCTGAGAGTCCACCACCGGAGCAAGAGTAAGGATCTAAATCACCATTTGGCATAACTCAAGATATCTGATTAATCCCACCTCTAGTTAGTGGTTTTGTAGTTGATAAAATTGTGTATGTATGTGTTTCACAGTCCTTGTTAGGAATTCATAACCATGGATTTGACTTTACGAAAGTTAACACATTTCTCTGTCAGCTCCTTGTTATGAGCTGCTACGAACCAGCTTACAGTTTCTACCATATTTGAATGCGTTCTATTTTTTATATACTTACCATTTTTGTACTCTTTTTACTCGTTATAGATAATGGAATGGGGAAGAAGAAAATCATCCCAAATTCTCTGAAATTTTATGGTATCAAAAATGGGTTCATCTTGTCTATTGAGATCTGCGTTGGGGAACCACAAAAGCACATAAAGACAGACAAGTCAAGCAAAGTACACAAATCACACAAATAAGCCCAAACAAAAACAATCCAAATTTTACATGGAAAAACCTTCGCAAGAAAAATAAAAAAGTACACAAAGCGGCGAGTAATAATGCACTATGAAAGCAGAAATTACAAGAGAGAGCTTTACTGATTGGAAGCCTCAAGTCTACTTCACAAGCCCTAACTATGTGACCCAGAAATGGATGTGATGAGGTCGAGCACCATCTTCCTTAGGGGATGATTACTCCAAATCCATGGAACTTCTCCTGACTCCTCACAGAGATTCCTCGAATCCATGATGAGATATAGAAAATAGAAATAAATTCTAATAAAATCTAAAATAAATTGATTTAAAAAAAAAAAAAAAAAAAAAAGAGCTTACAATCTCTTAAATAGTGATATAAACCCTAGGAAGAAGTTTTAGAATCAAACTCCAACTCAAAGTCTCTAAAATTGTGACTTACAAACTTACTATTTATAAACAGACATGATTTCCACTGGACTTAATGGTTTTTGGCCAAAAATAGTAAGTGTCCTATTTGTCTTACCATGTTATTTTTCTAATTTTTCCAAGTATTGTCCATGTTGGACACAACTCCTAAAACTCAATGGATCAAAAGTTATGATCAAACTAAAACTTACTATAAATAGTAAAAAGGGAAATAAAATAGATTTTCAACCATTGATATGATGGAATCTCGCAAATTCGGTGGAGGCAACCTAGCATAGTGAGTTGGTTGGCTAAAGTATCTTCTCCTACCCAAAATCATATATGGTACGTCGAATAACTTATTCCGATTTGCGAGAAATACTTATTTTAAGGTTTTGACAGTTTGGATCACTTTTACATCTGATCGAGCCTTCTCTGGTCCATTTTAGCCATAAAATTGTTTACGACCCGCTCTACATCACTATGCTTGAACCCTTGGGAATGATTTAGAAAGCCCTAATACACATCTCTCATTCTCAAATCTTAATTATACTCAATATATAACTTATCACGACCGGATTAGGAAACAAATCCCACACTTATATGTAAACGCGCTTGATGGGACCTTCGATGGCATCGACATCCCATCAAGGATATGTCAATGGCATCGAACTCATTTGATGACATCAAGTGGCAACACTAAAACATTCTAATAACCAATATAAATTTTTCAGATTTTTTTGATGGGATCAAATATCTTTTGATGGCAACAACGTCCGCTTGATGGTACTGATAGACTCTGTTATTGGCAGATTTAAGACATTAACAATAATATACTCACAGGTCTCCACACTTTAGCACCATCCATCTGGCTCATCTTGTCTATTGAAATTTGCTCCCCAATGTTTTTGCGCTTCGCCACCATCCACCCCGATCGTCCTTTATCACCATCGGCCGTTGTTCTTATTCCACCACATCACAGCAATAACCAACCAACCACAATCCTGACCCCTACATCCGAAACCCCAATCCCACCCCCTGTTGTCGACACCCCAAACCCTGCATTCATGCTTCAACTCGAGGGTGAGTGTTGGTGTGCTCCTATGACTACCTTACAGTTTCTACCATCTTTACCTGTATTCTATTTTATTGTTATTATTTTTTTTATACTTACCATTTTTGTACTCTTTTTACCCATTATAAATTAATTGAACGGGGAAGAAGAAAATCATCCCGAATTCTCTAAAATTTCACTCGTGCTGCGATCAACTCAACTCTATTGTTTGCTATCAGCAATCTTTCTTCAGTGTTCAGCTTTAGCACCATGGTCCCCCGATCCTCAGTAGATTCTAGCATTTTTGAATGGTCTCTTGTCTCCCCAACGTAAGGAAAGATTACTAAAATATGAGGGCTGTGGGCCTCTCCAATGCACTGACGTAGATTCCTTCCTTTAATGAGATTCATCTGTTAGGCTAATTTCTGCCCAAGAGATGAGCTCTTTTGTATTTTTTTCAATTTGTTTTATTATCCTTTTTGGGCTAATGCAATAGTCCGCTTCTGTTATGGCTGTCTCTCTTGTTCGCTTCTATTGCCGTGTATGATTTTCCAAGCTTTGCTTTCTTTGATTGATTCTCAAAAAAAGCTTTTCAGGACCCGCCATATGGCGCGTGACAGACTCCCTCCATTTTCTGTGATAGCTTATGTTAAGGGAAGCGGACTGCGTACTGAGTAACTCAGTACCCTTGCGTAAACTCTGGGGGGCCACCCTTATTTATTTATTTTATCGACTCAAAGTAATGATTTCCATGTTAAGAATCCAGCCCAAAAATAATGATTTCCATGACTCTAAGTGGGCCACACCACACTGAAAGGTGGGGATACCTTGGACCCTGGCACTAAAACCTTCCACACCGTAGCTAGAAAAGGCAGATTTTTTGTTTTTCCCTAGCCCTTGTGGATTTCACTTCCTGTGCCGGTTGAATGTCATGGCAAGAAGGTTTCAATGGTGGGCCTCCTTATGCCTTTCTCTTTTTTATTTTATTTTATTTTATGTTAGCTTGTTAGTACAAAACACTCTCAGTTAACATATCACTGTAGCCACCCCCACTAGGAATCGATACCAAGACCTCAGTGTTCCTTCTACCGTCCACATTTATATTGTTGTAGCTTACTTGATTTTTAATTTTGCTAAATTAAATTAAGAGGGCATAAATGATGGAAGCGGATTGTGTCCTGCCCTTACATGGACAATAATCCATCCAGAGGTCTGTTGGGCCCGCTGTAATGTATGGGTTTTATCCCCATCGTCCTTCCACTTTTTGAAATTAATTCACGATGTAACGAAAAAATGAGACAGGTTCACGGATCGAGTCAACCACACAGTGGGGATAGAAAGCCCACCATCAAAAGCTTCTTAGGAGCCTTTGAAGTTTTGGATAAGTTGATATTTGTGTTTTTCGTTCCTTTGAGGTGCATATGACCTTGTGAATAGGTTAGATGTCAAATAAGCGGGCCACACTACATACAAAAGTTGAGAGGGGTTACCCTCCCATTAAAACATTCATAATCATTTGTTGAGCCCACCGAGATGTGATTCACAAATCCAGCCCAGCCATTATGTGTGTCCCACTTGGATGAGGGGTCAGACCAATTTTCAGATGCATCCAAATTTTAGGTGAGCCCCACCAAGAGTTTTTATATGTTTTAGGCATGTCTTCACATGATTTTAGATGTTATAGCCCACCTGAGTTCCGTATATGACTGATTTTTGGGATATTCCATAATTTAAAGGGGACCCATCAAATGCACGGTGTTGATGTTCTACACACATGATCACAGTGGGGCCATGCAGCTCAACCTCATTGGAAGTATATATACATTATTTATGGCTGTATTGGTCAGCGTGGTTGGATAGACAGTCGGGCCCACTGTCATGTGTCATGGAAATCCATCCCATTAATCCGATGGCCGCAGATTGGTTACTACCCCCATCAGGTCCTAGCCAGAAACGGACGGTCCTGTCATATATATATATATATATATATATATATATATATATATATATATATATATATATATATATATATATATAGGAAAAGACATGCGCTCGAGCGTAAAGTGGTCGTCCATGAAGTCGAGCTGGGGTGGGCCCTACCGTGATTCCTTTCGAAGATCCACACCGTCCACCAGATATACCGCTCCAAGTGGGATCCACACGGCTGTAAATCGACCGTCCACGGAACTCAGGTGGGCCATACCTTATGAAAACATAAGTATACACGCGAAAACATGTAAAATCACTTGGTGGGGCCCACCTGAGATGTGGATACCACCTGAAAATTGGTCTAAAATTACATCCAAGTGGGACACACACGATGGATGGTGTTGATCATCAAAGAAGTCTCAAAAGGGGGCCATGGTTTGAATGTTTGAGCTCCACTTCTGGACGTGGTGTGGCCCACAAAAGTCTCGGATGGACGTGATTTTTATCCGTGTGGGCCCGTCCATGGATGGTGCATCTGATTGAGGGGATAGATGTTCGAACGGCATCACGGTGGGGCCCACCTCAGCTCGACCTCATGGAGACCGCTTTACGCTCGATCGCATAGTACCTTTTCCATATATATATATATATATATATATATATCCAGGTCATACATCCATTTTGACCTATCATTTTCGGGCGAGATTTCAAAAAGGTGGCAGATTGAAGGCTAAAGTGGACCACACCACAGGGAGCAGTGGGGATTAAATTCCATTTTTTAAAATTATTTCACGATGTAACCAAAAAATGAGACGGGTTCACGGCTCGAGTCAACCACACAGTGGGGATAGAAAGCCACCATCAAGAGCTTCTTAGGAGCCTTTGAAGTTTTGGATAAGTTGATATTTGTGTTTTTCGTTCGTCGAGGTGTATATGACCTTGTGAATAGGTTAGATGTCAAATAAGCGTTATTGTCGTCAAATAAGCGTTATTGTGGCGCATGGGAAGTTTTTAATGGCAGGTGTCATTATCACTGCTACTTTCTGTGTTGTGGTCCACTTGAGGTTTGGATCTACCTTATTTCTGGCATCATATCATAAAATGATCTAGAAAAATGGATGGACGGTGTGGATAAAACCCATACATTGCAGCAGGCTCCACAGAGCCTCTACCTAGACGGATTATGTCCAGGTGGGACAGGATGCAATCCGATTCCATAGTACCGAGTAAATGATATACTTTGATGTGGGTAATCTGCTATCACTGAGTTGATGTACTGAGTAATCTGATCAACTCGGTATAAATGATATACTCAGTTGATGTACCTAGTCCGATTTCATTTTGGATGTGGATTGCATACTAATATGTTAAACCTATTGAGTAATTATGTATTTTATTCACTCCTTACATTAATTTTAACATATAATTTTAAGTCTTAAGCTCAAAAATAAAGAATATTCAAAGCTCAAGTGGGCTACAACATAGGAAACAGTGTTAATCGAATGTCTATTGTTAAAAATTATTGAGGTCCATAAAAGTTTTTGGATCAAGCTAATATTTGTGTTTTCTCTTCATCTATGTATGTGTAATCTTATGAACAGGTTGGATGACAAATAAACATCATTATGGGCCCTGCAAAGATTTCAACTATGGAAATCGTTATTCGCCCTATTTTCTATGGTATGATTCACTTAGCTTTGGATATGATTCAATTTTGAGTTGGACTATTAAAATAGTTGGAAAAATTTGTGGATAAGCTATATTCATTGTGGGCCTAACAAAGTTTATTCAGTATGATAAGAGGGTATTGAGAGAGTGTAATAAGTATGATAAGAGTATTCTTAGTGTGCAATTCAATTTCACTTTGATAACAAAATCTTTACTAAGCTAAACAAATGAGCTATTAAATTTTGATTTCAAATTTTTATACCACTTTGAAACGGTTCCATGAGTGTTAGGAAAACATCTTGCACATTACAAACACGGCTTTGTTGCAGGAAATTCGTGTCCTCAATCATGTACATACGATGTATTATAGGGAAAATAGGCCGATCAATGATAAAAGGTTTGGTTGGACCCTTGCACAATTCTCCAAGTCGGACACCGTAGCGGGTTCGATCCCATACTCAAAACGCTAGCTTGGAGTAAGATTGAGCTCGACATCTCGTCACCAGATCATGACATATGTTGACCTGCCTAGGCACTTGATAGAGCACTTACCTCCACCAGTTCCAAGATCTCCAGAGTTCTTTAGGGACATCACGCCCCGCTTCCCGACTAAGAAGACTGGTCAACATAGTGCAGGTCAGCAAGACCTAGGTCCTCACGACCCTGGTCGGCACAATACTCCCAGGTCAGGTCGGTCAAGATTAGCTCGACCTCTCATTACGCGTCTCCAATGATCTCGGATAATCAGATTGAGCTCAATAGAAATCTGCCAGGTCTTCTCCAAAGATTTTGGAGGATATCTGCGACACGCTTGGACTCCCGAGATATTCGGTGATGATCTCAAAAAATCTTCCTATTAATTCGGAATATGAATCCACCTCTAATATGTATCTACTAAATAAGAAAATTTTATCTACACCATCGCCTCTCCTAAAAGTTATAAATAAAGCACTTCTAATGATGAAAGGAACACACAATCTCTAACCCTAAACTCTCCATATCCAACTAGACTGAGATCTTGTCCCTGACTTAAGCTACTTGTCCGTTATTTGTGCATGCAAACAGTTTCAAAAAGAGGCTAATCAAATTTCTTCATCAACACAGTCTGAATGCTTTACGCATCTGTTAGTGGACCAGAACAGGTGCTGGATCCTGACGGTCTATTTAGTGGCTCCTATTCGACAAGGGTCACGGTCGAAAATCACACCGAACAAACGATCCAATCCGCGTGAATGGCGGCCTTGGAAAACAGCCACAAGTAAAGGGAATTCGAAAGGGATGGATAGGATCTTCCGTTGGCTGCCATTTTCAACCCAGGACCTTCTACAGAGTTGCAAACTGTCCCCGTTAGATGCACGACAACACGTCCACCTCTACTCGTGACACGTGTCGTACGTTTGCGAAGAGCAAGATCTATCTCTTTCTCCGACATGTGTCATGTGAGTGGCGACAAGCAGTCACTTACAAATTGGGCTGGCGCAATAAAAGTAATTTAAATTATCGTAGTTTAATAATACCGTGAACTTCAACGGACGCTGATTTAATATGAACATCGATTGAAATTTACTGGACGGTTGAAAATGAAAACATCCAATGGTCTATTATATAAGTTCAATCAATTTAATTTGGGGATGTGAATTAGCGACAGTGGGGTTCGCAACTCAATCTTTGAGGCAATGTATGACACGTATACAAATTTGAAGTGCCTGCTTATCAAGTGTCATACTCCACAAGAGCTCCAAATGGTTCCCAGATCGGAGTTGGTTAGGTTACGTCAGTTTCCCATGAGTTGCTTGTGGCTACGCCGGACGCGGATTGGCTACTCCCCCTGCCACCAGCCAATGGCTGGTGGTCGGTGCTCTGTGGGCCCAACATGATTTATGTGTTTCATCCATGTCGTCCATCTATTTTATCATATCATTTTATAGTGTAAGTCCAAAACTAAGATATATACTAATCTCAATTGGTCCACATTACAGTAAACAGTGTTGAATGAGCGTCGACCATTAAAAGCCTTTCGGGGGCTATAAAAGTTTTGGATAAAGCTGATATTTGTTTTTTCCCTTCATCTGTGCTTGTATGACCTAATTAACAGATTGGATGTCAAATAAACAGTACAGTGGCCCGTAGGAGGATTTTAATGGTGGATATCCAATCACTATTTATTTTCCTGTGGTGTGGTCCACCTGAGATTTATATCCCTCTCAATTTTGGCATGAAGCCGTAAAATGATCTTTAAAAATGGATGAATGGAATGGATGAAACAGATACATCATGGTGGGTCCCACAGAGCACCGACCACTAGCCACGGGGTTAGCGGCAGGGGGAGTAGCCAATCCTTTCCAGGCTACGCCACCAGCAAAAGTCGGCACGTAGTATACATGCAGAGATGGACGGATGATAGGAACTTATTTCTTTTTGGGAATCATTGTGGACAAGAATCATTGAAACAAAGCCATTCTGGATGAAAATTAACCAGGGAAAAGAGAATCTTTAACGGTAGAGGTTCATCTTCACAAATAGATTATCAGAGCTATCTTTTTAGATCGGCTTTTGTTTCATGGTCAATATACATAATCTCACATTATGAATGGATCTGATCATCCGAATATCTGTCCACGCATGCCCTGTAGAGGCGCATGTGCTGATTAGCCTTGGTGAAGAACCAATTTCATTTCATGCGACGCCATGATGAGTAATTTTTTACTATATGCTCGACCTACCACCCACTTTTTTTATTCGATCAAATAAAACCTAATTTATCAAACTAGACCTCTATTTATACGGACAAACCAATAAAGATAAAAATATCCCTACTTTTTCCAGCTGCTTTACCCTAAAATTAGGGGTATTTTCGTAAAAATCCTCTTTCCATACCCCTAAAAATCTACTTTGGTAAACATTATTTTCATCCAAAACCCTCTTTCCATACCTTAAAAATCTACTTTGGTAAACATAAACTTCCAGATGTCGAAAAAAAAAGGCATAAGAGGAAAGAGTCTACAGTGCTAATTTTTTCCGCGATGAATCACACAGTCCTCGACACCGAGCCATGGAAGTGGATTATGTGAGCCCTGGCCTCACCCAACACATCTTGGGGCGCACCTTGATTATTAATAGTATATACATGCCGTCCATACGTTTTTACCGCTCATTTTAGTGCATGATTCCAAAAATGAAGTAGATACAAATATTAAGTGGACCACACTACAATAAACAGTAGTTATTGAACGGTCACCATTAAAAAAATCCTAGGGCCCACCGTAATGTTTATTTTCCATTCAACCTGTTGATAAGATCACAAGACCTAAATGAAGGAAAAAAATATCAGTTTAACCTAAAGCTTTTGTGGCCTACAAGAAGTTTTTAATGGTCAATCACGACCTTTTCCTGCAGTGTGGTCCACCTAAGATTTGAGTCTGCTTAATCTTTTATCTGTTGTATTAAAATATTTGGAAAAAACGAATGGACAACGAGGATATATTACAAATACATCTATATACACGAGAACATTCTATGTGCATGATCCATTGCAGAAGTTCCCGACAGACCAACCATCAGGATTGCTTAAAACTAAGGGTGTACACGAACCGAGCTACTTCAGTCGACTCGACTAAAAAAAGCTCGATTCAACTCGGTTTGAAGCTGAGTTCGAGCTAGCCCCAACTCGACTCAACTCGGATCAAACTCGACTCAAATTGAACTTGGATCGAACCAATTTGGTGACTCGGTTACTTTGATATTGATGTTGCTTACCAAGTGTTTGATGAAATGACTCAACAAAGTGTAGTTGGTGGCAAGGAAGGTGTGTATATGAAACAAATACCTTTTTTTTTCTTGATTTTTATGTTGCTTAGAAGGTGTTTGATAAAATACCTGTAAAACCACTGTTGCTGTTTTACAAACAGTGAGATTTTGAAGGTGCAATCCATGTGTTTGTAAAAATGCTGCACAAGTGAACTCGGCTCAAACTCGGCTTGAACTGCCCGAGCTGCTAACCGAACCAAGCCGAGTCGAGCTGGCCAGTCAGGCTCGAGGACCAAGTCGAGCTGAGTTCGAGTTGGGGTTAGCTAGTATCCGAGCCAGGTCGAGCTGAGGCCAGCTTGAATCGGTTCGACTCGATGTATACCCCTACAGTTAAAACATAGTCTCCGCTTCTTGGAACTAAATAATTGGATTATGGGATGTAAGATGCACGAGGAGATGATAAGGTGGAGCCAAGAGAATGTGAATATGATGGAACTATACCTCCACCACACGTGGCAGGGTAATATATTAGTCGGAGCTATCCATCTATTTTCTGGTAATGTGAATAGAAACTATATAAAAAATTCCATCAGGAGAGAATATCAATCTGATAAACAAAAGTGGTGTAAATATACAATTTTCTTCTAACAAAACTAGGAGAGAATATCAATCGATAAAATATAACTAACATAAAGATAACTAAGCCAAAATTACAATCATGGGTGTAAATATAATGTGGTGTCAAAACTATGTCTAAGAGTAGTAGGTGAAGAAAAGTAAGCAAAATGGAGCAAGTGCGCGAGATTTTGATAATTTAGGCTACCCAGGATATATATAACGGGATGAATCCGATATTATGCTTGTCACAAGCACAAAAATCTTAATTTTATGCATTGTGATTAGTCTAAGACATCACTACTTTGTCAGCACTGCTGTTAAATGTAATGTGTTATGATGTGGTCCAATTAAATTGCAACAAGCAATATTTTCCTACTCGCAACAAGCAAAGGATCCGGATTCTAATTGGATGTACAACTTCAATTGATGTATAAATTATTTAAAAATATTTTAAAATAATAATTTAAATATCGAAAAGTAAAATTAGAAAATTGATTCAATCAGATTGAAACACATATAAGATATGTTGTCCTTAAAGCGTGATTTGCTCACTCTCCTCTCGGATTAGAGATTATCAACGGGTTGCAGGTAAACTACTTCCAAGATACTACAAACCTTCTTTAATCCCGCATACAACAATCACAAAGGGATCATCGTAGGAATTCCTCTAACATAGTTAGTCTTTGTCAGACTCAGTGAGTTTTAGGACTCAATAACTCAATGAATTTTAGAACTCAGTTTATTTCTTACTTAAAAAAAAAAAAAAAACAGAGAGAGTTGTGTTCTTATAAAAAATGATTGGTTTGTTGATTTTTTA
This sequence comes from Magnolia changhungtana, assembly GCA_030180095.1. Lineage (NCBI taxonomy): Eukaryota > Viridiplantae > Streptophyta > Magnoliopsida > Magnoliales > Magnoliaceae > Magnolia > Magnolia changhungtana. The sequence goes on along the minus strand of JASAUF010000411.1, from coordinate 10,703,120 downwards.
ATGCTATGGATTTGGAAAGGTATTGTTTATATAAATGGGGTGAGTGGACTGTTGATTTGAGGCCATCAATGGTCAGAACACTGCAAGAGATTAAAATTGCGTAGATTGTCTATCACGGCATGTGTGGAAACTTGACGAAGCTTAGAATTATGGCTAAGTCCTATATGGGGGGTGAATAGAACAGGTGGCTCATTGATGATTTTTAACCGTCCATTTAAATGTCAAATATTTGGATGTCACGCTCAAAATTCGACCAAATTATGGAGACTCCGATATCCTTGCCTGAGCGATGATGTGTGGGGTCCATCACATAGAATCATCTCGATCTGTGCCCGCCGGACGCCGGCCGGGAGAGATGGGTCAGAGGTCGCCTTGACCTAAGAGATCTTTTTCTCATATTATTTTAGGTACATTGAATCCAAAATTGAGTGCAGATCCAAGATCATGTGGGCTCCCAGGCTCGACTTCATAAGGCATCTATCCCAGTTTGAGCCACATGGTAAGGTCTGATTTTAGCGTGCGGTTTAATTTATGGCCCTCGGGACATATATGAAGTCGCGACACTAACAGGATGGTGAGTTTCTAGGTGTGAACTTAACAAAAATGCATGTGAGCAAGTTCCCACGTGCCTGTGTAGTCCAGTTAACATTCACCTATGATCAATAATAAGAGTTGCTTTAAATCATTGACATTAAAAGTTACGTAAAGATAACTAAACACAAATGTATTACTAATATTTAAAATATACAATTTTCAAAAGTGGTATCCACCCAAATTAGAGTTATATAAGCCATAATAAATATCTTATAAAACCAAACCACAAAGTCCACCCAGCTGGAGACTCCAATATATATATATATATATATATATATATATATATATATATATATATATTCAAAATGAGTAAAATATAAAGTTTTCTATTTCTGCCCAACACTTCAAAATATCACGATGACAGTGCAAGCCAGTCTAAGTCTGTCTATTTGAGATTTGGATGGTACCCGCATCAATAATATCTTTTGGTTGGTATTTTAAAACATCGTCTCAGGTGTGAGTGATTAGCTAACTCAGTAATACCATTATTTAAGTTACACATATTATCAACACAATCAAGTATAAATAATAATATTGTAACAAAATAAATAACTTTCTGTATAGTCTTTTTAAGTGTATGAATGTTATACTATGATGATGCATGCCTTTACAATCTAACACTCCGTCAACAATCGACTTCAATGCCAATTTTATAAAATATCAACACTCCCTTATTAAGCGACTTCAATACCTTTCGCAAATTACTTAGTGATTTTGGCCCTAAAAAATAGAAATTTTTAGGCTATTAATCCTTTTTAAGGGTAGGAGAGTCTCACATGTGACAAAGGTGTATTTAGGCTATATATTAATCCATTGGGCACATGGCATGGGTAGGCATGGTGATGATACCCAAAACAAGCCAATAACAATCCAATTATGGGATGCAACACTAAAATCACATTAATAGAATAATTTGAACCATCCAAACATTGGACATTTAAATATTGGACGGTTAAAAAATGTCAGTGAGTCGCTTGTTTGTGATCCTTGCATTTGTGGTCCACCCAAGGCTCGAAATTTTCTATCTTTTAGAGCCAAATATATATATTAATGAGCATATTATTATCATTCTATTAAATATCACATATATACTAATTTGGAATATAAAAGGTGATTTAGTTTACCTAATCTATGTCATGTGAATATGCCAAAGAATTCCAATGCCTCCAAATTTAAGCTCCAAATGGACTATTTAGATTGTTGAGCATTTCAAACCAACATAAATAAGAATTCAAGATCACCTAATTCCGATATAATTGTGATTTGGATTTTAATGCATTCTAAATCCAAGCTCCCAAATGAGCCCCAACATTTTGGCGAAGTTTTAAAATACATCAAAAGGTAGATTTGAAATACCTAATTTAATTTACCTTCCAATCCAAAGCAGTAAAATGTAAAAAGTATTTGTTTAGATTTGAAATACATCCATTTTCCATTAAATCCAAGGTGCCATGCGGGGTATGAAAGAAGTCTCCGGTAGAAAGTCTTGTTACATTTGATCGCATGTATTTCGGGTCTGCCAGCAAGGCTAGCTCTCCCAGGAGAAGATCGCCCCCACTCTCCCCCCACCAAATAATGATCTAGACCGTTCATCCAGAACCACCTACTCACCGATCAGAGCATAATACCGTTCACACCGCTCTAAACTCAATATAGCTTTTCTCAACCGTCATTTCCAAGTCACTATGCATGTATAGGGCTGTTCACGAGTCAAGCTAGCTCGAAAAGCTTGCTCGACGGCTCGAGTCAGCTCGGATTGACTCGGCTTAAATGGCCGATTCAAGCCGAGCCAAGCTAATTATTTGAAGCTCGAGTTGAGTTTAAGCCAAGTTCGACCAGGGGGCATTTCAACTCGACTCGACTCGACTCGAAGCTCGAACTCGAGCTCGACTCGGCTCGATTAATAAATATATTAAATATTATATATATATATACTATATTAATATAAGTTTTAAGTTTAAACTTAAAAATAAAAAAATAAAAAACAAACCCTAGAGTCTCTACTCGACCGCACGTACCCTCTTCCCTTTCCCTTTCTTCTCTTTCTCTGCCCACTGCCAGTCGCATGCCCGCCCCGACCACCACCACTAGTTTTCATATCAGCTCCACAATAGTATGATTTCAATCTCTTGAGATTTACTTCTTAGGCGGGAAGAAATTTGAGATGGGTTCTTCTCAGATTTGTTAGAGCTTCAAGGAAATCCAATGATCTGATTGGCTAGAGCTCTTTACTTAGATTTCTGATCTGTGTTCCGCTCTATTTCTTTTCTAGTTCTTGGATTTCTACTGGTGGAAGAAGATCAAGAACAGATCGGTTCTTATAGGTTTCCTCATCCGATTCGAAGCTTCGTTTGATTTTTTCATTGGGTTTTACTTTGATTCTCTTAAGATTTTTGAATTTTTCATCAATGGAGGAGGATCAAGAACATAATCCACTACTCTCTCACCCAACAAGCTTGAGCTCGACTCGAGGTAAACTCGACTCGAATCGAACCACTAGCTCGACTCGAACTCGACTCGACAGTTTTCGCAAACAAGCCAAGCTTCAATGTTGAGCTCGAGGTCGAACTCGAGTACATCATGGACAAGCTAAGCCAAGCTTGGCCCACCTCGACTCGACTCGGCTCGATGCCCACCTCTATGCGTGTACGATGAGCTCGAATGAGTGAACCTTTTTAGCTGTGCCACGTGGAATTCAAGAAGAACGCTCTTGATGATCACGTTGTTGGGCAGAAGGGGCAAGCAGATAAAGTGACTCCAAGAAGGAGATCCCTCCCACCAGACATCATTATCAACACCACAAACATGTGAGAAAAACTCCGATATTCCAACAGTGTGCCAATGATACACATACACTTAAAAATTACTTAGATATGGCATAGTATGTAATAAGTTGTCCAAATTATGAATTCAAACTCCAATGTATCATTATCCCAAAGTAATGCCAGGGCTGTTTATTAGGAGAGAAAGCAAAAAGAGTAAAAAAAGGAGAAGAATAGTATAATGATTATTTTTTATTCATTCATGGATTTCTATTTTTTTTAATGTACATGCATTCTATACCCTGTACACACCCATACACTCACACCACAGTGGGATTCACCACAATGAGTATTTGAACTCATGACCTCGTGTTGAAACTACTGTGAGTCTACTACTGAGGCGTGAGTAAGGACCTTATAGATTTCTATTTTTGGAGCGTTGTTTGATTAGTAAATGAAAATCTCACGTTCCACATAAAGTTTACTTTCTTGTGTGGTTTTTTTTTTTTTTTTTTTTTTTTAATTACTTTTTAATATTTTAATTTTATATATATTATATATATATAAATATTTTTTTTTCCCCACACATATACACTTATCATTCACCCTCACCAGTGCTCAAAACTAGACCTTCAATGTTGAAATGCACTCTATCTAACATTGAACCATTGATTGAAGCTTCAAAATTAAACATAGTTAAATATTTAATTATAAAAAATGCTTCATTTTTTTTTCTTTCTTTTATTTATTTATTTTATCAAATGAACCTTAACTTTATTACATAACTAGTGGAATGGAAAGTTTGGGTCATCTATTACTTGACAATGGGAAAGATAGACATCTATGGGACCTTTGTAATGGCCCATGATTAGTACAAGTCGCAACAATTGCTATTAATGCTAGGCCGTTGCAGCAGTTGCAATTTATGACTAGCAGGGTTGTGTACCGAGTAACTCAGTCATCTATACCTTATAGCTTATAGCTAATTGAGTAAAATTTATGAGGCTCACTATGGTACATATGTCCACCACGTCCATTAGTTTTACCAACTCATTTAGGTGCTGATCTCAAAATTGAAGCATATCTAAAGCTCAAGTGGACCACATCACAAAAAAAAAAAAGGATAACGACGTCCACAATTGAAACCTTCCTAGGCCCACAATGATGTTTATTTGTCATCTAACTGATTCATAAGATCACATACACATGGATAAAGGGAAAACACAAATATCAGATCGATCTAATTCTTATCCAGTCTAAGAAGTTTTCAACAATAAGCTTTCAACTCTCATTATTTCCCATGGTGTGGTCCACTTAAGTTTTCTATATGCTTTAATTTTGGGCTTATGTCCTAAATGAGCTGGTAAGATAGATGAATGGTGTAGATAAAACACATACATTATGGTAGACCCTACCGTGTTTACTTAGTACACCATCAGCGTCCTATTCTGAAAATGTACAAATGACTTAGACCACTCATATCCTCATCATAGTCTCATTGCTACCACAAATGTGTTATTCCACTCATATCCTCATCATATTCTCATTGCTACCACAAATGTGTTATTCCACTCATATCCTCATCATATTCTCATTGCTACCACAAATGTGTTATTCACCTATGGTCTCTAATCTTTGATTTTTAGTGATGAATAAGAGCCATGAAAATGTTCTTTTTTATGGTTCTAAATTCATCTCTAGAAAGGAATCCAGATTTTTCTACCCTATCCAACATAGCCAAAAGCTTACAACACTTGACATTTTTGTGATCAGACCACTCAACTTGTGGGGTCTAGCCAGACAAAGTAACACGTGTTGGATCCTGAGCGCTTGAAATTTTTTTTCCATAGATCAAAGGTTAGGATGTAAGACTCCTATCAGGTGGGCCATACATGATCATCGGTTCAGATATGACCTTTGGATTATTTAGATTGACCGATTCAGTGGGCCCTACTTCAGTTGTGATAATTGTAAATAAGTTTGGAGTGGGACGCTTGAACCGTAGTCCTTATACTAAGTTATTAAGTCAGATATGATAACCTAAGCAGGTACAGAGACCCCATACGGAAGAAGTGTGTTGGGTAAGCTTCTAGCCTTATTTTTTATAAATAGATGTCTCGGTTCCTCTAACCGTGTGAGGTATGGAAGATTGAGATTTTTGTTGGCAGTATCGAGACATCGAGAATATGGTTCCTCGAACGAGATTCATCTGTTAGGCTAATTTCTGCCCAAGAGATGAGCTCTTTTGTATTTTTTTTTTCAATTTGTTTTATTATCCTTTTTGGGCTAATGCAATAGTCCGCTTCTGTTATGGTTGTCTCTCTTGATCGCTTCTATTGCCGTGTATGATTTTCCAAGCTTTGCTTTCTTCAATTGGTTCCCAAAAAAAGCTTTTCAGGACCCACCATAGGGCGTGTGACAGACTCCCTCCATTGTCTGTGTTCGCTCATGTTAAGGGAAGCGGACTGCGTACAGAGTAACTCAGTACCCTTGAGTAAACTCCGTGGGGTCCACCCTTATTTTATTTTTTTTAATGCACTCAAAGTAATGATTTCCATGTTAAGAATCCAGCCCAAAAATAATGATTTCCATGACTCTAAGTGGGCCATACCACACTGAAAGGTGGGGATAACTTGGACTCTGGCACTAAAACCTTCCACACCGTAACTAGAAAAGGCAGATTTTTTGTTTTTCCCTAGCCCTTGTGGGTTTCACTTCCTGTGCCCGTTGAATGTCATGGCAAGAAGGTTTCAATGGTGGGCCTCCTTATGCCTTTCTCCGTCCGTTTTTATTTTATTTTATTTTATTTTATTTTAAATTTTATGTTAGCTTGTTAGTACATAACACTGTCAGTTAACACATCACTGTTAGCCACCCCACTAGGGAATCGGTACCAAGACCTCAATGTTCCTTCTACCGTTTGCCACATTTATGTTGTTGTAGCTTACTTGATTTTTAATTTTGCTAAATTAAATTAAGATGGCATAAATGATGGAAGCCAATTGTGTCCTGCCCTTACGTGGACAATAATCCATCCAGAGGTCTGTTGGGCCCACCATAATGTATGAGTTTTATCGCCATTGTCCTTCCATTTTTTAAAATTATTTCACGATGTAACCAAAAAATGAGACGGGTTCAAGACTCGAGTCAACCACACAGTGGGGATAGAAAGCCCACCATCAAAAGCTTCTTAGGAGCCTTTGAAGTTTTGGATAAGTTGATATTTGTGTTTTTCGTTCGTCGAGGTGTATATGACCTTGTGAATATGTTAGATGTCAAATAAGCGTTATTGTGGCGCATGGGAAGTTTTTAATGGTAGGTGTCATTATCACTGCTACTTTCTGTGTTGTGGTCCACTTGAGGTTTGGATCTACCTTATTTCTGGGATCATATCATAAAATGATCTAGAAAAATGGATGGATGGAGTGGATAAAACCCATACATCACAGTAGGCTCCACAGAGCCTCTGCCTAGACGGATTATGTCCAGGTGGGACAGGATGCAATCCGATTCCATAGTACCGAGTAAATATATACTTTGACGTGGGTAATCTGATATCACTGAGTTGATGTACTGAGTAATCTGATCAACTCGGTGTAAATGATATACGCAGTTGATATACCTAGTCCTATTTCATTTTGGATGTGGATTGCATACTAATATGTTAAACATATTGAGTAATTATGTATTTTATTCACTCCTTACATTAATTTTAACATATAATTTTAAGTCTTAAGCTCGAAAATAAAGAATATTCAAAGCTCAAGTGGGCTACAATACAGGAAATAGTGTGAATCAAATGTCTAACGTTAAAAATTATTGAGGTCCATAAAAGTTTTTGGATCAAGCTAATATTTGTGTTTTCTCTTCATCTATGTATGTGTGATCTTATGAACAGGTTGGATGACAAATAAACATCATTATGGGCCCTACAAAGATTTCAACCATGGAAATCGTTATTGGCCCTATTTTCTATGGTATGATTCACTTAGCTTTGGATATGATTCAATTTTGAGCTCAACTATTAAAATAGTTGGAAAAATTGGTGGATAAGCTTTATTCACTGTGGGCCTAACAAAGATTATTCAGTATAATAAGAGTGTATTGAGAGAGTTTAATAAGTATAATAAGAGTATGCTTAGTATGCAATTCAATTTCACTTTGATAACAAAATCTTTACTAAGCTAAACAAATGAGCTAATAAATTTTGACTTCAAATTTTTATACCACTTTGAAACAATTCCTTGAATGTTAGGAAAACATCTTGCACATTACAAACACCGCTTTGTTGCAGGAAATTCGTGTCCTCAATCATGTACATACGATGTATTATAGGGAAAATAGGCCGATCAATGATTAAAGGTTAGGTTGGACCCTTACACAATTCTCCAAGTTGGACACTGTAACGGGTTCGATCCCATACTCAAAATGCGAGCTTGAAGTAAGATTGAGCTCGATATCTCGTCACCAGATCATGACATCTGCTGACCTGCCTAGGCACCTGATAAAGCACTTACCTCCACCAGTTCCAAGATCCCCGAAGTTCTTCAGGGACATCACGCCCCGCTTCCCGACTAAGGAGTCTGGTCAACATAGTGCAGGTTAGCAAGACCTAGGTCCTCACGACCTAGGTCGGCACAATACTCCCAGGTCAGGTCGGTCAAGACTAGCTTGGCCTCCCATTACTCGTCTCCAATGATCTCGGATAATCAGATTGAGCCCAATAGAAATCTATCTGGGTTCTTCTCCAAAGATCTCGTAGGATATTTGCGACACAGTTGGACTTTCAAGATCTTTGGCGATGATCTCAAAAAATCTTCCTATTAATTCGGGATATGAATCCACCTCTAATACGTATCTACTAAATAAGAAAATTTCATCTACGTCTTCTAGGTCCTTACTCTTGCCCGGGTGGTAAACTCTCGGGAGTTTCAACTCCTGGCCAAGGGTTCGAGTACCCATAGGTGGTGAAATTCCACCAACGTGAGTGTGTGTGCGTGTGTAAATAAAATAAAAATAAATAAAAATAAATAAATAAAGTACTTCTAAAGATGAGAGTACACAAATCTCTAATCCTAAACTCTCGATATTCAACTAGATTCAGTTCTTGTCCCTGGCTTGGGCTACTTGGCCGTTATTTGTGCTGTAAACAGTTCCAGAAAGATGCTAATCAAATTTCTGCATCAACACCGTGTGAATGCTTTACACATCTGTCAGTGGACCAGAACTGCTAGCCAGGTGCTGGATCCTGACTGTCTATTTAGTGGCTCCTATTCGACTAAAGGTCTCGGTCGAAAAACACACCGAACAAACGATCCAATCCGCGTGAATGGCGGCTTTGGAAAACAGCCACCAGTAAAGGGAATTCGAAAGTGAAGGATAGGATTGGCTGCCATTTTCAACCCAGGACCTTCTACAGAGTTGCTAACTGTCCCCGTTAGATGCTCGACAACACGTCCACCTCTACTCGTGACACGTGTCTGCACGCTGGCGAAGGGCAAGATCCATCTCTTTCTCCGACACGTGTCATGAGAGTGGCGACAAGCAGTCCGGAGGTACTGAATTGGAGAGATAAAAAACTCTGTACTCTCACGCACTTACAAATTGGGCTGGCGCAATAAAAGTAATTTAAATTATCGCAGTTTAATAATACCGTGAACCTCAACGGACGCTGATTTAATCTGAACATCGATTGAAATTTACTGGACGGTTGAAAATGAAAACATCCAATGGTCTATTATATAAGCTCAACCAATCTAATTTGGGGATGTGATTTAGCGACAGTGGGGTTCGCAACTCAATCTTTGAGGCAATGTATGACACGTGTACAATTTTGAAGTGCATGCTAGTGTCACACTCCACAAGAGTTCCAGATGATTCGAATCGGAGTTGGTTAGGTTACGTCAATTTCCCAGGACGCGGACTTTCGCAGGAAGTTCCTGCACAAGGATTTTGGATGGGGCACACTGTGATGTTTGTTAGAAATCCAACCCGTTCATTCGTTTTTTGAGCTCATTTTAGGACATGAGACCGAAAATGATTAGGATCCAAAACTCAAGTGGGCCATACTAGATGAAACAGTGGGGAAAGGAATTCCTACTGTTGAAACCTTCCCAGGATCCACCTTGATGTTTATATTCCATCCAAACCGTTTACAAGGTCATTTTCACCGAGATGAAGTGAAAAAGCCAGAAAATTAAACCGATACAAAACTTTTGTGACCATATAAATGTTTCAACGGTGCTCACTAAATTCCCACTGTTTCCTCTCATGTGACTCACTTGAGTTTTTAATCCTCCTCATTTTCAGCCCAATGTCCTAAAATGAGCTCAAAAAACGGATGGACGGATTGGATTTCTAACAAACATCACAGTGGGCTCCATCAAAAATCTTGCGCAAGAACTACCTGCGAAATCCTTTCGCAGGAAATCCGCGTCCAATTTCCCATGAGTTACTTGTGGCTACGCCGGACGCGGATCGGCTACTCCCCCTGCCACCAGCCAATGGCTGATGGTTGTTGCTCTGTGGGCCCAACATGATTTATGTGTTTCATCCATGCCGTCCATCTATTTTTCCATATCATTTTATGGTATAGATCCAAAACTGAGATATATGCCAATCTCAATTGGACCACATTATAGTAAACAGTGTTGAATGAGCGTCGACCATTAAAAACCTTATGGGGGGCATAAAAGTTTTGTATAAAGCTGATATTTGTTTTTTCCCTTCATCTGTGCCTGTATGACCTAATTAACAAATTGGATGCCAAATAAATAGAACAGTGGCCCATAGGAGGATTTTAATGGTGGATATCCAATCACTATTGTTTTCCTGTGGTGTGGTACACGTGAGATTTATTTCCCTTTCAATTTTGGTATGAGGCCCTAAAATGATCTTTAAAAATGGATGAATGGAATGGATGAAACAGATACATCATGCTGGCTCTCACAGAGCACCGACCACCAGCCACGGGGCTTGTGGCAGGGGGAGTAGCCAATCGTTTCACGGCTACGCCACCAGCAAAAGTCGGCACGTAGTCTACGTGCAAAGATGGACGGATAATAGGAACTTATTTCTTTCCGGGAATTATTGTGGACATGAATCATTGAAACAAAGCCTTTCTAGATGAAAATTAACCAGGGAAAAGAAAATCTTTAATGGTAGAGGTTCATCTTCACAAATAGATTATCAGTCATCTTTTTAGATCGGCTTTTGTTTCATGGTCAATATACATAATCTCACATTATGAATGGATCTAATCATCCGAATATCTGTCCACACATGCCCTGTAGAGGCGCCTGTGCCGATTAGCCTGAGTGTGTGAAGAACCAATTTCATTTCATGCTACGCGATGATGGGTAATTTTTTACCATATACTCAACCTATCACCCACCTTTTTTTCATTCGACCGAACAAAACCTATATTACCAAACTATACCTCTATCCATATAGACAAATCAATAAAGACAAGAATACCCCTACTTTTTCTAGCTGCTTTACCCTAAATGAGGGATAATTTCGTCCAAAACCCTCTTTCCATACCCCTAAAAATCTACTTTGGTAAACATTATTTTCATCCAAAATCCTCTTTCCATACCCTAAAAATCTACTTTGGTAAACATAAACTTTCGGACGTTAAAAAAAAAGGCATAAGAGGAAAGAGCCTACGGTGCTAATTTTTTCTACGATGAATAACACGGTCCTTGACATTGAGCCATGGAAGTAGATTATGTGAGCCCTGGTCTCACCCAACACACCTTGAGGCGTACCTTGATTATTTGTACTATATCCGTGCCGTCCATACGTTTTTACCGCTCATTTTAGTGCATGATTCCAAAAATGAAGCAGATACAAATATTAAGTGGACCACACTACAACAAACAATAGTTATTGAACAGTCACCACTGTAATGTTTATTTTCCATTCAACCTGTTAATAAGATCACAAGACCTAAATGAAGGAAAAAAAATATCAGTTTGATCCAAAGCTTTTGTGGCATACAAGAAGTTTTTAATGGTCAATCACGACCTTTTCCTGCAGTGTGGTCCACCTAAGATTTGGGTTTGCTTAATCTTTATCTGTTTTAATAAAATATCTGGAAAAAAACGAATGGACAGCGAGGATATATTACAAATACATCTATATACACGAGAACATTCCGTGCGCATGATCCATTGCAATAGTTCCCGGTAGACCAAGCATCAGGGTTGCTTAAAACTAGGGGTGTACACGAACCGAGCTAGCTTGGTCGACTTGACTCAAAAAAGCTCGATTTGACTCGGTTCGAAGCTGAGTTCGAGCTGATTTTTTGAGCTAAAAAATGAGTTCGAGCTAGCCCCAACTCGACTCAACTCGGATCGAACCTGACTCAAATCGAACTTGGATCAAACCAATTTGGTGACTCGGTTACTTTGATATTGATGTTGTTCACCAAGTGTTTGATGAAATGACTCAACAAAGTGTGGCTGGTGACAAGGAAGGTGTGTATATGTGTAACATCGTGGATTTTCACTGTTTTAGATTTTCAAAAATTCTTGAAATTTTTTTATTAATTAACTTATAATATTACTTAATGATCATTAGTACTCAATGTTAGTTTATACAGGGGTGGTACCAGTAAAGAATCACACAAGTCCGTTTAATAAACCGTACGAAGCCAACGAATCCGCCCGATCATTTGAACAACAAGTTTAGCCCAATGATTTACTCACATAGGGCCCAAATCTAACCGACTAATCGCTAACTAATCAAGACAAGCATAACTAAATTAAAGATTTAACCGAAGTCGAGTCAAATAAGGCCCGGATCTTGGCTAATAGACCAAATCAACTCCGTTACTCTTTTACCCTAAAATTGACGGTTTAGAGTAATTATGACCAAATCTTCACTTTCGCTAGTTATAAATAGGCCACACTATGAACATAGCTAATCCAAAACCTAATCATTACCCACGAGAAATCTCAGTACCTAATTTATTCCAGAAATGCCCTGAATTTTCAAACAAGCTCTAGACCGCTCGTTAGTGGGCCACTAGTTCCAAAACTATAGGATAATGTCCGTCTTACTGGGCTTGACGTCCATCACGGGAGTCAGACCTGGGTACTAAAAGACGAGTGCATGAGAAGTGCAAATACCCTAAAGGAATGAACTGAAACTTAAGTGAATTGGGTCGTCCACTCTTATGCAAAGTTGAAGATTTCGGACCGTCGGTTTACGACCAAACTTTACCCGTGGAGTAAGGATATTTTTCTGCTCATATTTGTATAGTCGCGGCCCCGATCGACTATCGGTGACTGTTGAACAGACTTCTAATCATATCTGTCGATTGGCGCATCCAAATGGCGGGTCGATCATATACATACGTAGATTATCATTAGAGTCAACTATCCAACGGTGGGTGTCGACTCCTATGCCCCATAGTGGGCCTTAGAGCTTAGAAAGACCCTCCTATAGGTCTAGTATAGTAAAAACTTAGCCCTTGGGGCCATTTACACCAAATATGACATTATAAAAGGGCCTCATTTGGGCACCCCCTCTCCCCATACGATTTTGCCCTAGAGGAAAGAAAGAGAGAAAGAGAGAAAGAGAGAAGAGACAAAAGTGAGAAAGAAGAAAGGAAGAAGAGAGGAAGGGAAAGAGTGTTTGTGTGGGTGAGAGAAATCTTGATACTTGTAGGGTTGGTATTTCCTCAACTAAACCGATGGCTACTATAAAACCTCCACCAAACTCACCCATACCAAGAAGCGGATGTAAGAATGATATATTTTCTCTTCAATAGAGCAACCTAATGTAGATTTTTTGGCATTAATGTTATCTTTCTTGATTTGATTTAAGAATTGGCGGTTTTACCCAAATCTCCAAACCCTAAGATCTCAAAGAATGTAAATCTCCTCTTAAGGTGCAGACTATTAACCTTAGGTGGCCTAACACCAATTATAGTATGAGTCTAATGATTTTGTTTTTTTGGATGATGCATTTGGAGAATCTTGAGAAAAACCTAGGAATTGTTGGATTGTTTGGAATTGTATGTCATATTGATTTTCTCATATGATGTTGTTCTTGCCTCTCACATAATTTAGTACGAATTGATGATCTATGTTTATGTCTTGTTTGGTTTTCTCCACATGATGTTGCCTTATAGCATGTATGCCTTATTAATCCTTATGCAAATTGGCTCTATGAGATGTTGGAAGTGCTTAACTTCCTCACCAACCCACACAACACACATGCACCTTTATTCAGGATATTGGTAGCCTCTCTTGCTTGGAGATTCTGAATTTTATGATGAAGAGTATGAGAACTTGATGTTGTTTATGCTAGTTGATAATCCTGTTAGATGACATGTTATGAATCACCACCACCCAAACCTTGGGGTTGGTAAGGAATACGAGAAGAGCAAAGGCGGCCCTGTTGGTAGGACCGTCTTGAGGCTAAACCCATGGATTTGGGCGAGTGTGTGTAGGCGACAGTAGTTAGACTACATGGGTCGCTCGTACCCCATGTCGTTCCGCCACGTACTTGCTTGAACTCATGCGGTCTAGTCTACTGGCTGACCAACCTTATTTTGTTAACCCTGTTTGCTCATACATGTATGGAACCTGGCACACCCTACAACCGTTGTAGCCCATCGATAACTACTTGAAGCCAATCCACCATCTCGTGGGCCGGGCATGGTGGAATGGGACACAGTGTTCGAGCTGTCGGCCTACGCTGGGGTGACAAACATCCCTGTAGTGACCGCGAGTAATCCCAGTTCTCAGTACTCCCCATGTGCTTGAAGTCTGGGATGAGGAACCCAGCGGGATCAAGGATCACGGTGCCATGGCCTGGCGTGTTGAGGGGCCTTGGCATCGCAACTAGTTGAGGCATTGATATGTGGGGTGTATCAAATTCTCCAATCTGCTGGATGAATGGACTTAACTAAAAACTCGGCTAACACGATCACATTGCATCGCACTAGTTAGGGTGGCGACTTGGTAGTCGAGGTCGCTCTGAGGGAGTACTGGTCATACGCGATCGTTAGATGGAGTCGCTCGAGAGAGTGTTGTGGCGAGGGCATGCATCATATCATCTATCATGCATACACATTAATAAGATTACATAGGTGTCTATGAATGATTATTTTTCATTAAATTCATAATATAACTGATGCCTATTACAACTTAAGATTAATAGTACCCACTGAGTTGATCACTCACTCCCACTCTGGGACGGTGTTTTAAAACACCAACCAGACTCTCTTGTAGTTACAGGTGACGAGGAGTATGAGGAGCTTGACGGCACGAGCTTAGACGAGGAGGACGAGCTGTCCTACTTTCAGTTGATGGGCGGCTCTTCATCGGCTGGACAGGCGGGATTTAGATCACTAAGTTGTGGACTCAACTTTATTTTTTTTGATATATTATTCTTTTTATGGTTTTGTTGGGCAACGCCTTGTGCGACCCATTTATATTCTTGGACCTATATATATACTGGATCTCTTTCATTTTAGTACACTTGTGTGGTTGTGCTTCATGTTCCAGGAATTTTTCAGGTTGCGCATTTAAACCTGATTAAATGCATATTAATGAAAATCGGTTATAAGTGACCCCGAGAACTCGGGAGTCGAGTGTATGCACGACTCCCGATTTTCAGGGCGTCACAATATGAAACAAATACCTTTTTTTCTTGATTTTTATGTTACTTAGAAGGTGTTTGATAAAATACTTGTAAAACCACTGTTGCTGTTTCACAAACAGTGAGATTTTGAAGGTGCAGTCCATGTGTTTGTGAAAATGCTGCATAGGCGAACTCGGCTCAAACTTGGCTCAAACTCGGCTCGAACTGCCCAAGTTGCTAACCGAATCGAACCGAACCGAGCTGGCCAGTCAGGCTCGAGGACCAAGCCGAGCTGAGTTCAAGCTGGGGTTAGCTAGTACCCGAGCCAAGTTGAGCTGAGGCCAGCTTGACTCGGTTCGACTCGATGTACACCCCTATAGTTAAAACGTAATCCCCGCTTCTTGGAACTGAATAACTAGAGTATGGGATGTAAGATGCACGAGGAGATGATAAGGTGGAGCCAAGAGAATGTGAATATGATGGAACTATACCTCCACCACACACGTGGCAGGGTAATATATTAGTCGGAGCCATCCATCTATCTTCTAGTAGTGTGAATAGAAACTATATAAAAAATTCCATCAGGAGAGAATATCAATTTGATAAATGGCTAATAAAACTACGTCTAAGAGTAGTAGGTGAAGAAAAGTAAGCAAAATGGAGCAAGTGCGCGAGATTTTGATAATTTGAGATTTTGATAATTTAGGGTACCTAGGATATATATAACAGGATGAATCTGATATTATGCTTGTGAACAAAAATCTTAATTTCATGCATTGTGATTAGTCTAAGACATCAGTACATTATCAGCACTGCTGTTAAATGTAGTGTGTGATGATGTGGTCCAATTAAATTGCAACAAGCAATATTTTCCTACTCGCAACAAGCAAAGGATCCGGATTCTAATTGGATGTACAACTTCAATTGATGTATAAATTGTTTTAAAATATTTCAAAATAATAATTTAAATATCGAAAAGTAAAATTAGAAAATTGATTCAATTAGATTGAAGCACGTATAAGATATGTTGTCTTTAGAGCGTGATTTGCTCACTCTCCTCTTGGATTAGAGATTGTCGATGGGTTGCAGGTAAACTACTTCCAAGATACTACAAACCTTCTTTAATCCTGCATACAACAATCACAAAGGGATCATCGTAGGAATTCCTCTAGCATAGTTAGTCTCTGTCAGACTCAGTGAGTTTTAGGACTCAATAAATGAGTTTTAGAACTCAGTTTATTTCTTACTTATAAAAAAAAAAAAAACAGAGAGAGTTGTGTTTATATAAAAAATGATTGGTTTGTTGATTTTCTGATGCTATGGATTTGGAAAGGTATTGTTTATATAGATGGGGCGAGTGGATTGTTGATCTGAGGCCATCAATGGTCAGAACGCTGCAAGAGATTAAAATTGCGTAGATTGTCTATCACGGCATGTGTGGAAACTTGGCGGAGCTTAGAATTACGGCTAAGTCCTATATGGGGGGTGAATAGAACAGGTGGCTCATTGATGATTTTTAACCGTCCATTTAAATGTCGAATATTTGGATGTCACGCTCGAAATTCGGCACCAGATTACGGAGACTCCAATATCGAGTTTCTAGGTGTGAACCTAACAAAAATGCACGTGAGCAAGTTCCCACATGCTTGCGCAGTCCAGTTAACATTCACCTATGATCAATAATAAGAGTAGCTTTAAATCATCAGCATTAAAAGTTAAGCAGACATAACTAAATACAAATGTATTACTAATATTTAAAATATACAATTTTTAAAAGTGGTGTCCACCTAAATTAGAGTTATGTAAGCCATAATAAACATCTTATAAAACCAAATCACAGAGTCCACCCAGCTGGAGACTACAATATATATATTCAAAATGAGTAAAATATAAATTTTTTTGTTTCTGCCCAACACTCCAAAACATTACGGTGATAGTGCAAGCCAGTCTAAGCTTGCCTATTTGAGATTTGGATGGTACCCGCATCAATAATATCGTCTTGTTGGTGTTTTAAAACATAGTCTTAGGTGTGAGTGAGTAGCTAACTTAATAATACCATTATTTAAGTTACACATGCTATCAACGCAATCAAGTATAAGTAATAATAGTATAACAAAACAAACAACTTGTTGTATAGTCTTTTTAAGTGTATGAATGTTATACTATGATGATGCATGCCTTTACAATCCAACACTCCATCAACAACCGATTTCAATGCCTATTTTATAAAATATCAACACTCCCTTATTAAGCGACTCCAATTCCTTTCACAAACTACTTTTAGGCTATTAATTCTTTTTAAGGGTAGGAGAGTCTCACATGTGACAAAGGTGTATTTAGGCTATTAATCCATTAGGCACATGGCATGGTGATGATACCCAAAACAAGCCAATAACAATCCAATTATGGGATGCAACACTAAAATCACATTAATAGAATAATTTGAACCATCCAAACGTTGGACATTTAAATGGACGGTTAAAAAATGTCGGTGAGTCGCTTGTTTGTGATCCTTGCATTTGTGGTCCACCCAATGCTTAGAATTATCTATTTTTTTAGAGCCAAAGTATATATTTTAATAAGCTCGTTATTACCACTCTATTAAATATCATATATATACTAATTTGGAATATAAAAGGTGCTTTAGTTTACCAAATCTATGTCATGTGAATATGCTAAAGAATTACAATGCCTCCAAATTCAAGCTCTAAATGGACTATTTAGATTGTTGAGCATTTTAGACAAACATAAATAAGAATTCAGAATCACTCGATTCCAATATAATTGTGATTTGGATTTTAATGCATTCTAAATCCAAGCTCCCAAATGAGCATAAACATTTTGGCGAAGTTTTAAAATACATCAAAAAGGTAGATTTGAAATACCCAATTTAATTTACCTTCCAATCCAAAGCAGTATAATGTAAAAAGTAAGGGCCTATTTGGGCGGTGGGATTAGGTGGGATGGGATTCTTCGGTCCTGTGCTAATTCCACTCCATGTTTGGGAAGAATGGAAAAGATTGGAATTACATTAAACGGAATTGCATTGGGTCCTGTGCCAATTTCACTCAATGTTAGCAAGTTGTGTAGGTCCCACCATGATGTGTGGACTATATCCACACCATCCACCCATTTATCAAGATTATTTTAGAGCATGGGCCAAAAAATCAGGTAAATATAAAGCTCAAGTGGACCCCACCATAAAAAGCAACGGAGATTGAATATTTACTGTTGAAAACTTCTTTGGGGCCACATAAGTTTTGGATCTACCTCATTTTTAGGCTCATGTCATAAAATGAGGTTACAAAACAATTGAACGACTTAGATATAACACGTGTTATTCTCAGTAATTTCAAATGATGGTAAGTATATCCATTCAATGTACCACCATATTATCAACAAAGCATGGCATTAATCTTATCCCATGGCAACAGGGGACAATCCCTCCTCTGCCATGGGTAACAATTATGTTTTTTGAATCCCATCTCACCTAATCCCTTCTAATCCCACCGCCGAAACAGGCCCTAACCGTTTAAATTTGAAATACATCCATTTACCATCAAATCCAAGGTGCCATGCGGGGTAGGAAAAAAGTCTCCGGTAGAAAGTCCCGTTACATTTGATCGCATGTATTTCGGGTCTGCCAGCAAGGCTAGCTCTCCCAGTAGAAGATTGCCCCCACTGTCCCACCAAATAATGATCTAGACCGTTCATCCAGAACCACCTACAGTACATGTTGAAAGTAGATAAAAACTCACCGATCAGAGCATATAACCATTCACACTGCTCTAAACTCAATATAGCTTTTCTCAACCGTCATTTCCATGTCTCTATGCGTGTACGATGAGCTCGGATGAGTGAACCTTTTCAGCTGCGCAACGTGGAATTCGAGAAGAACGCTCTTGATGATCACGTTGTTGAGCAGATAAAGTGACTCCAAGAAGGAGATCCCTCCCACCAGACATCATTATCAACACAACAAACATGTGAGAAAAACTCCGATATTCCAACAGTGTGCCATTGATACACATACACTTAAAAATTACTTGGCATAGTATGTAATAAGTTGTCCAAATTATGAATTCAAACTCAAATGTATCATTATCCCAAAGTAATGCCCAGGGCT
The DNA here is from genome assembly GCA_030180095.1 of Magnolia changhungtana. Taxonomy (NCBI): domain Eukaryota; kingdom Viridiplantae; phylum Streptophyta; class Magnoliopsida; order Magnoliales; family Magnoliaceae; genus Magnolia; species Magnolia changhungtana. The sequence goes on along the minus strand of JASAUF010000411.1, from coordinate 10,684,040 downwards.
GTTTATTAGGAGAGAAGGCAAAGAGAGAAAAAAAGGAAGAAAAATGGTACAACGATTATTTTTTATTCATTTATGCATTTTTTTTTTTTTTTTTTTTTTTAATGTACACGCTTTCTATACCCTGTACACACCCATACACTCACACCACAGTGGGATTCACCGCAATGAGTACTTGAACTCATGACCTTGTGTTGAAACTACTATGAGTCTACTACTAAGGCGTGAGTAAGGACCTTATAGATTTCTATTTTTGGAGCATTGTTTGATTACTAAATGAAAATCTCACGTTCCACATAAAGTTTACCTTCTTATGTGGTTTTTTTTTTTTTTTTAAAATTACTTTCCTTAAAAATAAATTTTTTTTTTCCCACACATATTCACTTACACATTCACCCTCACCAGTGCTCAAAACTATACCTTCAATGTTGAAATGCACTCTATCTACCATTGAACCATTGATTGAAGCTTCAAAATTAAACATAGTTAAATATTTTATTATAAAAAATGCATCATTTTTTTCTTTCTTTTATTTATTTATTTTATCAAATGAACCTTAACTTCATTACATAACTAGTGGAATGGAAAGTTTGGGTCATCTATTACCTGACAATGGGACAGATAGACAGTCATGGGACGGCTAGAAACGAAAATTAATGGTACTAGCTCTTTGTCATAGCCCATGATTAGTACAAGTGGCAACAATTGCTATTTATGCTAGACCGTTGCAGCAGTTGTAATTTATGACTAGCAGGGATTGTGTACCGAATAACTCAGTCATCTATACCTTATAGCTTATTGAGTAAAATTTATGAGGCTCACTATGATACATATGCCTTATCCACCATGTCCATTAGTTTTACCAACTCATTTAGGAGCTGATCTCAAAATTGAAGCATATCTAAAGCTCAAGTGGACCACATCACAAAAAAAATGGGATAACGACGTCCACCATTGAACCTTCCTAGGCCCACAATGATGTTTATTTGTCATCTAACTGATTCATAAGATCACATACACATGGATAAAGGGAAAACACAAATATCAGATTGATCTAAAACTTATTCGGTCCAAGAAGTTTTCAACAATAAGCTTTCGACTCTCATTATTTCCCATGGTGTGGTCCACTTAAGTTTTCTATATGCTTTAATTTTGGGCTCATGTCCTAAATGAGCTGGTAAGATAGATGGATGGTGTAGATAAAACACATAGACCCTACCGAGTTTACTCGGTACACCATCAGCGTCCTATTCTGAAAATGTACAAATGACTTAGACCACTCATATCCTCATCATATTCTCATTGCTACCACAAATGTGTTATTCACCTACGGTCACTTAGACCACTCATATCCTCATCATATTCTCATTGCTACCACAAATGTGTTATTCACCTACGGTCAACCTTTGCTAACAGTCTTTAATCTTTGATTTTTAGTGATGAATCAGAGCCATGAAAATGTTCTTTTTTATGGTTCTAAATTCATCTCCAGAAAGGAATCTAGATTTTTCTACCCTATCCAACATAGCCAAAAGCTTACAACACTTGACATTTTTGTGATCAGACCACTCAACTTGTGGGGTCTAGCCTGACAAAGTAACACGTGTTGGATCCTGAGCGTTGGAATTTATTTTTTTTCCATGGATCAGAGGTTAGGATGTAAGATTCTTATCAGGTTGGCCATACATGATCATTGGTTCAGATATGACCTTTGGATTATTTAGATTGAGCGATTCAGTGGGCTCCACTTCAATTGTAATAATTGTAAATAAGTTTGGGATGAGACGCTTGAACCGTAGTCCTTATACTGAGTTATTAAGCCAGATATGATAACCTAAGGTGTAGAGACCCTATAGGGAAGAAGTGTGCTAGGTAAGCTTCTAGCCTTATTTCTCATAAATAGATGTTTTGGTTCCTCTAAGACTATGAGGCATGGAATATTAAGATTTTTATTAGTGATATCGCGACATCGAGAATATCTTCCCACTCAGGTGCATCTTAAGATTATTGTGTTGAATCTCTATTGTTGATGCACAGAGGATCCGTCAATTCCACGATACAGATCTAACTTGGGATTGTTCAATAAATCTAATTTGAGGACCTTGACTTGGGGACGGTGAGTTTCACAATTTAGTCAGTTTAATTTGAGTTGGTGTATGCCACGTATACAGTTCATGGGACCATCATTTGTTTCCAGAGTATCAAATAACTTTCATAAACATGCCATCCCTTACCATAAAAACTGTAGAGAGATCCCTTCTTTTTTTAAAATCAAAGACCCAACCCGAGCGAGCGAGCGAGAGAGAGAGAGTGAGAATGCTTACACTCCAGCCTAACTACTTCCCGCTTCCATCTCTCCAAAACTTCAAATCCAGACCGTCTATCTCATTCTCCCGCCGTAAATCTCACTGTACAAAACCACGCAACTTCAGCTCTCCTCCAACGCCTCGCATTTCCGCCTCTTCCGCTGCAGAAGCCTCTGTCGAGGAGAAGAGGAGCGTGGATGACGGAGACACCCTCCCAGAGGGCTTGAGCCGCGACGCAATGCCGAGGCACGTGGCGGTGATCATGGACGGGAACGCGAGGTGGGCCAGGGCGCAGGGGCTACCGCCTGCGGCCGGGCATGAGGCTGGCGTCAGGTCTCTGAAAGAGATGGTGAAGCTTTCTTGCATGTGGGAGATTAAGGTCCTCACCGTCTTCGCATTCTCGTCCCAGAACTGGTTCCGGCCGAAAGTCCGTTCGTTTCTTATATTTCTTTTCTTTCTATTACTGGTTTTGTGGTTTTCGGGAAATTTATATGTAATTTTCTTGTTTTCTGTTGGATTTACAGGCGGAGGTTGACTTTCTGATAAGCTTATTTGAGAGTGTTCTTAGGGCGGATATAGAGAATTTTGTGAGGTATATTACTCCAACACCACTGAATTGAAATGGGTTCTCTTCTTATTCTAGGAGTTATAAGATCTGTGGCCCGCAGCTTTGCATCACATACACAGGTTTTCGATTCTGACAGGTGGAGCAGGTGGTTTGGTGATCCAGAGCATAGTTCAAAAATCTTCTCGATAAGACCATCTTAATCTTATCCTTTATGGCCTAAAGATAAATGGTTAGTAAAAGAAATACGACAGTGGTTCCATTCAGCTGAAAAAGGTCCTAAGATGAAGGGATGATTTTTGGGGCATGCTCCGTCAATGGTGGGAATCAACAGAGCAATGGTCTGGATTATTGAAGCCGTGGCTTCAATTTCAGAGTTGAAACTACGTGCATACATGTGGGCCACGCTTTGTATAATTTGAAATTTGATGGTTAGTGGAAATGGTTACTACAGAAAAAAAAAAAAGAAAAACAATTCTTTTTCCTTGACACCAACTGGACTGATCTGGCTCTTGTTGAATTTCTTGGTCTGTATGAAAATTTGCAGCTCAGGAATGATTGATTCAAAGAATGCAAATGACTTTTATAAAAATAAAATAAAAAATCTAAAATTAACTTACTCAAAAATGAAGCTATGATTTCCCCCCCCCCCCCCCCATTTGGAATCTAAAGGTTGGTGGAAGTGATCAGTCATGACAAAGATGACAATCCTACTGAAGTGGTTATCAAAGAGGGGGTCACTTAAAAAGGCATTCCTGTTGTTTGATGAAATGCAATCTTCAACAGTTACCCTCAATGTCTTTATCTCTCAAACGATTCTCTTTGAAAGAAGAGGATGGTTTTTATAACAAGGACTTGCTGTTTTATGATTGGTTTTATCACTCTTGTTTGTTAAATTGTACAATTTCTAGATTGGTCAAGTTGGCTTATATTGCAATTGACAATAGTTCCTTTCTTTGGGGTTAGCTTGTATGCTGTGGTCTTAAACATAGTTCAACAATCAATCCCGAGTCAACTCAGTATTGGTGGAGAACAAAATTAGTAGCCCATTTCCTACCAAGTCAGACGGTTTTGGCCATGTTGGGCAAGTTGTACTGGTCTCGTTCTCTGGGTAACTCACACTCCAAAAAATTCAAACTGTGCTGTATACTTGCTTTTCTATTGTCAAGTAATATAAGTTTGTCCTTTTGGTGCTGCGATCAGTGGAAATTCCAGCCTATGTTCAGATGAAGTAATTCTTGTAAATAGGAAATTGAAAGAAATCATGCTCCCTTGTACAAATTTTGACATGACGTTTGTATCATGTACATGTTTGTAAACAACTGGTTTGGCAAATGAGGAATTGGATGGTTGTTCACAACTAGAAATATTTTTGGCGTGTGAGTCTTTTCAATCTGTGCCTAAATCAAGCAATTGACTAGAAAAATGGAGTTCCTAGCTATGTTATTTGGGTGCGGGTGACCAGTATTGGAGGGTATGCATCTAGCCACCAGACTCTCTCAGTTGCCAAATCTCAGTGTATAAGGACATGGATATACATTTATTTATTTATTTTGGTATTAAAATATTTTCTAAAATTCTATTAAAAAGAGAAAGATTACCTTCAACCGGTTGCATGCTTTCCCACCAACTGCCCACATGTGTAGGTACTAGGGCGTCTGGTCCTTTCAAAAGATGGGCCCCACCAAGTAGATCATCTATCGTTGCAATCACGTCAATCCACTCATCAGGTGGGCCCAACCTGTACATTGAGTCGGACCGTCAGCCTTCCATTGATCTCGACAGTGTGGTCCTCTGGTGACTGGACAGGCCTGTTTTTTGTGCCAGGTGATTCTTATGATGGGACTGCCTTTTGCATGACTCAGATGTCTTGCATGTGTGACATTTTGGAGGGAAAGAGGGGCTACATGCTAAGTTAGCATGCAGCTGGCTGTAGGTGATAATTTCTCTTTTTTAATACACATCTAAGATTTTAAATTGAATTTTAAAACAAAATACATGGGCACAATTGAGTCATACACAACACAGCTCACATGCCCATGTCATGTAATATCTGACAATGGTATTCTGGAAATTTTGTAGGATCCGTGCACCATGGATTTGTTGGTTTAGATGATTATGGCATCTACATGATGTTCTACCCACAGAAGTTTTGTGTGCCATCTATATACGAGCACCAATCAACCACTCAGATGATATATAAAAACCCCAAAATGGAAACAACTAGTCAATGTAACAATGATACTCTATATACTTGTCAGTTGTGTTTCTCTTCATCATCATCATCATCTCAGCCTTATCCCTAGCAAGGGGTCAGGTACACGAATCCCGTTTCACCATTCCACTTTATCAAGGACCACATCTGGATAAAGGAGGAGGATTGCGCCAAGTTGGCAGCAAGCATGAGAAGTTGTTCACAGCTTTTATCATTAATCTGTCTTTAGTTGTTTTTCTGATTATTGAAATATACTTTTTAATTCTTTACATGGGCTTGTCCAAGTTACTTAAGTCCTAAAAGCTGGACGATTTGTGTTTGACATGACAAATCGTATAACATTGTCCTTCTTACACAGCTGAAACATCAATCTAATTGATTGTTTGGTTCTTGACAGGGAAAACATCCGACTATCTGTAATTGGGGATTCCTCGAAGCTCCCAGAATCGCTACAGAGGTTGATAAATGAAGCGGAGGAGATGACGAAGAACAACACGAGGCTTGATCTCATGGTTGCTGTTAGCTACAGTGGACGGGATGACATAGTGCAAGCATGTCAAAAGATTGCCTGCAAAGTAAAGGATGGTCTACTCGAGCCAGGGGACATCACCGAGTCGCTAATTGAAGAAGAACTAGAAACAAATGCAGTGGATTTCCCATCCCCAGATTTACTTATCCGCACTAGTGGCGAGCTGAGGGTAAGCAACTTCTTGCTGTGGCAATTAGCATACACCGAGCTTTTCTTTACAGCGTCTCTCTGGCCCGATTTTGGAGAGGCTGAGTATGTACAGGCTATACAGTCGTATCAGGACAGGCAGAGGCGCTTTGGTTTACGAGATGGAGCTGCATAACAAGACCTTTAGGCAGACTATGAATAGGAAATCCTACTCACATGGTAGGGGTATGCAAGGAGTGGCTGGTAATGTGCCTAAGATCTGTCCAAGATGATCTTGGACACATGAAGCGACAAAGACTAGAAGTTATACAGGCATGGATGAGCAACATGAGCTATTGAAGTTAGAGAGTATTATCAGTATCCAGCTCCAGGGATAGCCTCATCATGTGGCCTGTGGCTGGGCTTGGCCTTACATTACAAGCCCATCAAAGTACTGGCTGGATTTGGCCTTAAATGCCATGCCTAGTCAGCAATTTCTAGCTGATTGCTAGTGTATTATTGCCATGATTATATATTTATAGTATACGCTAATATGCAAGTATTCAATAAAAGTTTGAAGCTTGTTACCATGACTGTACTTTGAGATTGCTCCTTTCCATTCTCTTTCAACAGTCTCAATCTTAGACCACACCAATATCCTCATCTACTCCATTTGTAATGAGTGACTAACCTGCCAAATCAGAAATGTGATTATTTAGGTTGCGTTTGGATGCTCAGTTGAATTGAATTGCAATACCCGTATTGATAAAGTAGAAATGACCACCCAAGTACGGCTAGCTCCATTCCGTTCTTAACAAGGGACTAGCCTCCAAATAGCTATCCAGATCATTTCTGGTAGGACTTATTGAAATGCATGGAATTGCAATAAAGGTTTGATTCTTACTATGACTTAAAATGGCACACCTGCCGTTTGGTCATTTCCTCTTAACTGAATCCTTGCATTTCAGGCCAATTTGAATATCCAAGAGATCCCTTAAAAGTCCAATTTGAAATGCATGAAATTTCAACTGGGGATTTGTTGTCACTATGAAATAAAATGCCACTGCCCCACTTTGGTAATTTCTATCACTGTGAGTTGGATATTGCGAATTAGTTCATTTGAGCATCCAAACATACTCTTAGAAAAAGCAAAAACACCTGTTGATGCCTGTTTGGAGTGAATTGTGAGGTAAAAATTTCTCCTTATTAATGCATTCAGGGTGGGTATGTTAGCTGCTTGAGAATGCAGTTGGCAGTTGCTGCTCCCAATTCATGCCATGCTTCGGACTGACGTTACAACTTTCCAAATTTTGAAAAGGATGCTTCATTCTCCCATGTGCAATTTTTTTGCCACTTCATGCCATTATAGGGTGGCACTTCTTGAAATTATACTACTACTTAATATTGATATAAATCCGTGCCTCTTGCATGCTGTTTTCATGTTTTCCAATCACCAGATACTCTGTTTGGAGGGCAACTCAATCTCATACACTTCAAGATTAGCAGATTTCCTGATCATTCTCATTGCCTTCCATCAATATGGGTCCAATCTCTCACCAATCATTCATGGAGTTTAATGTCACCTCAACCATTTTATCATATCAACTGTACCTTGTCATTCAGCATTGTGGGGAATATTTACAAATTCAGAAAAATGAAAGCAGTTTATGAATACGTGAGGCATGCTTGATCAGCAGAGCTTTCTGTATCAAGTGCTGCAGAGTTTGTGACTAGGATGAAGCCATTTTGTGCCATCTAATCTTTGAACAAATTAAATACCTGCATCAGGACCAAACTGATGATCATAGTGGAAGAAGTAGACAACAAAACAATGGCTCTTGTGAAAAAGGGCACGTGGTTTTGGTGGTGAAAGACTCAAAAGAGTCTGATCCACGTCCTGCATGGTCGAAAATTCCTTGTTCTAGATAGATTCATGGCATGAAACTGCACTGCTTTGAGAAGAAGTCACAGAGAGTAATACAAAAGAATTGGGTTATCTTGTGCGCTAATAACCCTCCGGCAATCTCTGTTCCTCCAGATTCTATTCTATCTCAAATAATGCAACGGTATGACTAGTTTTATGTTACTCTTCATTTTGTTTTTATTTTATTCTATTATTATTGTTCTTTTCCATGTCTTATTTTTAGATATCACCTATTCTTGGCATGACTTGCAGCTTATGCTATCCTCTAGAGCCTGGGTAAAGGAGGAGAGTTGATGTAAGGTAGGCAGACATTATTGGAAGTTGGTCAAGCAAATTCGATCCATAAAACCGGTGATTGTCTGAGGTAGGACGTTTGTGTCTATTGGCACTTAATTCATCTACAAAGGTGAAACCATGGTGGAGTGTTTTTTTGGGTAGGTGATTGTCTGAGGTATGACCTTTGGGTCTATTGTCACTTATTCATCTACGAAGGTTAAACCACGGTGGAGTGTTTTTTTTTTTGGGTAGGTTTCGGGGCTGCTTCCTTATGGAATATCTGAGGTAATGCTTGTTCCTGGACTATGCTGTATCAGCTAAGCGGAACAGTATCAACTCGGATATGGAGCGGGGTGTAACAGCGGTGTATATAATGCCGTTGATTGTGATGGGTATAATTGGTCCCAAACATAGATGATGTGTAAGGAAAAATAAATTTTCATTGACACACCATTGCTGGTTCATCATGCATGTGCCTGCATTTGTATGCATAGCTCCGTGCCAGGTCATGCCTGATCGAGCTTATTTTGAGTTACCATGAGATCAAGCTGTAGAGGGCCCATGGTGATGTGTATGTCATCCACCCTGTCTTTTAGGGGTCCCTATGCGAAGCCCCGAACCCAACAATCAGGTTGATGGAGTCATGGAGTGGACCACACCACATAAGACAATGAAAACCCACACAAAAACCTCCAAAGTTGTATGTTGTGGCCCACTTTATGATTGGATTGACCTGATTTTTGGGGTGGACCATCATCATGGTGCATTCCACCCGATTCATGGGTTGAATGGCATATTAACACGTGGTGGGTCACAGACAATCTGAGGATTTGCTGTTGTCTGGGGTTCTGTGTGATGATTGGATCGTCATCAGCTGCCTACATCATCATTCCTTCTGTTCCCACAAGCTGATCATCATCGGCCTTAAAATTGAGGGAGTTGTATTTGGTTGTGGAGAACTGATCACCTACATTTGCTTGCATGATAATTTGTCATGTTGCCCCATCTTTCCCATTAACATGCCCCTTACGTAGGGGACGCCCTACCATGCAGACAATAAGCTCCACCTCAAGATCTCGACCAAAAAAGAAAAAGAAAAAAAGGCAAGTTTACTCATAGGGTGGGCCACATTCTTGGAGTCGATGGATCACTGACAACCTGACTCAACATACATATAAGTGTGGCGTACCTAATGAGTTGATTAATCTGATTTTTGAGAGAAGTGATCTTTTCCAAAGGCATACTATGTGTGTGGTTAGAAATGTCCAACAAAAGTGGCATGTTTGTGGGTGCAGAACTATGTAAAAGTAAAAAGAAATGGAAAAGAGAGAAAAAGAGGACAAAGAATGAATTAGGGCTACATGCCCGTCCTCTCCTTCTTTATGTATTAAGTTTAAAAAGTAGATATTCGAAAAATATCCCTCATAATTTACAATATGATAGAAAATAGAGAGAACAAAGAGAGAATGAATTAGGGCAACCCCTCTTCTATTTCTTCATGTATTAAGTTGAAAAAGCAAATATTTCAAAAACGCCCCTCTACTAATTTACAATATGATGTTTATCTTAAGCGTACCTAATAGACTGAGTAAAGAGGCACATGGATAAAACATAAGACTAGGTGGGTTGTGCCATTGTATAGCCCCTTCTTTCATTCATCTTGGTGGGCCTTGCAAACTGTACAACTCACATTCACAGTTATTAGTGGGGAAGATGGGAGCGCATGACAATTGGTCTTGTGGGGCAGTCACATGTCATATTCTAAGAGCTTTTCTAAGTTATAAATATTTGAGGGGAGAAGGGAGAAGTTGAGGCCCATGAAGCATGTTTGGCACTATGATGTCCCCTGAAGATAGCTGCTTTCATGTGGCTAGTTAGAAGAAAGAGGGTCCCAGCATTGATAACCTCCAGAAAAGAGCTATGATTATCCTAAACATTTGCTTTTGTTGGATGAATGATAAAGAGTCGGACGATTATCTCTTTGTGCATTGCTTCTTTGTCAGATTGATTTGGGCGGACTTCCCCATTCGTTTCAAAATTTCTTGATCCTTAAGCAAGATGTTGTGGAGAATGTCTTTACTCGCAATTTGATGGGTTGTTTGGGAAGAAAGAAATACTAGATACTTAAGCAACAAGAGTAAAAAGGCAGAGGGCACTTACCAAAGGGATAGAATGCTTGTTGTTGAATGAGCTTCTTCTTCTACAAAGCTCAAGGGATATAATCTTGATTTTATTGGTTTGTAGTCAGGCCGCCATCTCAGCGGTTCTGTGTTGTTTTCCTGCTTTTGCTGTTTAATAAAATTCATTGTTACCTCTTGAAAAAAAGTTGCAGACTGTGCAACATTTGTGCATGCCCTTCTGTGAGCAAGTCGGCCTACCACTCAAGTGTAGCCAATTACTTGGAGAAGAAGAGAGGACGTCTTGATAGACTTTGAAGACCAGAACTTGTATTGCATTTGACAACTTAATAGCATATAACTTCTAAGGTTCGTGAGATTGATTACAAATGAGAAGCCTCCTTTATTTAGATTGGAGAACCTTTAGCTATCTACATCAATGGTTACGATGAAGTCACGTGATGATCATCTAACAACTAAGCAAACTTGGTAACGTTCTAAGCATCTACACAATCTCTTCAATAAGAACTCACTATAGAACTATAGAAACTCTCAAAGACTTCCCACCAAATACTTACTATTTTATATAGTTCCTTGCAATTCTCCGCACTTGCAGCCTATTCTGTCAGTCTTTATGCACTGTATGCTGTATGCATAGCCTCTGGCCTACTCTCGAGATTGCCTAGTCTTTATGAACACTTGCCCAATAAATCATGTGGGTCAAACAATTCTAAACATTCCATGGAAGGCATGCTTAAAGGACCTGGGGACTTGGGCCGACTCATCCTGCGTCTAGTCAAGTTGCAAGCCCCTCGAGTTAGGGGTGAATCAGCTTGGCTTATGCAAATGCGAGTGTCGAGTGGTTTGTTGGGGTGTCTCTTGATATTGAATTGTTATCACAATTTTTATAAATAAAAAATAATTAAAGAAATTGAGAATAAAAGGGTAGATTGAAGCACGTGTCATCACACTGTCATTAAAGTGTTATTCACCCCTTCTCAGAATAATTGAGAATACTGATAAGACAAGCCTGAGTGTGGTTTTGAGTTCAGCAAATACGAAGAATCATGAATGGAACTTTACATACACAATTTTTTCTGCCAGATAAATAAAAGAAAAAGATTCCAATCTTAGAAAACATATTAGAAAATTTTAGATCACTAATTAGCCATTTTATGACCGTTATATGACCGCCCTTATAAAAACTACACAAGTCTCATTCAGATCACTTGTTCATTCTAACCATTCTAACCACGTAATCCATATTTCTTATAGCAGGTGCAAAGTTCGCCACCAACACCTTTACAATCACTTAACCAAGCAAATATGATACTCTACACTCCATATATAAACACTGTGTTTTCTTTTCTTCTTTTTAATATGGGACTTCCTAAAATGCCAAAATTGTAAGTTTTTTGAGCAAAACTTGTATATATATATTATTTTTTAATCAAAGCCTTTTTCACAACACGAATTGTATCAGGTTGGAACAGGTCTAAGTCAACCCGGTTGAGTTGAAATCGGATTAGACATGGCCAAGTATAAAAACTATGGTGAAAGGACTTCTGTAATCCCACCTCGGTATTAGGAATGACATATTTGGAAGGAGTGTGAGATGGGATTAAAATTAATTTTTTAGGCTTTGAAAAATAAGCCTTATGTTGAAAAGTGTGAGATGAGATTTCCAAATTTCATAATTATAAATTTCCAAGCATAATTTGAAAGAAAATTTCAAGATATATTTTTAATTGAATACATTCCAAACATGGTATTGGAAAACATGGGATACACCCCAATTCGGGGACAATACCTTACACATGCATTTATTATTACCTTTACAATTTCATCCACCTTAATCACACCTAATGCAAACAGGCCCGGAGAAAATAGATGGCTAGAGAATGGTCTCACACTAGTTCGGCGAATGCATTGTTGTCCAATCAGCAAGGTTTGCAGTGGATGTATGGCACACCGCCGCGAAGATATCCCTCACCGTGGGGCCCACCTTGATGATTTTTTTGTATATCACACCATTCATCCTTTTTTCTCAAACCATTTTAGCACCTGGTCCCAAAAACTTAAGCAGGTCGAAATATTAGGTGGACCACACCAGAGGAAACAGTGATGATCAATACCCGCCATTAAAAACTACCTAGGGCCTTCCTAGGGCCCAACGTATGCTTATTTTCCATCCAACCTGTTTATATGATCAAACAGCACTGGAAAATACAAATATCAGCTTGATCCCAAACTCTCATAAACCACAATTAAGTTTTTAATGGTCAATCACCATAGCTTTCCAGTGGTGTGGCCTACCTGAGATTTGAATCTACTTAATTTTTGGTATTAGGTCCTAAAATGAGAAGAAAAAACGGATGAACAGCGTGGATATACAGTACATTCATCAAGGTGAGCCCCATACGGTCAGGGTAACACCCACTAACGTGCCCGGGTAACACTTCTTCATCACCATCTTCCTTCCATCTATTCGGCCTCTCCTTTTGTTTTGCCCCTTAGCCAACGCACCCCCGAGTGTAAATAGCAAACCTCTCTTCTTATGTAGCAGAGGAGGGAGCTCCTCCTCAATGAAAGCACGTAAGATCATGACCGTCCATCCAATCTCTCCTTTCTTCACTACCGTCCATCATCATTCCAACACCCCATCGCCCTCATCATCATCTCCATCCAAACACTCACTATCTACAGCTGCAGACTCTTACTTGAATCTCCTTCTCCAAGGAAGCGCTTCCCAAACACTTCCACCCCTAGAAAAAACTCTATCCCAAATCAAACAGAAGCTCGACTCCTCCTGCGTCGAAACCGTCCTCCGAAATCCCTCCACTGTCCGACCATTGGCCCTCCGATTCTTCGTCTGGGCCGGTCACCAACCCAAGTACCGCCACACCGCGTTGATGTACAGCAAAGCCTGCGAATTTCTCGAAATCGCCCACCGCCCTCAAACCCTAACCGACCTTCTAGAAGCTTACAGGATCGAACGGTGTCCAGTCTCCGTCAGAACCTTCAAGATCATTCTCAATCTCTGCAGAGAAGCGAAGCTTGCTGATCAGGCATTGGGTGTCCTGAAGAGGATGGGGGAATTCAATTGCCGGCCCGACACCGCTTCCTACAATGTTGTCATCCGTCTCTTTGTTGAGAAGAAGGAGATCAGTATGGTGGAAGATCTAGTGGAAGAGATGGCGGTGATTGGGCTTTACCCTGATGTGATCACCTGCGTTGCTATGATCAAGGGGTTCTGCAATGCAGGCCGGTTGGAGGATGCATGGGCTGTCGTCCAACGTATGCGGGGCCATGGGTGCGTCCCGAATGTGGCTGTGTACTCTGCGTTGCTTGATGGGGCTTGCAGGAGTGGGAGTTTGGAGACTGCGTTGGAGTTGTTGGAAGAGATGGAGAAAGAGAAGAATGGCTGTGAGCCGAATGTTGTCACGTATACGTCGGTAATTCAGAGAATGTTTGAGAAGGGCAGAGTAGCTGAAGCGTTGAGGGTTTTGGATCGGATGCGGGAGAAAGGGTGTGCTCCGAATTGGGTCACGATCAGCACGGTTATTAATGGGCTTTGTATGGAAGGACGGATAGATGATGCGCATAGGCTGATTGAGAAAATGGTGGCAGAAGGGAGCAGTTCAAGCGATCGGTGTTATAGCTCGCTGACAGTCTCTTTGCTGCGGATGAAGGCTTTGGATGAAGCAGAGAAGCTTGTTAGGAGGATGTTGGACGGTGGTGTTAGGCCAGATGGATTGGCGTCTGGGTCATTGATAAAGAATCTTTGCTTGGCAGGACGGGCTTTGGACGGGTTTCGGTTTTTTCATGAAGTAGAGAAGGTGTGTGGACTGCTTCTTGATTCGGATGTTTATTCTGTTTTGGTTGCAGGGCTTTGTCGGCAAGGCCATTTGGTCGAGGCTGCAGCCATGGTTGGTGTGATGGTTGCTAGAGGGATTCGAGCGAGAGCTCCTTATATTGATGGCGTTGTGGAAGAACTGAAGGCGGCTGGTGACAATGAGCTGGCTTTGCACCTTATAGGTATTGGAGGATGATCAAAGTAAGTGGATCATGTTGATGAGGAAGGGTTAAATTAACAGTATCCAGTTCAACAGCAAGTTGGTTTTGCACTCCCTCCCGAGAGGGAAGACCTGGGATCAAATCCCGCTGCAGGGGTTACCAGAAAGTGAAAAGGCAAAATGAATAATAACTCATGGAGCAACTTTTGAAGTAGAAGAAAAAGAAAATTTGTATATATTTTGATGGGTTTCGAATCGATTGGTCAGGTTAAAGTGCTCTACAAGACTTTGTTTGACATCAGAAGAGCAACTTAGAAAGTGAGGCCATTGCTTTTCTGGTGAAAATTGGTATATATATTCACCCATTCTATCTGCCATTCATTCAAGTTCTAACAACTGCAATACTCAACATGCCAGAAAAGTATGGATTTTTTGAAGGGAGAAAATAGAAATTGTGTGTGCAGTAGTATTTGCGCTTGCATTTGTTTGTTACATAATTATAGTGATCAAGCTGATCACTATGCTTTGATTGTGCTTGCCTTTTGACATTCCAAGGCATAGATAGGGTGTGAAATTGGGTGATCACTTAATGTATCTGTTTTCGGTGGGCAAGCTGTTCTTGATGTCAATAAAACTATACTGGCTGTTCTTCGATCAAAAGCCAAGGCCATGTTGCAACATGGATGTGGTTGTCCCGGTCAATGAATGAAATGATTGACAGAGTTTTGGTACCCAATTCTTGAAGTTGGGAGTGTCATTTTCTTTCCATTGTTCAGTTGTGTCATGAAGCTAGCTTGGTACTTTACCATTCGTTTAGGAAGACATCAAGCTCTTTGGGTTAACTTACTTCCATATGGGGTATTCGACTTTATATCAATATATCTCATAACAGTTAAGAATTTTGTTTCGGTAGCATCGAGTAATTACAAATACCACTTTCTTTTACAACCTTCTTCATCCATAAGGTGTTTCGTGATCATATTGTTATCATCTTGACTTGCATTTCTTACCCCTATTAGTAACATGACAACAGCATCATAGTCATCACAGTCTTGTCCTAGCTATTTGGGGTTGGATTTCTCATGATTGCTTGGCAAAAGTTTCATAACCAGCTGCCTACCTAACATCAACTCCCCTCTTTTTACTGGGCTTGGTACAGGCAGGCACATTGCTTCAAGGTGGAATTTGGAAGTACACGAGAGTATGGGGATTTAATTTATTGTTGCTATTTACGGCATAATTATTATAAGCCTTTGAAGCTAATCTAATGTAATTCCATGTCAATATGACTTCCATATTATGTATCTTTTCTTTCCCTGTCATTTGAATATTATTGCCATAAAATTTCATTCTGATTATTTTACACATTGTAAGGTATAGTCTTTTCTTGTCATTCCTGGGTCAATATGACCCAGTTTCTCAAGCAATTCAGTGATACATTGAACGGTGGTGTGCATTCTTCTCTCTCTTTTATTTCACTTTTTATAAATTTTTTCTTATAAAAATAAGGTGTATGGGGATCTCTTGTGTCTTCATTGACCTTTTGTATCTTCCTTTCATCATCCTCGTCATCATCTTCTAAGCCCTATCCCAGCTAACTGTGGGTGGCTACATGAATCCTGTTCCTCCTCCTTTCCACTTGATCAAGGACCATATCCTCAGTTAAATCATAGGTCATCAAGTCTTTCTACCTCCTGCTGAGTCCCTTTTAGTTCCTTCAACTTGAACCAACTCACTCCTAAGAGGCATGGTTCTTGGTCTTTGTTGCACGTGGCCAAACTGCCCACATCCGCTTTCCCTCATTTTATTAAATATCGGTGCTACTCCTAAGTTCAAACACATTCAGTTCTAGTTCCATCCTTCCTCATGTTGTCATTCATCTATCTCAACATCCTCATGTCAGCAACGCCGATGTAGGATGGATGATCTATCTTAGAATGCAATAAGATCATTAACGGATTAACTAGAACAATTTAAAGGACAAAATAATGCTAATCAATCACAAGCATAATGAATTCAAGTATTTAATTCAAGACTAAATCACAACCCGTCAGTTAGATCTTATAAAACATGATTAAATAGGACCTATGGAAGGTAGGACTTCCATCTAGTATATGAATTGATCTAATTCTAAATGGGATCTCTTGGCTTGTTAAAGGGTTTAAGAGTTGGGGTTTTTTGGATTTAGGGATTTTTGAAAAATTGGGGTTTTTGCTAAATTAGGAGATTTTGGGGAAATTAGGATTAGGGTTTAGAACTAGGGTTATGGGGAATTAGGGTTTTGAGAGTTAGGTTTTTGGGAAATTAGGTATGTGAGAATTATGATTTTGAGAATTAGGGTTTTAGACTTAGGGTTATGGATTTTAGAAAACTAGGTTTGGGTTCGAGGGTTTTAGGCTTAGGGTTATAGATTTTAAAGAGAAATGAGTAAGGATCAAAGAGGGAAATAGGGATGAGATGGGTTGGCTGTATGAACGGTCGTGTGGTCATGTGTGGAGGTCCATACGGCAGTACGGTGTAAGTCAGCCTAGGTTTAAATGGGTTTTGGAGGAGATTGTGGATGATTTTTAGGAAAAACAAAGAAAATAAAGGAGTAGAGAAGGATTGAGAGAGTGAAGAAAGTAGCGAGAGAGAAGAAAAGAAAAGTAAAGAGAGAGAATTTTTATTTTTATTATTTAATTCATATGCAATAATGGGCTAAGGTAGGACCTCCAAGCCTTATATAATCTCATAAAAGACTTTTTACAAAAAGATACTCTTAGATAAAAAGTTTCACATAAAGACGCTCAATAAAAATAAAATTTGTTCCCAACTCCCTAATCTCAGTAAAAATATAAGCTTTAAAAAAAAGCAAAACATCTAAACGACTAAATAAACTGAACTATTTCGTGGCCCACAATCAAATGTCCAATGATGATGATCCAATGGTTGTGCCCATGATCAAAATGTCTAATGACGATGATCCAATGGTCGGAATAGTCCAACTAAGTTGCCCGCATACATCTTCCTAATGTGGGGCCTTCAAAGATGCATAATTATGCATGTGGGGTCTTCAATGGGCTAGGCACTCGAATTGGGTTCACAGGGCCCCATGTATGCATCACCTAACCATAAAGAAACGTGTGCTCTCCTCCTCCTTTGGTATACTTCGACTGGTGCTTGGATGTCCTCATCATACACTCATCCTATGAACATGTTGTTCTTTAATTGCCCAACATTTTATCCCACAAAGCATGGCTGGTCTTATAGCTATCCTATAAAATTACACCTTCAATTTGATTGGTATGTGGCAATCACAAAAAACTCTCACACATCTCCCCTTCTTCCACCCAGTTTGAATTCTATACACCCTCATGAATTATTGACCCAAGGTGTTGAAAATGGTCATTTTGGGATATTTATTTGTCAGAAACCTTTAGTAATTCCTCGTTTTTTTTTTTTTTTTTTTTTGCAAGTGGGAGCTTTCTCTGTTAAGCTTGCCAGAGTCCTGAAATGCCCATTGTTTTAGCTGACCCATGAGTTTGTCTACTGATCCCAGGAGGACCCGCTCAATTTTGAATAGGTGGAAAAAAGCTAAACAACCATGCCTCTTCAGGTGTGATGAAGAGATGATCCGCAGATTCCAACTATTTTCATATTATGAATCTACTGGAGAGGGCCCAAACTCTGATGAAGGTTATCAACCCTGAAAATCCTGTTTGCAATAGCTGCGCAGAATCACGTTTTAATTCAATTTCTTTTTATTGGAGTGTTTGGGGAGGGATGTTTTAGCTGCCAGAACGAGTTGGAGGTTTCTGAAATTATGCAGGGAATATTGCTGATTTGTGATCATGTGTAAGGCATTGGTTAACAGAGCATGAAATGAAAAACCTGGCGGGATGGATTCCTCATCATCATCATCATCATCATCATCATCATCAACTCTGTTGCATGGATTGCTCGTGTATCCATAGGCCAGCCGTTGAAAGGTTAGGATTGATCTGTTGAGGAGATTTTTAAGGCATTGTTAGCCAACGATGAGGCACATCAAATGGAGGCATGGGCCCTGATTGTAAAGAATCTTGTGCAAGTAGATGACATCCTTAAGGACTACAGATTGGAAAAAAAAATGCATTGGGAGTTGCTTTGAGGCGAATTAGGGAACTGGGTCTTCTTTGAACCATTCTGTTCTTTTATTTTGTGATGATGTTATGTGATCCAAATTCGTTCATCTGCTTTGCTCCAGGCGGCCTTTTCAGTGCAATGGATAGACTTCCATCTATATATATGTTAATTGACTTTTTGGCATATTCATCATGCACGTATAAGCATATGTGCCTGCACTCACAGCCATACATGACTTCAGAATGTTCTAAGTATGAGGGAGCATGCTAAAAACATGCTGACTGGAACAAATGGATGTCCTTGCCACTCCACATCCTCAGCAATTTGAACATCCACTCAGTGGAGCTCAATGTGAGGGCTGTCAATGGGCTTGGCCCTGGCCAAGTAAATGAGAAATTTTGAATTTGGCCAGCCTGATGGACCCTAGTTCTAAATTCGGGTTTGGACCTTTCTAGGCCCTACTATTGCAATCATAAATACTCTGTCGATGGATTGCTGGTCAAAATGAAACTAATGGACGTTTCAGATGTTACCTTGTCAATTTTACTTGTGAACCATTGCTTTGATGGTTGAAATTGTTCTACATGTTTGAGTTTTGGTTAGTGGCCCATCCATAGCTAGACCCAATTAACTAAGTTTAACATGATGACGTGTGGTGGAAATTTGGGCAAAACTCATCAGCCCTTGTCATTAGACCATTATCTATGCATGTGTTGTGAAATGCTGAACAAGAATTAAACATTGGGCATGGTATGGATTGGATGATATGCCTGATTTTCTGTTAAAAAGGGTCCCAAAACCCTGTTAAATGCATTAAAACATGTTAAGAAGCATTTCTAAGTACACACCTTCCTCAAATCTGGGCTTATAACAAGTGAATTGGGAGGGCATTTGTGCAATCGGCTTGTATTATTGGGTACTGAAACCAATGATAGTATGGGACAACACATATTAGTTAAATATTGATGCATACAAATGCCTGGGGTCCAGTGGGTGTAAACAGAAGCACCATTTTTGAATTTTCCAAAAACACGTGATGGTGATGGTGAATTGGTGATGATGATGATGATAACAGATAAGAGTGGTCGCATCATAACAGCCATATTTTCCACATTGGATGTTGGTAGGAAAAAAAAAAAAAACAGCTGCACAGCTGTACATGGTCATCTCCCCTTCTTCATTTATCCATGCTTCTCAGCGTGTTTTTACTATTTCCTGAACATTAGAGAACCAAAAAAGAAAACAAGAATACTTAATTTCATTTATACCAATCTGACTGGATTAATTCAATACAAAGTTACGAGTCCAGGAGAACAAAAAAAGTCAGAAAATCCACAGCATCAACAAATATGTTCCCTGATGCAGATGATCTAGGAGGAATTGCCACTTCCAATAACAATTTCTACCTCTCTTTTCCTGGACTGGGGCCCACCCATCTCTTGTGGGAACCCATTGGTGATACTCGGCATCTTGCAACCCCCTTTTCCCTGGTGTAACTGCAAGAAGCATTCATTGGATACAATTTCGACCGCAATTGGTGGGGCACCAAAAAGGATAGAAGATCTTTTAGTCAAACAAGCAGCATTTGCTCATCTGCACCCACATCTGGCTACCACGCCCAACAGACATGCTATGGCAGCATAGGCTGATCAGAACCAATGAAGGTGATGATGTTGATAAGAAAGGATATTAGAAATCAATGGATGAGGTCTTCGTGGACCCGGAACAACTACCAGAATTGGCATATGTGCTCCCACTCGAAGCATCCACAGGTGCTTGATTTAACCGCTCCAATACCAAGGATCTTCGTCGATGTAGCTTTATCGAGAATGTGGTTGCTTCTAGAATGACAGGGACCTGCTCACAAGTCAGAATTACTTCATAAGAGGTAGCAAGTAAGCAAGCTAAAACTTGACAATAGAATTTTTCGGTTTTGAGGTAATTGTATGATCGGTGAACAGAGATGAATTTTACTCTCAGGCGCTCTGAGGGTACAAATGTGCCACACATTTTGGTGATCCACACCGCTGATCAATGGGCCATCCCTCAATAACCTCTCCTTAATCAATGGGCCATTCCCCAACAATCTCTCTGATTGGAAGCTCCTATCCATCCAAATCTTAGGCCATTTCCTGTGAATCTGTGATCCTTCTTGTGATATTTAATTTAACCATCTGTGTGCAACCCGTTGAAGGATCAAGATCGTTGCATCAAGGAGCACTTTGGGGCATGGTCCATCCACGGAAGGACCTCAAGGCCTGGAAGGATTTGTGAATTTCTTCAGGACAAGGATCATATAATTCCTCTCCAGCAAGGTTCTAAGACTCGGTGTGACTCGGACCGACTTGTTCACACCTGTGTCGAGTTGGCCAGAGTCACCTCCTATTTCTCAACCTGACTCAAAGTGCCGAACTGGATTGGACTCGACCAAATCCGATTCAACTCAAATGAGTTGCATCAAACTTGGACGAGCTGTCAATCCGTGCTCTCCAGTTTCGAGGCTAAATAAATTCGCATTTGATGAAGAAGGAGAAAATGTGCAGAAAACGAGAACTTGTAGGAAATGGAATGATTCCCATGGAAAAAAAGAACATCACTAAACTGGATTCTAATTGAAATCCAAAATATTAACAGATTTAGCAGTGATGAATCAATCGACCAAGATAAGTACTGAAAAGAAGCTGAGCAAGAAAAGGCCATGCATTAAGGTGAAGCAAAAATGCTATAATGGAGCTCATTTGTCACCGAAGTTCAATTCAATCCTCCCTGTGGTACGCATGGCAAACATGTAGGGTCGGCACTGTTGATGTGGATGGGTTATAGGCCAAAAACGACAGTGGTTAAACAAAACTAGGACCACCAGTTGTGAGTTTTCAGGTTAAACGTGGGCCATTGCTCCAGTAATTCCTTTTAAAGGCCATTAATTGGATGGCTACCGCTGTAAGGATGGAGTTACATAGAACTTGGAGGACGCAAGCTGCATAAATATCATTTTCTAAGATGAAAGCAGACATTAGATGAAGGGACTTTAAGCTTTTAGGAATACCTGAGTATTAATCTGAGCCACTTTATGGACGTGCAGAAGGCCAACCATGTCCTGATAACCTGTGAGGAGCTTCGCCATCTCTTTGTCCTCATCTGATTCAAAAAGGTTTCCCCAAACAGATCCACAAATTAGCACAGATACAGTTGGGCTGTAGTGCAGATGAACAGATATGTAGAATAATAACCTGGGATTGCCCTGACAGAGAGCAGAGTATCCGCCAAATGCTGCCATCTCTTAGAGAAGGAAGGTGACAGAACAGATGGAGGGAAAGTAATCATCGCAACTGCATTGGTAGATCGTATCATACCCTTGAGAGATCTGATAAAGGAAAGCAAATCCCAGTCCTACAACGAAATGCGGACAGAAGTTAAATGATCATGGAATTTTGATTATACCAAAGAGCGCCCCAATGTTTTAAAAGTACAGTAGATGGCTTTTTGGTGAGTAAAATGACAAAAATGCCGTCATCTAGTATTTTTCTTAAAAAGGTGGTAGGGTCAAGGCATTGCGGGGCCCGTATTGGGGTGCATGTGTCCATGTGTATATGATATCCAACCCATCCAACAGGTGCCTCCCACCATTTTGATCACAGAAATAAAAAATCAGGCCAATCGAGCCATCAGGTGGGCCATACCATAAAAAGTGTACACAACCCAAAACCCTCCAAATTCAATTGTGGCCCACTTGATGATTAGATCGGCCTGATTATTAGTTCATGTGGACATCATGGCGGGATGCACCTTTTGGACAGGCTGGATTTCATCAACACACCATGCCAGCCCCAAAATGCTTGACTCTACTATGGACAAATAATAGACTGGGCATGTCAGTCATTTCTCACAACAAAAAGCATGTTCTCGCACATTTTTTTTTGTAAAATCAGAATTCTTGAGGAATTCTGCAGTAAAAACCCCAAAAAAAGACCGTAGAAAATCAATGCTGGACTTGGAAGACGGTTTGTGCTCTAAAGGATCTATTCAATATGGATTTAATTTTAAGATTAAAGAGTTCTTAAAGGAAGCAGTCCAGCATAGGCCATTACCTTTTCAGCAAGAAGCATAAAACCGAGAGGCTAATGGATGTAGTCACAAGGTTGAAACTTACCAAGTCAGAGAAACGGCATTGTGGAGCACAGAGTGACTGTATAGCTATGCGGCCAGCAAACCCAATACCAGCACCATCGTTTCTGGAAGTAAAACGAAAAGGTATTAACAAGGCCCACAAAGATAAAAGAGGAATATTCATATTGAGTCAAGCCTTCAAACATAATGCACTAGTTGTAGGAGGCACTATATGATGCTCAGCCCAAGAATCATTACAGTAGGCTTGGTTTTTCAGTTTGTACAAGTTGGATCCTTGTTTCAGTTCAGTCATTTGTTGACATGATGGCCCCCATACACCGAAAATACCCCAGATGGAAAGATCTTAACCCTTTAATTGGCGGCCAGCATATAGATGGTTAAGATAGAAAATACAGCTATGGCCCGTTATCAACAAAAAAAACAAAAGGCTGAAGATTTGATGGCTATGATTTTCCAGTCTGTAAAGAAAAGAGACATAGCAAGATGGGGAATTTCCAGCTCGTGCCTGGAAGATAAATCTTGATGGAGTTCTCTTGGAAATACAGGTCCATCCAGCACAGGATGAGCGGTAGAGTGCAGAAACGTTAGTTGGTTGAATTCAAGAAACCCAAACTGCATAGCATGACTTAATCTAATAAGCAAGTGACAAATCTCATTCTTGGGAATTTATTGGCCTGGGAATCTCTTGAGAGATTTTTAAATTTTGAGGTTTTTCTTGGGAAATCTCGCCAAAAATTTAAAAAAAAACAAAATATTTATGATACAATTAATAAATAAATTTTAAAATAATATATGATTATGATAAATTAATTAAAATTTTAAATAAATTTTTTATGTTAATATCTGGACAACTTTGCAAAAAATTAAAGAATGCGTTTTTTTTATTATAATTAATTAATTAATTTATTTATTTATATATATATATATTAAAAACCTCATGATATAATCATGATAATACAGTTCGTCTATTTATCATGGAAATATTGGGAAATCTTCAAAATCTCAGGGATATTAGTAAGTTCATTATTAACATGTACAATTTAGCACCTCCAACATTTTCACTTTTTTTTTTTTTCCCTTTATGAGTAGGTTTCATGTATTTTAGACGTCAGTAAAAGTAATCATATTGCCAAACCTTGGAAGTTGAGCTAAAAAGGTAGAACACGGGTCTCTGAGTGATGCGAGATGTGGAGAATCTTGAATGCTTATACAATGAACACGTTGCGCGCTGAGTAATTGCCTTTCTAGAGGCTTCCGCAAGTCAAAATTGTTGGAATACTCCTGTCTGTTATCTGCACAATTCCCTCTTTCATGTCATGGTCTGCATCATTTGCTTGAATTCCATGGACTCGTAAGCATTGTTCTATTTCTCACTTTGGACAAAACAAGTCTAAAATGTCTTGAACAATGTGATAATGCAGCTTTGACATGAAAGCAAAAATGTGAATAATAGCTGCACTCTATTGAAACCAACATATTAAACACTGAATGTTAATTAGGCACAAAAGAGAGGAGACAAAGAAGACAGTAGGTAGGCAAAACAGGAGAATGCTTTTGAATTTACAGAAATCTAACCAGAACCACATCCTATAACCATATCATCATCATATTGTCTGGATTCATGATGAAAGTTATGGCAAAAGTGTGACACTGGCTGACGACCTGACGCAACCCTTCCTCATCCGGGCTTGGGACCAACAATGAGAGCACAAAACTCCCACAGGCGCTATGTAATAGACTGCTACATAGGTTGATTACAATCAAGCGCAATCTAATAATCTATTACACAGGTTGATTACAACCAACGAGTTAATAACCGTATATATCGCTCAAAACTCATGCTTACCTATAAAAAAGAGACCGTATCTACATCTGTCTTTGCATCTATATATTTGAAAACTATTAACCAGTGTTTCAAATAGCGCTTGTAGTGTAGCTAAATAGCGTAAATCCCCTGTAGCGTACCTTATGCTACAGCTACGTAGTGTGTAGCGTTTGTAGCGTACATTACAATGTATTTTTTTTTTTTTTGAAGAATGATGGGAAATTTTATTTATTTATTTTTAGATTTGTTTGTTGAAAATAGTGTAGAACTCATATTATAGAAAAAAAATAAAAAATAAAATGTAAAGTTAAAACCAAACCTTTCTTTGTTTACTTTCACTTAAAATGGTGGTGATCCTTTGTTAAAGTTGATCTGAAACTCGCACACTAAAAATATTTAAAACTAAACTTAAAAGAAAAAGGTGTTTCAAAAGGAGGTTTTTGAAAACCTACTCTTTGTATAGATGACATCTATATTGTACTTAAAACTCTTAACTTGTGGGGTTTTTATTTGTTTTCATACTAGTGAGTTGTGACTTGTGGTTTCAATTAGACATTATTAATTAAAGTGGTTTGCTTAGAAAGTTGTTGATGTGATAATTATTTGATTTGGTTTATGACTTTATGTGGATTAGCTTTTGATAAATGACAATTAATAACTTACTTGAATATGCTTATACTTGAAAAAATAAATCAACTTTTAGGCATTTTTATATTTTTTTGCTTTTTTCTTACTATTTATCATATTTTTCCTATATTTAAATAACATATAGAAGTATCATGTAGCTTATGCTACACACTACACGCTGCAGAGGGTTGAACGATACGCAACACAGCTATTTAAAACACTACTATTAACATAACTACAATCAAAATATGTATCCGATTATCCACGCATTTGTCTGTAGCAACCACGCCATATGCCTCTCACACATTAAAAGAAAATTGCATAAAGTTGACAGCACCTGGATCTTGTACTTGGCCAAACTATAAGTGGTGTAAAGTACAATATGGATATGGGATATAGCTTGAAGCATATCTATCCTTATGGGTGCATTTGGATGCAATATCCCGTTGAATTGAAAGTATTAATC
Organism: Magnolia changhungtana; assembly: GCA_030180095.1. Classification (NCBI taxonomy): domain Eukaryota; kingdom Viridiplantae; phylum Streptophyta; class Magnoliopsida; order Magnoliales; family Magnoliaceae; genus Magnolia; species Magnolia changhungtana. Next base: position 10,658,819 of record JASAUF010000411.1, on the reverse strand, counting down.
AACAAAATGGAAATAACCAAGTTCAAATATTCTTCTTTAGCATTCATATTCAGGATCTAGGCTCCAAATTGAAATTATGTCGCTTTCAAGTTGAACTTTTGATGCAGTTCTAGATGGGGGTCTTTGAAAACAACAGCCAATTCTGAATTTTGGGTTTGGTTTAGTGAAGTTGGCGATAAATGTTATAGGTTTATGGTTTAAAATAAGGGAAGCTATGGTCGCATAGGGTAGACTAAAAGTTTACAGGTCAAAAGGAAAATAGGGTATAGGCTATTTGGTAATTGGACCGTCGGTTGGGGTGAAAACATGGTAACTCTAGGTTGATTAATAGAAGACACATACCTATACTAGAAGATATGAAACGAATTGGGAAATTTATAGCTGGGATTTCATAGGTTCATCTATTTTAGTTGACTCAATTGTCTGATAATTCAGTCACAATGAATCACAAAAAAATATATAATAATAATAATAATAAATAAATAAATAAATAAATAAATAAATAAAAAGAATCTGAACCAGAAATAAAGAAAATCCATTTTAAACAAATCCTCAGATCAATCCAGCAATCAAAAACCAATAGCTTCAATAAACTAGAATAAAATAAAACTCGTGGAATCAGGTTTAAACAGATTCCAACAACATGAATACATACGACAGTGATTATGTAGAGAAACAAACAGATAATATAAGTACCAAAAACCAAAAATAGTAGACACTCTTCCAGGATGTGACTCACCCGGAGATTGGAAGAGACATTACATACCCTTCTAATACTTTGATGGGGACATCATGCGCACACGCACGCCCCTACACACATACGCAAGGAGGAGGGCCCCACCATCGATCTAGATCGATGACGACGTCCAAGGAGGAGGGCCCCACCATCGATCTGGATCGATGACGACGTCCAAGGAGGGTCACCTAGCTAGAGGACTGCGTTTTGATCCCTTGGAGTAGACCCGATCGTCATGTGAATCCCACTATGGGTTCTTATGATCGTGGCTCACTATTCTAAACGATCTAGTACTTTGGATTTTGGTTATTTTTGTTATTAGAAACATCATGGATGGTTTAAATTGCTTTGATTAGTTGTTATTTGTGGTTACTTCATCTCTAAGCAATAGGTTGCGCACAAGGCGCGAGTTTTGGGGTATAAGATTTTATTATAAATAGACACCCCTTGTAGTCTTTTTCTCATGGAAGATTGAATAAAATTTGTATTTTCCTGCTCCTTTCTGAGTTGTGAAAGTAATTGGGTGTGAAACCCTTCCTTCTTCGAAGGGCTAACTACCGTGGAGCGAAGCCACACCCATCCCGATTCGCCCCTACCTTCTATCATCCATATTCCTCTTCTCCTACAGTCATTCTACCTGCAAATCCATCGTTATTTTGCAGTCATTCCTTTTCTACAGCAGATTTCCGGAATTTGGCCCTGCAGGAGGGCTGAAACTTCAGCGGAGCACCACGCACGGACCGTACGTCAGATCGGGCCGAAATTTGGGGAGTTTATAGCCCATCCCTAACCGACTAAACCCAAGGAGGGGTTTTATGGGTCCGTGGGCCCCACGCACGTGCGGACAGCCACCAACGCACGTGCGTCAGGCCTGACCTGTTGTCCACACGCGCGGGCTGGCATCAGGTTCGCTCTTTCCTCTCTTTCACTTCTCCCTTGATTTCCCTAACCCTAACCCTAGATTGTCTTAAATCCCAATTTTCGCGCCCTTTTCTTCAACCCTAGGGTTCCCTAAATTGAAATCTGTGAATCCCTTGGATTGGGGAAATATTTCTGTACATGTGTGGCTGAATCTACTCTCCTTTGAGCATTGTCTGGTCTATAACTTTAATTGATTCAGCCCTAGTATGTGTAGGCCTAGACCCGCATAGATTCCCCTTGTTGAGTGCTTGACTTTATGTGGGATGTGGAATTTTATGTGATTGTTTCTGAACTAGTATGATCTAAAGCCTGGAATCTTGCATAGCATGTTTTAATTTTCATGTCCTGCATCATACTTAGATATTACATACTCATGCATATGAAGATCCAAAACTTTGAAGTTCTCATATGAAAACTTTTATTGAGGACAATAAGTAGTCTTAAAGTTCAACATATAGCAAGTATTTATCGGCAAACAAATCACACGCTTCATGGGATGCCCTAATACCTTTTTGACTTTTGATGAGTTTAGCCGAGCAAACACCACCTATCTTACATAAATAACCCCTCAAACAAAACTAACCCTGAACACTCATAACTCTGAAACTATTAATCCAAATCAGAAAATAAAATGGATTTCGTGCGCATATTCCAAGGCCCACCAGATGAGACCAATATTGCCCATGTGATAACTTGGTCAATGGTCATAGTCAAAGGGTTAACTTTAATAAGAAATCAAAATTGTCAAACTGTCCAAATCTACGAAATTTCTTCAGATCTGCAAGTGATGCTTTCTTCTACTATACACTTTCTAGCCCTTAGTTGCATCACTTTCATATGAAAACTTTTCAAGTTTTGTCTATGTACCGGTTTAAGGCTAAAGTAAAGGGTGAAGATGTATTTGCTTGTGTTTCTATGGAAGCAAAAGGAAGGACAACAAGAAGATTATCCTCCGTGCAGAAATTTGTCTGATTTAGTCCTAGATGAGTTCCCAAATGTATTACCTCCCATGATAAATGTGTAGCATCCATTGATTTGATTCCGGGTGCATCTTTACCTAACCTTTCAACATATCGTATAAATCCCACAAAAGCAGTTGAACTCAAAAGGCAGGTTGATGAGTTATTAAAGAAAGGCTTCATTAGGGAGAGCTTAAGTCCGTATGCAATGCCCGCTGATCGCTGAATGGGTTTCCCATATGGATGGGCTTAATGTAGATCTAGCCTTCCTTGAGGCTTAGTTAGCTTCTGCTATCTCAGCAGTTTTCTCTCTCTTGTTCTTTTTGTTTCTTCTTTAATATAAATTATCTTTCAAAAAAAAAAGTCCGTATGCAATGCCCGCTCTCTTGACTCCTAAGAAGGATGGGAGTTGTAGAATGTGTGTTGACAGTCAAGCTATCAATAAGATCACCATCAAAGACAGGTTTCCCATACCTAGATCAGATAATATGCTTGACATATTGGCCAGATCGACCGCCTTTGTCCAAGATTGATCTTAGAAGTGGCTACACCAAGGTATTAAAAAACGGTTACGTAACAGCTGTTACAAAATTTAAAAAAAAAAAAAAAAAACCCAACCTGTAACAGTCCCGTAATGGACCCATAATGGTCCAAAAACATGTTCCATAATGGTAATGGTGGTGGCCGTTACGGCCAACCGTTATTGAACACCTTGGGCTACACCAAATCCGGGAAGTCTCCATTTGGTTTTGGTGCTGAAACCAAGGCAACCCATTTACCTTCTTTCATTGCCACTTGAGGTTAGGCCAAGTGGAGAAGCTGAAGAATTTGCTAGACATATACGTAATGTGCATGAAGAGGTCATAAGAAAAATTGCCATCACTAATGTAACCTACAAAGAAAGAGCCGATTCAAATCAATGATATGTGTCTTTCAATGTTGGAGACATGGTTATGGTCCACCTTCGACCTAAAAAGTTTCATAAGGGAAAGTTCAAGAAGTAAGATTTCAAGTAAGTTGGACCATACAGAGTGAAGGAGAAGTTAGGATCTAACGCCTATATACTTGTGTTGCCTGAGGATGTTCACATACATCCCATTTTCTTTTCAACGTTGAAGATCTCACTTTCTATCATGGTGATCATGAAGACTAGACGTATGAAAAACATGCCGTAAGGATACCACATGTGCCAAAGAGCCAGAAGTTGTTGAAGACATCCTTGATGATCAAATAGTTTCAACAAGGCAAGAGGGATATCACAAGTTTTGGTGAAGTGGAAAGGGTGTCCAACAATTGATGGAATGTGGATCTTCAAGGAAGATTTGCGATTGAACCCCGATCTCTATAAAGCATATCAAGCTGCCAACTAGCTGGATATTTTCATCAAGGAGATGTTGCAACTAAGGGCTCGAAAGGGTATACTAAGAGAAAGTATCACCTGTAGATCTTGAAGATCTAAAGAAAGTTCATAGATTGGAGAGTTTGGTAACTTGGACATTTTTGTCGAAGTCAACCCTTTGATTGTGACTTTTGTCTAAGTTATTGTATGGGCAATGTTTGTCTCATCAGTTAGGCCTTGGAATATGCATACCAGATCCATTTTTATTTTCTGATTTGGATTAGTGGTTTTAGAGTTGTGTTTTTTTTTTTTTTTTTTTTTTATTTATTTATTTATTTTTTATTATTATTATTTTTATTTTTATTTTTTAGGGGGGGGGGGGGGGGGGTTGGGTTGTTATTTATATGTTGTGGGGGGAATTGGCAAGGCCAAACTTTTCAAAAATCAAACAAGTATTAGGGCATCCCATGAGGCGTAGGATTTGTTTACTTATAAATACTTGCCATATGTTAAAGTTTACGGCTGTTTACTACCCTCATAAATAAGAGTTTTTATACGAGAATTTCAAGCATTGAGTCTTCTCGTATGCATAAGTGTGTAATATCTCAACACTAAAAGGGTGTGTCATATCTCTTCTAATCTATGGACGAGTCGTATCCTAGGAGAGTATATTCTATTTCTAGTTTTTTCTATTTTATTTTCTGTTTGTTTCTCTACATAATCATTGGCATACAAATTTCTGTTCCTGTTTGAAGTTTGAACATGTTTAGACCTGATTTCACAATTTTATTTTATTTTATTTTTTTGATTTTTTTTTCCTATTCTATCGAAGCTATTGGTTTCTAATTGCTAGACTGAGATCTGAATCTGTAGATTGGTGTGAGGATTTTTATTTTTATTTTAAAAAAAAATAAAAACAGATTTTCTCTGTTTCTGGTTCAGATTTTTATTTATTTATTTATTATGATTTGTGATTGGTAGACGGTAGTGATTGAATTATTTAGCCACAATTGAATGAATTGAAATAGATAGGACTATGAAATCCTAGTTACAAATTTCCCAATTTGTTTCATATCCTAATACAGATCTGTCTTTTCTTAATCAACCTAAAGTAACCCTGCTTTCACCTAAACGACAGTTCATTAACCATATAGCCTATGCCTTACCTTCTTTAACTCTTAAACTTTTAGCCTACCCCATCTAGCCATAATTTCCCTTATTTTAAACCATAGACTTTCCTGTTTGTCCTAGACTTTGTTGAATTGAACCCAAAATTTAGAATTTGCAGTTGTTTTCCAAGACCCCCATCTAGAACTGCATCAACTTTGAAGCCTGCAATTCAAGGGCCACTTCCCCATTTTAAATACTAAGAACCATCATTATCATTATCTTTATCTTTTTCTTTTTTCTTTTTTTTTTTTGAAGGTAAGCAAATTTATTAACCAACCAAGAGGCAAGAAAGCCTAATTACAACATCAACAAAACATAAACCTCAAAGAAATAACTACCACGAAGTAAACCAATAGCCTAAGGGCAAATAGTTACGAAGAAGTAACATGCCTATCAAAAGCATGATGAATGCTATCAGCAGGCAAGATGGAAGTGAGACATCACTAGGGGCCAGTGTAGCCTTTGAGGATGGTGCCAGAGCCAATATGAAGCTTGTTAGAATGTTAGATGGTCATACGGTTGGCCTTTATGGGCTGTTGGGCTTTATAATATGTTTGGGCAGTGCTTAGGGCCATAGGAGAAGTCCTTTACTTAAGCAAGGAGGGAACTTTTGTAATTTTACTATTTTAAGGGAAACCCCTAATAAAACATAAGAGGTGAGGACTTGTGGAGGTAAATCTACTCTAGCCGTTTCACTCTTTTCTCCTCTCTTCTTCCTTTAATTTTTCTCTTCTTTACTTTCATTGATTCCCTATTTCACACGAGTTTACATGGTCTCAGAGTGCCTCGATGTTTGACTTGACATTGACTATTGGAGGCTCGCAAAACCATTGCTTGCTGATCAGACTTTTAAGGAAAAAGTGTCTCCTTGTTTTCTTGCAAAAAAACATGTTTTATGTGTTTTTCATCAAGTAAATGCAACTGCCTGCAAAGGGAGCATTTGCCTCGGCATCGAGATAAAGGCTTCTTGATTTTGTCATAAAGGTGATGCTGAAATTGATTTTCTTCTGTTATTTTATCTTGGGGGCAGTCTTTTGGTAGATTTTTGTTGTCTGTGACATTGGGTTGAGATGTATGAATGATGTTGAAGTAAATCCTAGATGATGAACGATTGAAAATTCCTATGTGATAAGGAGAGTTAGTGGGTAAAGGGCTCCTCTTCATATAGAACCTCCGGGCTATGGACGACTATAGAAGGGGTGGGGAAGAGTTCTAAGAAGGGGGTGAGCTTCGTAGCAAGGAATGGGGAAAGGGTGTTCATCTGGGAATATGTTTTGGCTAGGTGGAAGGTCTCTCTATGCCGAGTTCTCTAGGCTAGCCAAGATAGCATCAGATGTCAAATCAATTGTGGCTAGTTGCTTCCCGCCTCTCGGTAAAGACATGGTGTGGTCTCCCTCTTGTAGAAGAAATCTTTATGATGAGGAGCTGGATAAATTCTTAAGGGCCTTGGCTAGGCTTCGTGTTGTTTGCCAGTCACCTAGAGAGAAAGACTCCTTGGTGTGAAGCCCAAAGAAGTGGGCGAGTGTTTTGTCTGGTCTTTCTATAGGCTTCTCACCTTAAAGGGTGCAGTTTTGGGCCTATGCCCTTTGGCGTTCCTGTGGAGCTACGATGCTCCTTCAAAGATAGTAGTTTTTGATGAGGACATTGTGCGCACGCTGCCTACACGCGCACGCACGCCACCCCCCCTACGCAAGTACATACGCAGAAAGAGGGCCCCACCATCAATCTGGTTCGATGACGACATCCAGGGAGGGCCTCCTAGCTAGAAGACGAAGTTTCGGTTCAAAAGGGTGGGCCCGATAGTCAAAAAAAGCCCATCATGGGACCTCATGATCGTGGCCCACTCGTCGGATTGATGTTATATTTTCGGTTTTGCTTATTGTTATTATTTAAAACATCGTGAACGTTTTTTATTTCTTTGTTTGGTTTTTATTTTAGTTTACTTCACCGCCAAGTAATAGGTTGCGCACATGGTGCGAGTTTTGGGGTATAAGATTTTCCCTATAAATAGGCACCCCTTGTAGTTCTTTGAATTCATTCAAGCTTAATAAAAAAATTCATGTTTTATTTTTCTGCTCTCTTCATGAGTTGTGGAAGAATTCAAAAGTGGGTGTGAAACCCTCCCTTTTCGAAGAGCTAACTACGTGGTGTGAAGCCACATCTATCCCCATCCGTCCCTACCCTCTCCCATCCATATACCTTATCTTTTATCATCATTATTGCTTTGAAATTCTCAGCCTTTGCAGCTATTCATCACCCTACAGCCAGTTTCCATAATCTGGACCTGTAGGAGGGCTGAAACTTTGGCGGAACACTACGCCTCGACCTTACGTCAGATCGTCGTCAAACTTAGAGGGATTGAAGGTCTCCCCCAAGGCCTAGGTGTCACTTTGAGAAGGCAAGCTTCGATCACATGTGCGGCCAGCCCACCCGCGCACGTGTGTTAGCTCCGTGTCACCATCTGCACGCAAGAGCTTTCTTCGGGTCAGGTTTTTCTCTGGTTTTCCTCTTTTCATTCCTATTTCCTAAACCCTAGCCCTTTTTTTTTTTCACCCTAGGGTTCCTTGAATTGAAATTGGGGAATCCCTTGGATTAGGAACTGATTCTTATGCATATGTGGTTGATTTCTATTTCCCTTTGACATCGTTTGGTTTATAATTTTTATTAGTCCACCCTAGCCTGTATCGGCCTAGACCCGCATAGATTCCCCTTTCATTGAATGTTTGGACTATCATGTGGGATGTGGAATTTGTGTAATTGTTTCTGAATTGGTATGATCTAAGCCCGAATTCTTGCACATCATACTTGAATTTCATGTCCTGCATCAAATTTGGTATCAGAGCCTAGGGTTCTTGTAGGGGAATTCACCACATATTTAGGGTTTAGTTTGTTTGAGTCCTTTATGCATCCAGTCCATTATATATAGTTGATAGAAAACTGTAGTCCCTGATATATATAGCTGAATTTTCGTAACGGTGTATAGTCTCTTTCATATAGAGTCTCGTAGGGTCATTTAGTTTTTAGACGCATATAGTTACCGTAGCAGGTCCTTAGGTTGAGCAAGTTAGTGTATGCCCATATGTACGGGTCGTGGTTTCGGTTTGCACCCCACACTAAACATGGAGCAACTGCAAGAAACAGTGGCCAAGTTAGCCCAGCAGGTTGAGTCCTTGAATAAGCACTTGGAACAACGCATAGATAAACGCCTTGAAGAAATAGAGGCCTCCTTTAGGGCAAACCCCACCACTGGGGAGGATGCCCAATCTCAGGCAGTTGGTCAGGAGGTTAGACCAAGGAATGGAGGCAGCCAAGGAACTGGTTATGGGCGCGTACCTGTGCACCCACCTCATGAGGGACATCATGATCAATATGACCCAGATGCACAACTCCTCAAGGGAGTTAGGGTAGATGCCCCTACATTTGATGGCCACTTGGACCCTAAAGCCTTTCTAGATTGACTGGCGGATATGGATCACTATTTTGAGTGAGATGATATGTCGGATGCTCGAAGAGTCCGATTTGCTAAGATGAAGCTTGTGGGTGAAGCAAAGAGATTTTGAGCGACGGTTGAGCGAAAGAAAGAAAAAGCGAGGGAACTTCCAATAGTTCATTGGGTAGAGATGAAAGAAACGCTTAAAGAAAAGTACCTCCCTTTCTCTTATTGCTTACGATTGATTGAGAAGTGACAATCTCTTCGACAAGGTTCCATGAGTGTTGCGGACTATATTGAGAAGTTTAAAGAATACTTGACCCGCTATGAGGTTGATGAGGACCCAGTACTTACCCTTGTTCATTTCAAAATGGGCCTCCATCCTGACATCAGAAAAGAATTGCTCGCCAAAGAGATAGACACTATTGAACAATTGTACCAAGTAGTGTTAGATGTCGAGAAATACCTTAAAACATCTGTGGGAAGATGGTTTGACTTTCGCGAATTCGGTGCTAAGACCAACCCCTCTGGGACTAGACCTAACACGGGATTCCAAAACAAACCTTCCCCTAATGTTCAGCCCAGACCCAAGGATGATAATGGTAAAGAGATTGTCGGGTCTAGTTCGCGTGGAAGCGGGGCCACTGGGTGTTTTAGGTGTCAGGAGTTTGGTCATTTTGCTCACCAATGCGGCACGAGAGAGGGTACCAAAGTACTCCTTATTGATGGAAAAGTAGAAGTAGTGCCCCCAGAGAGTGATGGTGAGGAGGAATATGAGCCAGTCGAAACCCCTAGTGATGAGGAAGAGGGAACGCAAGAGTTTGCGACCCTCGCAATTGTGCGTTGCGCTTTGGCTCAAGCCAAGAGCACCGATGACTGACGCCGCAACACGATCTTCTACACTTATGCAAAATGTGGGGAAAAGAGCTGTAAGATGATCGTGGATAGTGGTAGCTGTGCCAACGTGGCATCGACTAGCACTGTGAGTCGTTTGGGTTTGAAGCTGGAAGCCCATCCTCAACCCTACAGAGTCTCTTAGGTTGATGAAACATTCATTCCAGCCTCGCACCGTGTTCTTGTCCCTATTCAATTTGGATCATATAAAGACACAATTTGGTGTGATGTTGTTCCTATGGATGTGGGCCATATAATTTTGGGTAGGCCATGGCTCTATGACAGGGACATCATCGTATTTGGTCGTTCAAATGTGTGTACGTTTTGATTTGAGGACAAGAAAGTAAAGCTAAATCCTTTGCCACTCAAGAATACGACTGGAAAAGAGTCCACCACACAGAGTGGTGCGAGCGGCCCAAAAGAAGTCGAGTCGAAATCCAAGTCCAAACTACTCCATATTTTGAATGCCAAAGATTTTGAGCGAGAAACGGAGGCGGACTCGACGATATACGCCCTTGTGGCTATGGAGAGTGTACCAGAGACTAGCGTAGAGTTACCCACTGAGGCCATTCAGGTAGTACATGAGTTTCGTGATGTCTTTCCTGATGATCTACCGAATGAGCTTCCCCCTATGAGGGATATACAGTATGCCATCAATTTAATCCCTGGGGCAACTCTACCAAACCTCTCACATTACAGAATAAACCCAAATGAGCATGCCGAGTTGAAGAGGCAGATTGATGAACTCCTAGAGAAGGGTTTCATTCGAGAGAGCATGAGTCCGTGTGCCGTGCCCGCCCTTCTTACACCTAAGAAGAATGGTACATGGAGGATGTGTGTTGATAGTAGGGCCATCAACAAAATCACAGTCAAGTATCGGTTTCCCATACCACATCTTGATGACATGCTAGATATGATGGCCAATAATACCATCTTCTAAAAAATTGACCTCAAAAGTGGGTATCACCAAATCCATATACGCCCTGGTGATGGATGGAAGACGGCATTCAAGACGAAGGATGGGCTATATGAGTGGCTAGTTATGCCTTTTGAGTTAACTAATGCCCCAAGCACTTTCATGCATGTGATGACCCAAGTGTTGAGACCCTTCATGGAGAAGTTCCTGGTCGTATACTTTGATGATATCTTGATTTATAGCATGACCAAGGAGCAACACCTCAACCATTTGAGGCAAGTTTGTGGGATCCTTAGGGCCGAGAAGTTGTACGCCAATCTAAAGAAGTGCGCGTTCTTGTCTAGTAGTGTGATCTTCTTAGATTTTATTGTGTCAGCTGAGGGCATATCGGCGGATCCCAAGAAGGTCAAGGCCATTGTTAATTGGCCTGAACCCCGCAATATTCATGAGGTGTGCAACTTTTATAGCTTAGCCACCTTTTATAGGCGGTTCATTCAAGGCTTCAGTTCCATTGTGGCTCCCATCACGGACTGCATAAAAAAGGGAGTTTCAATGGACAAAGGCCGCCTTGAAGGCCTTCAAGGAGATAAAGGTCAAGATTACCGAAGCTCCAGTCACACGACTTTCAGATTTTTTAAAAGCTTTTGGAGTCGCATGTGACGTGTTGGGAGTCGGCATAGGAGTACTTAGTCAGGAAGGGCACCCTGTCGCCTTTTTTAGTGAGACATTAAATGAGGCGAAACAAAGATATTTCACCTATGATAAGGAATTCTACGCGGTAGTGCAATCACTATGCCATTGGCATCATTACCTATTATCGCAAGAATTCGTCTTGTTCTCGGATTACGAGGCCTTGAGATACTTGAACTCTCAGAAGAAATTAAGCCTCAGGCATGCCAAGTGGGTTCAATTCCTTCAAGAGTACACTTTCGTGCTTAAGCACAAGGCCGGTGTCGAGAATAAGCCTGTCGACGCATTGTCGTCGAGTCGCATTACTCAACTCCATGAGCGTTGAAGTTACAGGCCTTGAACGCATCAAAGAAGAGTATTCTACATGTCCAGATTTCAGAGTTGTGTACAAGTCGTTGTTAAAGAGTCCGTCAGGAGCTAACAGTAAATATTTGATTTTGGATAGATATTTGTTTAGGAGTGACGCTTGTGCATACCACGCACCTCCCTCCGCGATTTTCTTATCTGGGAGTTACATTCAGGAGGGGTCGCAGGTCATTTTGGTCGTGACAAGACCATTGCCCTAGTGGATGATAGGTTTTAGGTTTTATTGGCCAAGCCTCAAGCGAGACGTGGTCAAAATTATAGGGCAATGCCGCACTTGTCAACTAGTAAAGCAAAGGAAACAAAATAAAAGATTATACACACGTTTGCCAGTCACATTCATCCCTTGGCAGGACCTCAGTATGGACTTCGTGCTTAGACTTCCCAAGACTATTCGAAAACACGATTTCATATTTGTTGTCGTTGACTGTTTCTCTAAAATGGCACACTACATTCATTGTTATAAGACCTCCGATGCATCTCATGTTGCCAACCTGTTCTTTAGTAAGGTCGTCAAACTGTATGGGTTATCAAAAACTATAGTGTCTGACCGTGACGTGCGCTTTATAAGTTACTTTTGGAAGACACTATGGCACATGATGAATACTAGGATCAAATTTTCTTCTGCCTACCACCCTCAGACTGATGGCCAGACTGAGGAGTTCACTTCGATGTTTAGTAGGGGAGCATACCAGGACATGGGACACCGTACTACCCATAGCCGAGTTTGCATACAATAGTTTTGTCAACAGGTTCACAGGTCTTAAGTCTTTTTGAAGTCGTTACTGGTTACAAGCTTAGGAAGCCTATTGATCTAATCCCCATGTCATTGTCCCATAGGTCATCAGAGTTTGCAGAGTCTTTTGCGCATCACATACATTCACTGCGCTTTATGAGTTACTTTTGGAAGACACTATAGCACATGATGAATACTAGGCTCAAATTTTCTTTTGCCTACCACCCTCAAACTGATGGCCAGACTGAGGTGGTTAATAGGAGCCTAGGGAGTTCACTTCGATGTTTAGTAGAGGAGCATACCAGGACATGGGACACCATATTACCCATAGCCGAGTTTGCATACAATAGTTTTGTCAATAGGTCCACAGGTCTAAGTCCTTTTGAAGTCGTTACTGGTTACAAGCCTAGGAAGCCTATTGATCTAATCCCCATATCATTGTCCCATAGGTCATCAGAGTTTGCAGAGTCTTTTGCGTATCACATACATTCATTGCATCAAGAAATTAGGCGAAAAATCACTACTAGTAATGAACATTATAAATTTTTTGCAGACCAACATAGACGTTTCAAAGAGTTCGATATTGGGGACTCTGTGATGGTCCGCATCAGGCCCGAGCGGTACCCTCTAGGGGTCGTTCGTAAGTTACACGCGTGTAGCGCTGGGCACTTCAAAATTATAAAGCGAAACGATCTCAATGCGTATGAGGTAGATCTTCCACCTTCTATGGGAATTAGTTCTACATTCAATGTGGAAGATCTAGTTGCTTTTCAAGGACCCACTGATACTTGGTCCGGTCCTTCGCCTACCTATCCTGATTCCCCAGATTTACCCCTTGATCCATGGCCTTTTCCCGACCTTTCATCCCAGCCTCTGCCTCCCATACCTAGCCTTTACACACCCAGAGAGGAAATATAGGATATCCTGGACCATGAGATAGTTTCCACGTCAGATGACGGGTTTCAGAAGTACCTAGTTAAATGGAAGTCACGCCCAGCTTCAGACAACACATGGCTCACTGAGGAGCTTCAGAGACTTGATCCTGACATCCTGGAGCAGTTCAGGAGTTTTATTTCGCCAGTGGCGAAATCTTCGCATCCGGGGAGAGTTGATGAGGACATCATGCGCGCGCGCGCACGCCACCCCCCTACGCACGTACGTATGTAGAAGGAGGGCCCCACCATCGATCTGATTCGGAGACGACATCCAGGGAGGGCCTCCTAACTAGAAGATGAAGTTTTGGTTCAAAAGGATGGGCCCGATAGTCAAAAAAAGCCCATCATGAGACCTCATGATCGTGGCTCACTTGTCGAATTGATGTCATATTTTAGGTTTTGCTTATTGTTATTATTTAGAACATCGTGAACGCTTTGGATTTCTTTATTTGATTTTTATTTTAGTTTACTTCACCGCCAAGTAATAGGTTGCGCACATGGTGTAAGTTTTGGGGTATAGGATTTTCCTTATAAATAGGCACCCCTTGTAGTTCTTTTCATTCATTCAAGCTTAATTAAAAAATTCCTGCTTTATTTTTCTGCTCTCTTTGTGAGTTGTGGAAGAATTCAAAAGTGGGAGCGAAGCCCTCCCTTTTCAAAGGGCTAACTACGTGGTGTGAAGCCACATCTATCCCCATCCGTCCCTACCCTCTCCCATCCATATACCTCATCTTTTATCATCATTATTACTTTAAAATTCTTAGCCTTTGCAGCTATTCATCCCCCTACAACCAGTTTCCATAATCTAGACCTATAGGAGGGCTGAAACTTCGGCGAAGCACTACGCCTCAACTTTACGTCGGATCGTCGTCAAACTTGGAGGGATTGGAGGTCTCCCCCGGCCGACCAAGGCCTAGGTGTCACTTTGGGGAGGCGGGCTTCCATCACACGTACGGCCAGCCCACCCGCGCACGTGCGTCAGCTCCAGGTCACCATTTGCACGCAGGAGTTTTCTCCGGGTTAGGTTTTCCTCTGGTTTTCCTCTTTTCATTCTTATTTCCTAAACTCTAGCCTTAGTTTGCATTAGCCCTAATTTACTTGCCCATTTTTTTTCACCCTAGGGTTCCTTGAATTGAAATTGGGGAATCCCTTGGATTAGGGATTGATTCTTATGCATGTGTGGTTGATTTCTATTTCCCTTTGACATCTTTTGACTTATAATTTTTATTGGTCTAGCCCTAGCCTGTGTCGGCCTGGACCCACATGATTCCCCTTTCATTGAATGTTTGGACTATCATGTGGGATGTGGAATTTGTGTAATTGTTTATGAATTGGTATGATCTAAGCCTGAATTCTTGCACATCATACTTGAATTTCATGTCCTACATCAGTTTTGCTTGGTTAGTGAGCAGGAATCGGGTGCTTACTATTGATAATCTTTTTTTAAAAAAAAAGGTCAATGTTTATACTTTATTCCCAATACGTGCTCCTTGTGCCTGAGCAATGTCGAATCGGTAAACCACTTGTTTATTCACTTCCCGCTTGCTAGATCCATTTGGAAAGGCTTCTTAGGTGATACCAGGAACCATAAAAAATTTATCTTTTACTTGTTGGCTGGTTTGTGAAGAAGCCATGGAGGCTCTCCTTGTTGGCCGGTTTGTGGTCCATCTAGGGAAAAAAGAAGTAATCGTTACTTCAGGGACAAGAGTGGTTCGATTTCGCTATTATTACGGCAGACTAATACCTATGTAAAAGATTGGGCTTACAATCTAAATATCCCTGTAGATTGATTTTCTTAGTTGTTCAGGGATCCTTTTGATCGTTTGTGCTTGTGGTGCTTTTAATAAAATTTCATTACCTTAAAAAAAACTTAATCCTATGTGATGTGGTAGTGTTTAAATCTGATCATAGATCAGTATTTTTCCATATAAGTTAAATTAAATTACTTGTAAGGTGGCTATTAGTCCCTCATCACAAGCAGTGTTCGAAATATCAGTATCACACAATGTATCGCACCCTTGAGATACAGATACGTATCGGTTATCACACGGGATATATCGTTTGTATCATATAGTTTATCGCACTTTTTGGGAAACATGGGGAAACATTGGGAAAATGGTTGAATTTTTTAATGAAACTTTGGGGATTGTTAAAAAACCCCTTAATACATACTTTTAAATCATAACATCTTTAAAAAAATATACACATAATAAGTTTCCTTTGTATAGGGTCCTAAGCTATGTGATGTTTAACTAAACTAATGCAACTATATTAAAATTGGATGCATTATATTTATAAATATATCATAGTCATGTATGAAAACACAACCAATTCATTGAAAAGACAAAGAATAACTGAAGAAGTAAAATTTGAGAAATATACTTATGATTGATGGGGACATGAAGTGACGTCACCAAGTTCTGAAGGGCCCACCATGATGTATGTGTTGTATCCACATCGTCCATCCATTTGAAGATATCATTTTAGGCCATGAAAAAAGAATGAGTCAGATCCAAAGCTCGAGTGGACCCCACCACAGAAAACAGTGGAGAGAGTGACGCCCACCATTAAAAATTTCTAAGGGCCACAAAAGTCTTTGATCAAGCTGAAAGTTGTTTTTTCCCTTTTTTCATGTTTGTCTTAACTAATAAACAGGTTGGATCTCAGATAAACATCATAATGGACCCACGATCAAGGTTTCAACGGTGGGCGTCTCTCTCCCCACTGTTTTCTATGGTGGGGTCCACTCCAGATTTGGATCTTACCATTCTTTGTCTCATGCCGTAAAATGATTTAGCTAAATGGATGGACGGTGTAGATACAACACATACATCATGGTGGGCCCCACAGAACTTGGTGATGTCACTTTAGTAGCCGGTCTGGCTACGCGTCCTGAGAATCCAAGGACGCGGATTTCCTGCGCGAGCCATTTGCAGGAAGTTCTGGCGGTGAAATCTTAAGTGGGGCCCAACGTGATGTTTGTGAGTAATCCACTCCGTCCATCCGTTTATTGAGATCATTTTAGAACAAAGAGCCAAAAATGAATAGGATCCAATTTTCAAATGGGCTAAAAACGTAAGGATTGAACATCCACAGTCAAAATATTCGTGGGGCCATAAAAGTTTTGAATCAGGTTAATATTTGTGATTTCAGTTCATCTCAGCTCCGTGGGCCCCACCATAATGTATTTGTTTCATCCATTCCATTCATCCATTTTTACGGATCATTTTAGTGCTTGATACAAAAAATTATAGGGATATGATCTCATGTGGACCACACCACAAGAAAACAATAATGATTGGATATCCACCATTAAAATCCTCCTAAGGCCCACTGTACTGTTTATTTGACATCCAATCTGTTGATTGGGTTGGGTCATAAAGACCCAGATGAAGGGAAAAAATATCTAGTTGGATGATAAACAAACATCATTGTGGGCCTTAAAAAGGTTTCAACGGTGGAAAGTAAGAGTTCCACTATTTCCTGTGGTATGGTCCACTTGAGTTGTGGATATGGTTCAATTTTGGGCTGAACACCTAAAATGATCGGTAAAAACGGATGGACGGTGTGGATAAACCACGTGCGATCACGGTGGCCCAACAGAGTTTACTCGGTACGATCGTACCATGTCGCCGGTCATTGACGGAAACGGATTGGCTACTCCACCAACCAATGGCTGATGGTCAGTGCTCTATGGACCCCACCATGATGTATGTGTTTCATCCATGTCGTCCATCTATTTTTATATATCATTTTATGATATTACACAAAAAATTAGATATATTCCAATATCCACTGGACCACATTACAGGTAACAGTGTGGAATGAACATTGACCATTAAAAACTTTTTGGGGTCCATTAAAGTATTGGATCTAGCTGATATTTGTTTTTTCCCTTCATCTGGGTCATTATGACCTAATCAACAGATTTGATGTCAAATAAACAGTACAGTGGGCCTTAGGAGGATTTAAATGATAGATATCCAATCATTATTGTTTTCCTGTGGTGTGGTCCACCTGAGATTTATATCCCTCTAGTTATTGGGATAAAGCCATAAAATGATCTTTAAAAATGGATGAAATACTAACATTATTATGGGGCCCACAGAGCACCGACCACCATCCGTGGGCTGGTGTCCAGGGGAGTATCCAATCTGTTTCCATCATTGACGGCCCCAATGTCACGTGACCAACTTAAGTGGGTCCCACCATGATGTATTTTTTGTATCCACATCGTCTATACATTTGAAGAGATCATTTTATGGCATGAGCCAAAAAATGGGTCAGATCCAGAGCTTGAGCGGACCCCACCATAGAAAACAGTGGAAAGAGTGACTCCTTTAAGGTGGGCCCTTAAAATTCCTAAATTTAGGGATCAACCCCTTAAATTAGATGGGAAAACGGATGGACGGCATGGATAGACTACATACATTAAAGGTTGGCCCAACTGAGTTTACTGAATACGATAAGAGCGTACTCCTTAACCCACTGCACGATCGAAACCCCTTTTCACCCGGACGAGGATTTCCTGCGAAAGCCTTTCGCAGGAAGTTCCTGCGCAAGGATGCCGGGTGGGGCCCAGTGCAATGTATGTGAGAAATTTATTCCGTCAATCCGTTTTGTGAACACATTTTATGACGTTATACCAAAAATGAGATGGATACAAGACTCAAAGGGGTCACACAAGAGAGGAAATCAGGGAAAGAAATGCCCACCGTTGAAACCTTCCTGGACCCCACCTTGATGTTTATATGCAATCCACACCGTTTATAAGGTCATTCTAAATTGGATGAAGTGAAAACAATAAAAATATAGCCTGATACAGAATTTTTATGGCCGTAAAAATGTTTCAATGGTGTTCACTGAAGAACAACTATTTCCTCTCGTGTGGCCCAGTTGAGTGCTTGATACATCTATTTTTTGGTCGTACATCCTAAAATTATCTTTCAAAAAGGATGGATGGGGTAGATTTCACACAAACATATCGGTGGGGCCCACCCAACATCCTTGCGCAGGAACTTCGCAAGAAATCCGCGTCCTTTTCACCCCATCTCCGCGCCCTTCTTCTTCGTTTTCCCTCTCCTTCACGCATGCAGAGGTTCCGATGATCGTGGCGGCAACGATTCTCGTTCTGGAGGAAGGGGTTCCTCAATCTGGCCTGATTTCTTGCCGGAATCTCCGATAAATCGTAATGGCCCACCTCTGATCACCAATCTTCGCGGGTACTCTCTGATTTCTCTTCTTTTTTTTTTCTAATTCAAAATTTTTTTATTCTCCACCTATACACATGGCGATATCGTGTGATATATTGCATTTTTGGTTTCTTCCGGGCGTTATCGCCCGGGTATCGTCTCGTTGGGGGCCGATAACGATAATATCGACCGATATATCGGCCGATAGTATCGATATTTCGAACACTGATCACAAGGAGAAATGTTTGGATCTTCATTTATTGCGTTTATAACATTTGTGAAATTGAAATTGTTCAGGTGTTTCTTTTATCCGAGAGAAGGATCATTTTCTCATGGGATATAAATTAGAGGAATCCGATTCTAGGTATAGACAATGGATGCACGACGATGCCCATATTATATCTTAGTTGTAGAATAGCATGGAACCTAAGTGAGTTCCAACTTGGTGTTCTTGTATCTCGTGAAAGATGTTTGAGATACTGTGAAAAAGATGCATTCCTCAGAATATAATATCTCTTGGGTGTATCAGTTGTGTGGGGAGATTTTCTCATTTCAAAAGGGGGATAAGTCCCTTGGTGAGTTTTTTGCTAATGACTATCATGTGGGAAGAACTATCAATACATCATTCTATTGTGTTAGATGTAACTCTTATGAAGAAGTAGTTAGAAGATATGGAAGTTCCAAAACTCTTGTCCAGCTTTCCAAAAGAATATCACTTTGCTAAAATCATATTTTGGATGATATATCAATCTCGTTAATTGCAAAAGTTTAAGCTAGGCTTCAGAGAGTTTCTCTTGCAAACGACTCTAACAGTGCTCACGTTAATGCTCTTGATAAGGCTGCATTGGTCACATCATCTAGTTACATTGCTTTGTATGGAGGTCGTGGTGGACGGAGTGGCGGCATGGTGGTAGAGGAGATTACATATGCATACATGGTGGCCTGACTAATCACTCTCGTGGACTTTTTTCGAGATCTTCGTGGGAAGCCTCTTAGGGCTAATCAAGCTCTTCTGGTTGATGATGTTTTTACTAATGGTAGACCCACTAGTCTACTTCGTCAAATGTTAGTGGTGATTGGATTAATGTCACATTATCATAGGAAGAATTTGCGTGGTTACTCTTTTATAGTAGCTCTACATCCAACAGTGTACCTTCTACCTCTACAGCTCCTTTAGCCCAGTCAGATAATGCGTGTCTCCAATCATCTCATCCTTCTCACCAGCCCATCGATTCTAGGGCGTTAGATCATATATCTGTTAACTGTAGCTCTTTTTCTTCCCTTGATCATGTTTTATCCAATATATTTGTTACATCAATTGATGGTACCTAGTCCAACAAGGCGGGACTTGGTATTGTTCAGTTAAACATGTCGGTGTCCTTATCATATGTCTTGTATGCCTCCTAATTTTCTTTTAGACTTTTATTTGTAAGTAAACTAATAAAATCTTTAAATTGTTTTGTCACCTTCCTCCCTTCTTATTGTGTTTTTTAGGACCACAAGATGGGCAAGACAATTGGTGGAGATCGTGAGAGGAATGGTCTGTACTATTTGGAGAGAGAATTAATAAGTTTTGTGGAGCAGGTGCTTCTGGAATGTTCTGTAATTGTTGTTTGGGACATCCATCTCTCCAGAAACCACAAACTCTCATTCTTTTATCTCTTTCAAAGGTATCGAGTTGGAGTGTGAAACGCACTGAGTAAATGTCATAGAGTTCATTTGGTTGATGAAAGAAATGATATCCCCATTTAAATTAGTTCATTGTGATGCGTGTGGACCAGCTCGAGTGCTTAATTTGTTAGTTTTTGAGTACTTTGTTTTTCCTATTGATGATTATTTTAAAATGAAGTGGTTATATCTCATGAAACATAAGTCAAAACTCTTTCCCACATAACATTTCAGAATTTTCACAGTGAACTAAAAACTCAGTTTGGAGCAAATTTGTAAATGTTTAAATATGATAATGCTTTGGAATGCATGTCGCGAGATTTCTAGACCTAGTTACAAAGTCGGGGTATTATTCATCAGACCTCTTGTGCTTATACAATTGTAATGCCTCGGATTTCATAGCATGAGTTTGGCACTTATGTACGAAAATTAGGATCTTAGCTATGAAGAATACATTTTCATTCAAGTATATTGGTAATCATTTAGGAGTAACATTGATGCGGACATCAGTGGTGCGCCCTTTAGAGTGTACCAGAGGAGGCGGCGTCGCCGACAGAGTACCAGAGCGGAGGAGTTGATGTGGATGGACGATGGATCCATCAGACCCACTTTCTAACGCATTACAAGTGCAGGAGCGGCATGACTGCACCCCGACTATAGATCCATGGGTCAGATTTCACACCCTACCACACGGGTGTTCGCCCCGACCATAGATCCATGGGTCAGATTTTACACCCTACCACATGGGTAGTTTTGGACTTTTTTGTTATTTTCTTGTTTCAGGGGCTTTATTGCAACTTTTTTAAATTTTTTGTCTATTTGTTATTTTTCTTTTTTCCAGGGGCTTTAATGCACTTTTACTTTTTCCATAGCTTATATATACATTGAGGAACCCTATTTTCATTATTATTAAATGAATAAGAATTCGTCTATTTTCTTCCTCTTTATTCAAGAAATTAGGGTTTCAGGATTGACCCTTGGGTGTTGAGGATTCCACCCCGATTTCGGGTTTCCTCTTTCTAAGATCTTCGAGGTGCAGGAAAACGTAAGAATCATCATCCTCCTTTTCTTTTGAGGACAAAGGACCTATACCTTCTTCATCTCAAACCCCTCATCCTTCACCCCTTTCGTTTATCTTTGGATACCCCTTTCTAGTTCGAACGGAAAAGAGGGATGGTTAGTCAGTAGAATCAGATCCAAGCTTACTTGTGGACTGACTTATGCTAGATCTGGGTAGGGTGCACATTTAACCGGTAGAACCGGACCGGAACCGACCAAATGGTCCGGTTTGGTCCGGTTCTAGAGTGCACCGGTTCCAGTTCTGATTCCAAAAATCAAAGAATCGGTTACATCGGTTCGATTCTCGGTTTGGGGGTATGTAGAACCGAACCGAACCATGAACCGATCCGTAGAACAAAACCGTGGATCCGATCCGTAGAACCGAACCGTGGAACCGAACTTGGAACCAAATCAAGAACCCTTTGTTGTTTTCATATTTGACTCATTATTTATGGTTTATAATGCACAATTTAATTATTTTCATAAATGTATTTTTGTACACCTTATACAATATCTAAACCATTCATCAAATGGACCACAACATGGATGTACATGGGCTTGCAATTGGGCTGGATTATAAAAAGCCAAGAACCGTGGAACCGATCCGGAACCGAACCGGTTTTAACGGTTCGGTTCCGGTTTGGTTCTAGGGTGCCAACGGTCTGGTTCCGGTTCCAAATATCCTAAAACCGTTGGGAACGGTTCGGTTCCGGTTTCACCCCAGAACCGGACCAAACCGACCCGTGTGCACCCCTAGATCTGGGATATCATCATATCCCGAGGTCCTCCCTTTTTACTGTTTACATAATCTTATGCTAAGAGGCATGATCCTGGCAGAATAACTTCATCTTTGTGTTGAGATTCACCTAATCCCTTTGATTGGAAACAGTTAGTTGATTGGTGTATTTATTTGAATATTCATTAACCTGATTATATATGCATCTAGGGTTAGGTCATCACATGTCCCTGCATCAGGCAGTTAGTTGATTGGTGTATTTATTTGAATATTCATTAACCTGATTATATATGCATCTAGGGTTAGGTCATCACATGTCCCTGCATCAGGCATCAAATCCAAAATATGAAAACCATGCATAAGGAAAGTATTAAGTCCACATCCAAACACAATAAAGTAACACGGTATGAAAAACTAATAAGGAAATGTATCAATTAGGTCAAGGAGTCTCCAGCAAAGTGAAAGGTCCATCACATCTAATTTCGACTTGTGACCCGGCAAACTCCTTTTTGGACCAATAGGGCCATATCTCCCTGACATTAACAATCAGTTCCACTTCCATGGGTGTCGCTTCTTCATCGACGACACCTATGGTTGGTGCAATTGCACAATAGTATCCGTGAGTGGCCATCTCAATGAGAAACACCCCCAATATTATAATTGAAAATAACGGTTAAGATTATTTCAAAGTAAACATTCAAGCAAAGCAACATTTTACAAGATAATCATGTTAAATGAATAAATGCATGAAATGCACCTCAGCCCAGGGATGCACATCCAGTTGACCATTGAATGGGTCTTTCGAACAGTTGGCTCATCCATGCAAGAGAGTGGGTCTTTCAAACAGTTGACCCATTCAAATGAAATTATGGTCAATCGAACAATACATTGGTCTTTCAAATAGTCAATTAGGCACCCAATAATACCCACGTGCCATGTATGCATGATTAACCCATTATTTATAAATTTGATTTACAAGTAACCATTTATGTAAATCCTTAAAACTAGTGGTCACACTATTTTCATGATTCCCAAGTAATCCTACTGTCCAATTCATTTCCAATAATATTAATCTGCAATCCCTCTAGGACAACAAGTCCATTCTAGGACACCAACTTAAAATTTGATTCAAATGTTCCTACGATTGTAGTTACAATAATTCCATTGGAATTCTACATAATGAGGCCACTAGTTTGAGGAATATTCTCCACACGCATATCTCTACAATCCAACAACAATTTCTTTATACTTTGATAGAATCAAATACTTGACATTTCATATTACAACTTAAGTCACAAATCACATTTCATATTACGACTGAAGACACAAATCACATTTCATATTACAACTTAAGTCACAAATCAAATAGTCTTCTTACATTTTCATGCATCTTACAATCAAACCACAACACATGCATGTAATACCACACCACTTGCACACATTCACACTACTACTATACATATGGGCACTCTCTTGCATACATTAACTCACCACTACACACATTAACCCACACTTACACACGTTAACACACTATTTCACACATTGACACACACTTTTCTACTTACAACCCCATACAAATGACACACGATGCCACATAATTCTCTCCAATTACAATCCTAATCCATATATTGCCCACGTTAATTTCCATTCCAAAATCTCCCACGATACAATATAATTGAAACATATACTTTGAAGCATGAATATACTAACAATAGGTAATCATTCTATGTAATAAGACTTAAACAAGAGAATTCATAATACAAAAATAAGAGCATATGTATGTTCTTCTCCAATAATTGGTTTTATCATGTTTAATAACTAATTAAGAGATTATGCAAGGATATTTATAAGCTCGGCATTCTAATATTTTGAAATAAATCCTAAACTACTATTATGAAGGAAGTTTGAAGGGTAGATCTCGCCTCAAGCTAGGATCTCCCTTGGTAAGAGGTAAGAAAAAGAAGGAGAAATTGAGAAAAACCCAAACTCCTACAATCAAGGAAGTACACTAATTAATAAATCTATTAAGTAATAACCAATGCATTCTAACCTAGGAAATCTAAAGAAATATAGATAACTCAACTCGAATCTGAGTTGACTCGGATAAAAACCAACTCAAGATGATCTATGCTACAAGGGTGCCAAGATCTACAATAAGAACATTCAAAGATCTAAATCTAAGAACCAACCCATGATGAAGTAGAATAAAATGGAGATTCCAACAAGAATAGACGGAGTTGTCTCACCTAGTTGAGACTCGGCTCAACTCGGTGCCACCACTAGAGCAAGATCCAAAACTCAGCTCTCCATGAGAAATTTTCCTAAGATCTAAGCTTAGGAAGGCATACACTAATTAGATTCAACACAAAAGCAATTTAACTTACTAAGTCATCGCTCAGTAACTCGGTGGAGTATGTGGAACAAACCACTAGGTAACTCAGATTCCAACTGAGTCGGCTAGCACATTAGCAAAGTAATGATTCAACGAGTTGAATTGACTTTCATAAACTGAATTAGTTGTAACTTAGTAGGACGAAGTACAATAACTCAGGAGTCTCGACTAGGTGAGCCAACTCAGTCTATTCTTGTTGAAATCTCGGTTCTATTCTACTTCATCGTGAGTTGGTTATTAGATCTAGATCTTTTGATGTTCTTATTGTAGATCTTGGCACCCTTGTAGCGTAGATCGTCTTGAGTTGGTTTTGATCCGAGTCAACTCAGATTTGAGGTGAGTTATCTATATTTCTTTAGATTTCCTAGGTTATAATGCATTGATTATTACTTAATAGATTTATTAATTAGTGTACCTCCAAGATTGTAGGAGTTTGGGGTTTTCTCAATTTCTCCTTCTTTTTCTTACCTCTTAGCAAGGGAGATTCTAGCTTGAGGTGATATCTACCCTTCAAGCTTCCTTCATAATAGTAGTTTAGGATTTATTTCAAATATAATTATCTTGTTAGAATGTTGAGCTTAGAAATATCATTGCATAATCTCTTAGTTAGCTATTAAACATGATAAAACCAATTATTGGAGAAGAACATACATATGTTCTTATTTTTGTATTATGAATTCTCTTATTTAAGTCTTATTATGTAGATGATCACCTATTGCTAGTATATTCATGCTCACAAGTAGTTTATGTTGCAATTATATTGTAATGTGGGAGATTTTGGAATGGAAATTAATGTGGTCAATATATGGATTAGGATTGTAATTTGAGAGAATTATGTGGCATTGTGTGTCATTTGCACGGTGCGTAAGTAGAAAAGTGTATGTCAATGTGTGAAATAATGTGTTAATGTGTACAAGTGTGGGTCAATGTGTGTAGTGGTGAGTTGATGTATGCAAGAGAGTGCCCATATGTGTAGTAGTGTGTGAATGTGTGCAAGTGGTGTGGTATTGCATGCATGTGTTATGGTTTGATTGTAAGATACATGAAAATGTAAGAAGACTATTTGATTTGTAGCTTAAGTTGTAATATGAAATGTCAAGTATAGATTGTTTTGATCCTATCAAAGTATAAAGAAAATGTCATTGGATTGTGGAGATATGCATGTGGAGAATATTCCTCAAACTAGTGGCCTCATTATGTAGAATTCCAATGGAATTATTGTAACTACTATCTTGGGAACATTTGAATCAAATTTTAAGTTGGTGTCCTAGAATGGACTTGTTGTCCTAGAGGGATTGCGGATTAATATTATCGGAAATGAATTGGACAGTAGGATTACTTGGAAATCATGAAAATAGTGTGGCCACTAGTTTTAAGGATTTACATAAATGGTTACTTGTAAATCAGATTTATAAATGATGGGTTAATCATGCATACATGGCACATGGGTATTATCGGGTGCCTAATTGACTATCTGAAAGACTAATGTATTATTCGATTGACCATAATTTCATTCAAATGGGTCGACTATTTGAAAAACCCACTCTCTTGCATGGATGAGCCAACTGTTCGAAAGGCCCATTCAATGGTCAGCTGGATGTGCATCCCCGGGCTGAGGTGCATTTCATGCATTCGTTCATTTAACATGATTATCTTGTAAAATGTTGTTTTGCTTGAATGTTTACTTCGAAATAATCTTAACTGCTATTTTTTATTGTAATCTTGGGGGTGTTTCTCATTGAGATGGCCACTCATGAATACTATTGTGCAATTGCACCAACCGTAGATGTTGTAGATGAAGAAGCGACACTCATGGAATTGGAACTGGCTGTTGATAACAGGGAGAAATGGCTCTATTGGTCCAAAGAGGAGCTTGCCGAGTCACAAGTCGAAATTAAACGCGATGGACCTTTCACTTTGCTAGAAACTCCTGGACCTAATTGATACATTTCCCTATTGGAGGAACGATCGTCGCATGTGTTAGGGATAAGGTGCCTTCACCCCTGTGAGCTTCAAAATTCAAAGTTTGGACACGTGCCACTAGGAGAGGCTGGGGGCACACATTAGCATCTTCCAAACAAAGCACATCTCCTTGAGCCACACCACAAGCTAGTATGTATGGGATAACTCCATGTGGTCCTGACGGGTTGTCAATATCTCCAACACAATGAATGGGGCTGAGACATGTCACCTACTTTGTAGGCTTGCACAAGGCTCAGATTCGAACCTCATGCGGAATCTCCCTCGGACTTGCCATGATACCCCGAACGTTAGACCAACGTTTCTTTCTGAACCTTGGCCTAAGCCCCTTGCAGAGCCTTAAGAGAAAAAAAAAAAAAAAAAATCTTCAACAAGTGTGTGGTAGGAGTCTCGTGTGAGTTAACATCTATCACCACGTAGGGGACCGGTGGGAGTACTCATCTCTTTGCGAGGTGAGTTCTTGTGTCCACAAGAAAAATGAGAAAACTCAAATATTTTACTACATAATGATCTAAGATTGCTCGATTACATCACTTATATGGAAGACCCAAACCTTAATTTGAAATTACCCAAAATAGTAAAAATCTCTCTCCAACGTCTAATTTGCCAAAAATATAAATGTCTAAATAAACCTTACCGAAGCATTCCCAGCATTACAACAAGCAATTTCTAAAAATAACGGAAATCCTAAAATTGCAAGAATAAGGAGATACGATGAAAAGCTTTTTTTTTTTTTTTTTTTTTTTATAAGTAAAATTTTCCTTAAATCACAATGTTGAACTGGAGGCGTGCATTTTCTGGTGAAATGAATGAATTGATTGAATTCGATATGCAAAGATGGCTGGTTGGCCCCAAAAGCATCGTTACATAAAAATCTATAGGTTGTGCATTTTGTGACAATGCCCGAATCAAAAGTTATGGTTGTTTTACAGTCAACACTTCAAACAACAATTTCTCCATATCTAGGATGAATCTCTTCGAACTAGACAAGTCTGGCACCCAGTTATGTCATGCTCTACATAGGATTGGGTCCGGTTCTAACGAACTACTTCTACTTTTGTTTGAGCTTCTTTTGGTCCAACCGTGCTAAGAATGCATCTATGGCATGTCCTACATCACATGCAATGTGCCTTTAACCAAGGTAAATAAGGTGGTAGAAATAAAGGCTTTGGTATACTCATGCAATCTACTCCAAAAACAAACAATGCGACAATAATGCAGAGGATCTTCGAATGAACTCCATCCCATGCCTTTTCAAGGTGAATTGTAGAAGAAGGCCATGAGGGAGCTCAAATGCTAAAAGCACGTGCCCATTTTTCATCTATTTCCAACAAAAAAAAAAAAAAAATGACATTTGCTAAGCAAACAGGCTTGCATTGAATCTCGCCAGTGATAACAATCATAAAACAACAAAGGCTAATTGGAGGCAATCATTTTTGAGGAAACAGATCCGTTGTCTCTTTGAGAACCCATTCCAAAAGGTAATTCTCATCCATTGTGACCCAAACATCATAGCAAATCATTATTCCAATACATCATCAACAACTTAATAGTGAAAGCATTAGAACTAGTGTATTTTTTTTTCAAAGTGCTTTACAACCCAATGCTAACCTTAGTAAATTGTAGCCACAAGCTATTTGTTAAAGGTTGTATTGACGCTCTGGTAATAAATTTCTTGAGGATTGATCACCTACAGCTAGTTGTGCATGACAAGCCATTTTTCTCATGCCTTCAGAATTTTGGTTTTGAATTTTTCTGTTGAAAATATCATGCATTTTCAGTGCCAAATTGCAAGTAGAAAAGGGCTGGTAGGTTGTCAGCAACCAGTTCTCAAAAGATTTACTATTCAAGTGTTCATTCATGCATTTGTAGAGTGGGATTCATCTCATTAAACAACAACCAAATTCACCAACCAAAGACTAAAAAGTACTGAAAAAGACAGATTCATTTGTGACGGATCTTACCACTAGAATTCCCGGAAATCGGCTGCTCTCCAAAATACTTCTTGTATTGCCAAGCAATCCTCAATTCCTTCTCCTGCTCCTCCACAAGACCCACCCACAAAAACTCATCAAAATCTCAAAAAACCGAACTAAAAAAAAATATATAATAATAATAATAAAGAGAACCTGTTCTTGGGTGTGATCAGGACCCAGCTCGCGTTTGTCGTCATTGGATGTAATTGGGCTAGGAAGGGTGCCTAGAAATGCCCGTGGTTCCCTCGTCGGGCTGGCATAAAGAAGGGGTTGGTTGTGAACAATGCCTTGAGACATGAAATTCCTCAAGAGGAGAAGATGGTGAGGCGCTTCGGCATCTTCCATGATCATTACAAGGCTTCCTAGAGAAAACCCACCTCCCAAAATCTCTGTAGTTCCAAGTTAAAGAAACCATTTACAAACTTCTGGACAAAACCCACCTCCTAAAATCCCAAGAAATAGCAGTTGAAGAAACCAAATGAGAGAGAGAGAGAGAGAGAGAGAGAGAGAGAGAGTATACTGTCGAGGTCTGGGATTCCGGAGGAGACGAGGACGCCGCCGTTGGGTCCGTGCTTGACGCCATGGGCTCGGGCCGTTGGTCCGATGGTTGGGTTGCGAGAGAAGCTGCTCGTCTTGATTTTGGGAGCCTCCATGGCCGATCAGCAGTAGCAGCGGCAGCGGCAGCAACAGCAGTCGGGCCTAGAGTGTTCAGTTCGCTCGGAATTTCAGTTTCTTTAAGTTGGGACCCACGGTTCAGCGATCAGAGCATTAGGGGTCGTTTGGACGCCTGTTTATGTTTAATCCGATTACAGGCGTAAAGTGTTTACATGTACCTCTCTTTGGATTTAAGTGGTCCTATTTTGCTTTAAGTTGAAATCTAATTACAGGGGAATAGTTGTCCATGGATAACTTGAAATCCGTTTACAACTTGTAATTAAGTACTTGCTCACAACAAAGCTTAGAATGGTAAATTTTTCAAAAATATTCAAACTACCTAAGAAGTTTTTATATAAAATAGATAATTGGGATAAGCTCTACTTAATAAAGCTTATGATGAATTTTTACAATAAACAAATTATTTGGTAGATCACAAAAGTACGTCCACTAATTCAAACACGACTCTAATGTTTAATAACATTCTAACTTATGAGAAGTTTTAACTCCAGTAACAATAATAATGAAAGAGATTAATTTTTTCCTTCTTTGTCTTTGTATTCTTCTTTTGTTTTGGGTCATTGTAATGGTTAGAAGATGTCATGTATCTTTCCTTTGAAAATTTTAAAATATGATAACTGTTGCTTGAAATACTTATACTTGTAATACAAAAGATATTTTTTTTTTTTCTCATGTTGCATATTACACTTACACTGTAATCGAATTATACCTTACAATTTGATTACAAGTAGATATACCCATTCAAACACCCCCTTATAATTTGATTACCTGTAAATAGATTCTTACTTAAGGTCTTTATAAACATCCAAACGACCCCTTAATAACTTTAAATATTGAGCCAAGTGCCTTTGATTAGTGAATTAGTTAATCTTTGGGCCAGTTAAATGTTCATGCTTAGTCACAGTTGGAATGCACACCCAGATCCATAATAGCTCAATTGGCAGACTGAGTGGAGATACCTTTGATGGAGATTTTTCTCCTCATTGTTGGTATCGATGAAATCGAACAGGTTTCGATATCATTGATAATTGCAGAATTTTTCACTGCTGGTTGCTGGACAATTTTTTTGTCCTATCAATATCATCGAGAGACTTTCAGATGATATCGAGGAAGTCATCGAGAGTGGCTCAATGGCATCGATAATTGTTGGAATTTTCACCCATGGTTGCTGGACAGTTTTGTCCTGTCTCGATATCATCGAGAGACCTTCAGATGATATCGAAGCTGTTATTAAGAGACCTTCGATATCATCGACGAGTTCCGCAGATGCGATTGCAGAAACGCAGATTTTGCGGATTTTGTTTTCTATTTGGATTCTACCTCTTTCTACTCTTATATAAAGGGGTGTATGCGGGATTGGGGTGTATTCTAGGGCATTCTAAGTTTCCTAAAGGTTTTCTAAGAGGGCTTAGGACTATCAAAAGGTGAGAGAGATAGAGAGAAAGAGAGAGAGGAAGCTTGTGGAAGGGAGATTCTGCTCGTAGAGGTGATCTACTTCGCAGTCCACGTCTCAGTGCTTCTACGTCCTCGTGATCGGTGAGATCTCTCTGTTTTCTCTTGTTTCTCGTATTGTTTTTCCACTCCTGCGTGAGTGAAGAAGGTTTGATCCAAGCAATGTGTGCTTGTGTTCGGTTGTAACGTTCTGCTTTATAATGGATTATTGATCTGGACGAGGTCCCGTGGTTTTTACCTCTTTGAGGGTTTTCCACGTAAAAATCCCTGGTGTGGTGTGGTTTATGTTTTGATTTAGTTCATTGCATTATTATTCCATAATTCTGGTTTGTTTCGAGAGGCTAGATCTTAAGGTTTTGTGCAAGGCCCCCAACAAAGTGGTATTAAAGCTAAGTTCATTAAACGGGCAGGATCGGTTTTGAATTATGGAAGGTGGCTCATTAAGGATGATCAGCCTCAATGGTTCTAACTGGACCATATGGAAGACTAAGATGGAGGACTTGCTTTATTGCAAGGACCTATATTCTCCAATTTTATGCATATCAGCAAAATCCAAGGATATGACTGATGATGATGCGAAGAAGATGGACCGGAAGGCGGTGTGGTTTAGTAGACAATGGTTGGATGATTCTATGTTCCACCATGTGCCTACGGAAACCTCAGCCGCTAGCCTATGGCTGGAATTATAAGGGCTGTATGAGAGGAAAATAGCCGGTAATAAGATCTTTCTGATAAGGCGACTTGTGAATCTCAAGTTCAAAGATGGTGGTTTTGTGGCCGAGCACATGAATGGGGTCAGTAATATAGTGAACCAACTCTCCTCTATGAAGATGGTCCTGGATAATGAATTGCAGGCTTTGCTATTGCTTAGTTCATTGCTTGACAGTTGGGAGGCATTAGTGGTGTCTCTAAGTAATTCCGCGCCAGACGAAAAGATATCTATGGAACAGGTTACTAGCTGTCTCTTCAATGAGGAGACAAGGAGGAAGTCTCAGGGGTCTACTCAGCAAGAGGCCCTTGTGACACAAGAACGGGGGAGAGGAAAGAACGAGAAGGGCAGGAAGGCCCGAGATAAATCAAGAGGCAAGTCGAGTAACAGAAAGGATGTTGATTGTTGGAACTGTAGCAAGAAGGGCCACTACAAGCATGAATGTCGTGGTAAGAAGAACGACAAGAAAAGAAAAGGGAAGGAAGATGAATCAGATTCCACTGCGGTCGCTTCAGATGGCGACGTTGTAGTTATTCTTTCAGCAGATCATGATATATGTCTCACGGCTACAAGTTAGGACACCGATTGGGTGATAGACTTGGGAGCTTCTTTTCGTGCGGTTCCACGCAGAGATTTCTTCACAAGCTATAAGTCAGGTGACTATGGGACTATGAAGATGGGAAATTCTGGCGTATCAAAAATTGTGGGAGTCGGTGATATTTGTGTGAAGACCGATGTGGGCTGCACATTGGTTCTCAGGGATGTGAGGCATATCCCAGACCTTCGCCTCAACTTGATGTCGACGGGAAGGTTGGATGATGATGACTATGAAAGCAAGTTTGCTGGTAGGTGCTAAAAGCTCATTAAAGGTTCGTTGATCACAGCTAGAGGAAAGAAGTATTGCACCCTTTACAAGGGAAGTATCAGTATGTGCAAGGGTGGGTTGAACGTAGCGGAAGATTCAGCTATTGACATGTGGCACAGGCGTTTAGGCCACATGAGCGAAAAAGGGCTTCAACTACTAGTAAGGAAGCGGCTCCTTCTAGACGTGATAGGTACACCTCTCAAAAACTGTCTTGATTGTTTCTCAGGGAAACAGCATAGAGTTTCATTTGTTAAATCTGTTTCTCATGTTAATAAAGTGCATGCATTAGATTTGGTTTATTCTGATGTTTGTGGTCCTATAAGGACAAAAACCTTGGGTGGGGCATTGTATTTTGTTACTTTTATAGATGATGCATCTAGGAGGGTTTGGTTTTATGCTTTGAAATCCAAGGACGAGGTCTTTGGTGTGTTTAAATTATTTCATGCTATGGTCGAGAGAAAGACAGGTAGATCATTGAAGTGCATTCGCACTAATAATGGTGGTGAATACATTGGCGACTTTCATGAGTATTGTAAGTCACTGAGTATACGGCATGAATAGACAGTTCCCAAGACCTCCCAGCATAATGGTGTAGCTGAGCGAATGAATCGCACCATTGTTGAGAGAATCAGATGCATGTTATCCCATGCGAATTTGCCCAAGACGTTCTAGGGAGAAGCAATGCACACGGCAGTGTATTTGATAAACAGGTCTCCATCAGCCCTATTGAATGGAGAAGTACTTGAGAAGGTGTGGACTGGACAAGATCCATCATACAGTCATCTTAGGGTGTTTGAATGCAGGGCATTCGTTCACGTACCAAAGGACGAGAGGTCCAAGCTCGATATGAAGATCAGGTAGTGTGTGTTCTTAGGGTATGGTGATGAAAAATTTGGTTACAGATTGTGAGATCTGACCGAGAGAAAGCTCATGAGGAGCAGAGATGTGGTATTCTTTGAAGATTAGTGTATAGAAGACATTGGTAAGCCAAAGAAGAACCAGCCTAGTTTAGGTGAGCTAGAGGACATATATCTGAATGTTCCTCCCGTGGTGCCTGATGATGGGGGAGTATAACAAGGTGTAAAGGACGAGGGAGTTCCTTCAGAAGATGGACCAGGGGAGCAGCCCCCGCTTGATCCACCTGTTGAGCCATAAGTGAGGAGGTCATCTAGGGATAGACAGTCGTCTAAGAGGTATTTGCCGCATGAATACATTATGCTCACTGATGGAGGAGAGCCAGAAGATTATTCTGAGGCCCTAGCCGACGAGCATAAGGATGAGTGGTTGAAAGCTATGCAAGAGGAGATGAAATCCTTGCATAAGAACCACACTTATGACATGGTGAAACTGCCTAAGGGAAAGAAAGCTCTGAGCAACAAGTGGGTGTTCAAAAAGAAGATTGAGCAGAAGAATTCACAGACGAGGTTCAATGCCAGACTTGTGGTGAAAGGGTTTGGTCAGAGGAAAGGTATAGACTTCGAGGAGATATTCTCACCAGTGGTGAAGATGACATCCATACGGATGTTGCTTGGGTTGACGGCTAGCATGAATCTGGAGATAGAGCAGTTAGATGTTAAAACTACCTTCCTCCATGGTGACCTGGAAGAAGAGATCTACATGCACCAACTAGAGGGGTTCAAAGTTGATGTTTTATTTAAACCAACATGATTTAAATGATTTTTAAACTCGCAAGTATACGAATCTAATGTAGATATGGTATGTATTACGAGATCGTTCCCACGAGGACTGGTCGTCACAATTCAAATTTATGACTCTCCTTAACTAATCCAACAAATAATGGAACGAATTACTAAGCACAATTCTAAAAAAAAACAATTGAGAATAGGGAAGAAAATTCAATCAGAGAAAGAGCACTAGGACTTTCGAATCCACCCCTAATTATCCTAACCCTTATTTTGGCTGTTGATTCACCTTAATCTAGATTGATACCACTTATATAGAGAAAGCACAATCTGTGTCCTTCATCGGGCATACATAATGTCTAATTTCTTTAAGCAATGCCATGAATAATATATCCCATGTCCTTGGTCGAGCACATGGAATGTACAGTTCATTAAAGCACCCTGTTTCTTCCTCTATAGGAAACCTGTTCTTGATCAGACACAAGCACCTATAATAAGCATCCAAACAACATCCATATATATACTTTGGTCAAGTTCATATATGGAGAAGTATAGAATTTAAACCAATCAAGCCCACTTAGAGAAAGAAACAAATCAATTAATATTCAAAGTAAATTCAACCATACAAGAGCTAATCAAATTAGGGGCTTCATCTCAACCCTAGCTGAGAGATTAGTGACCCATAAAATCCATTAAAAAGATGGATAAATAAAATTCATAAAAAAAAAGAACATCAAACCAATCGATCTCTCTCTCTCTCTCTCTCTCCTTTCTTCTCTTCTCTGAATCTTCTCCCTGGATCTGGAATTCCCTGTTTCTGAATGCCTTTCCCATGTCCAAAATTCCTCTTTTATAGTTGCTGGAGGGCTGGAGTCGGTGGCAGAGTCGTAGCAGGACACGGAGTGCAACTTTTCGCAGCCAAGTTCGGAGCTTCAAAACTCCACACTTTCCTCGCTCAAATTCCAAAAAAATACCGTCCCTTAGGACTTTCTTGGGTCCTCTACATGATGGACGGTTCAGATCTACCATATGATCAAAGATGGTGGGCCACAACCACCTGGAAAAGTCAGTTTTCGTGGATTTGCGAAACCTTCCACAACCTTTCGCTGCGAAGCTCAGTGGGCCCCACAGAAGTGTTTTCATAAAAATCCACTCCGTCCATTGCATTCGGGACGAAATTTCAGTAAAGAATGGGTAGTTTTGAACGTCCATTAACTCGGCCCAGAGAAGAAATCACAATAAAATCAATTTCTAACGTCCCGGGGCAGTCCACTTTTGGCCTCTGTACCGCACACGTGTACACATATGGACATAAAATATCAACATGGTTTTCTAGTGCTCGAGCCACTCTACAAGATGAACGGCTTGGATCGGCTGGACAGACCATGGACGGGGCCCACTGACGTCCGCAAAACGGACGTCCCGTCTGTTACTGCCGGGCGAAGCGAAACGGTGTGGTGATGGTGGGGTCCGTGATCAATACCTTCAGCGAAATCCACTCCGTTCACCTAATTTCTCTCGGAATTTTGGTCGAAAACACATGGTTTTTCTCCATTTTGGTGTGGTACACAGAATATTTCATTACACCGTTTATTCCATGTTTGAACGGCTATATTTCACTCATGATGATCATTTGCAACTCTGCCACCTAGGCAGTGATAATGGCCTTCATTTAGACCTGATGGACGGTCCGGATTGTTGGTTTGATGGAAGGTGTGGACCCACAACCGACGACCAGTTGTCGGTTTGCGGACGCTGGAAACGGCAACTGCCGTTTTGATGAAGAGGGCGCGGGTCAGCAGCTTGCTGACCGCCTTAGCCGGTCCGGTGCACGGCAGGCGTGTGTGTGCATGGTGTACATGCATCACATATGGGGCCCATCGTGATGTTTTTACGAAATCAGATCTGAGCCTCTGATTGGTCTCCCCATTTAAGGCATTGAGACCAAATTTGAGCCAATTCCAGATATTAGGTGGGCCCAGAATCGATGGTTTGTGGGCTGATTTGTCAGTTGGGGTACTTCCGTAATGATCCAATGGATGAAATTTAATATGTACGGTTAATTTATGGCCTCCATCTCATGTATGAAGTTTTGAATCAATTGGATGGTGGGAACCATGTGATCTTGCATTCTGGACTCTTTTCGGGCCCCTTTGGCTTGCTTTCCTCAGATCCCAGGCGTGTAAAATCTTCATTATTGGTTCTCTGGAGTCCATCCCGTGCTCTGGTGACTTTGGATCATCAAATCCATGCTTTTAATTCTCTTTTCAGTCTAACGCTCATTATTACGTCCTGTAATGAAAACACGATTAAAACACTCCATTAAGCCTTATAATGTACGTAAATTTAGGCAATTACTGGGTCTGATATGCAACATTCGACACTCATCAGAAATCAAGGGTAAGGAGCATATGGTGTGTAGGCTGACGAAGAGCTTGTATAGGCTGAAACAAGCTCCACGGCAATGGTACAAAAAGTTCGACTCGTTTATGTTGAAGTATGGAAATGACAGAACGGAGTTGAACCACTATGTGTTCACGCGCAAGTTCTCAGATGGTGATTTCTTAGTTCTGCTCTTATACGTTGATGACATTCTCATCATGGGAAAAGACATCAAGAAGATCGACAGGCTGAAACAGGAGTTGGGCAAGTCTTTTGCGATGAAAGACTTGGGCCCGGCTAAACATATCCTAGGAATGGAGATAACCCGTGATAGAAACAACAGGAAGCTCTGGCTGTCATAGGAGTGGTATATTGAGAAAATCCTAGAGCGGTTTAATATGAATGCAGCGAAGCCGGTCAGTACTCCACTGGATGGTCACTTTAGATTGAGCAACATGCAGTGTCCCAAGACGAAGGCAGAGGTAGAAGAGATGCAGAAGATATCCTACGCATCAGCTGTAGGAAGTTTGATATACGTTATGATGTGTACACGCCCAGACATAGCATATGCAGTTGGTGTTGTCAGTTGGTATCTTGTCAATCCTGGCAAAGAGCATTGGGCAGCGGTGAAATGGATACTGCGGTATCTAAGAGGCTCATCCAGGTTGAGCCTATGCTATGGTGATGGAAAACCTGTGTTAGAGGGCTACATAGATGCAGATATGGCAGGCGACATAGACTCCAGGAAGTCTACATCGGGGTTCATGTTCACGTTTGTAGGGGGAGCGGTTTCTTGACAGAGCAATCTACAGAAGGTCGTAGCATTGTCGACGACAGAGGCCGAATACATTGTAGTCATAGAGGCATGTAAAGAGATGCTTTGGATGAAGAGGTTCCTACAGGAACTTAGCCTAAAGCAGGAGCAGCACGTGGTCTATTGCAATAGTCAAAGTGCTATACACTTGAGCAAAAATCCAAGTCAGCACTCCAAGTCGAAGCACATAGAGGTTCGGCATCACTGAATCAGGGATATTTTAGAACAGAAAGTGTTACAGCTTGAGAAGGTCCACACGGACGATAATGGGTCAAACATGATGACCAAGGTTTTGCTCAAAGCCAAGTTTGAGGTTTGTAGAAACCAGGCTGGCTTGAAGAATGTGAACTCCTCCTGAGTCGAAAAGGGGGAGATTTGATGGAGATTTTTCTCCTCATTGTTGGTATCGATGAAATCGAATAGGTTTCGATATCATCAATAATTGCAAAATTTTTCACTACTGGTTGTTGGACAGTTTTTTTGTCCTGTCGATATCATCGAGTGACTTTCAGATGATATCGAAGCTGTCATCGAGAGTGGCTCGATGGCATCGATAATTGTTGAAATTTCCACTCCTAGTTGCTGGACAGTTTTGTCCTGTCTCGATATCATCGAGAGACCTTCAGATGATATCGAAGCTATTATCGAGAGACCTTCGATATCATCGACGAGTTCCGCAGATGCAATTGCGGAAACGCAGATTTTTGCGGATTTTGTTTCCTATTTGGATTTTATCTCTTTCTATTCTTATATAAAGGGGGTGTATGCGGGATTGTGGTGTATTCCAGGGCATTCTAAGTTTCCTAAAGATTTTCCAGGAAGGCTTAGGGCTATCAAAAGGTGAAAGAGATAGAGAGAAAGAGAGAGAGAGAGAAGCTTGTGGAAGGGAGATTCTACTCGTAGAGGTGATCTACTTCGCAGTCCACGTCTCAGCACTTCTATGTCCTCGTGATCGGTGAGATCTCTCCGTTTTCACTTGTTTCTCTTATTGTTTATCCACTCCTGCATGAGTGAAGAAGGTTTGATCCAAGCGGTGTGTGCTTGTGATCGGTTGTAACGTTCTGCTTTATAGTGGATTGTTGATATGGACGAGGTCCAGTGATTTTTACCTCTGTGAGGGTTTTCCACGTAAAAATCCCTAGTGTGGTGTGGTTTATGTTTTGATTTAGTTCATTGCATTATTATTCCATAATTCTGGTTTATTTCGGGAGGCTAGATCCTAAGGTTTTGAGCAAGGCCTCCAACCACCTTGTTTCAACACTTGAGGTCTTGGTATCGATCCCTTGCGGGGGTGGCTAACATGGAGTGTGTGTACACACATGGGTGTGTACTAACAAGCTAACCCAAAAAAAAAAAAGTCACAGCTGGATTGCACCCAATTCCATGTGTGTGCGCCATGAATTGCTTTGGCTGCTAATGGGCTGATGGCCCGTGGGCTTTGGACTGACCCTCTTTGATGGGTTTCGACTGGAATTCTAGACACAAATATGGGCCCAGGCTTAAATTTGAACCCTTTTATATATGAGGGTGGTCATCGATGGGTTTACGAGCCTATCAGCTTGGCCGGAGCCCATTCTGTTTGAGGTTTCAAGGGCATTTGTCATATATCACGCAAGCTGGGGCACACCTGAACATCCAAATCTTGCACAAAAATTAGGTGGCCAGTATGGGGCTTGAGATGTGAACGATGATCATAGGTCAGATTTGAGACTATGATTTACTATGTGGGCCTGGCTTTGACATATGTTTTCCTGGACTGGGCCCAATCAGTTGGTAGAACTGCGGTTTCTGGCTTGCATTAGAGGCTGGGCTCGCGCTACCCTCGGGTTGGGGATAAAGCTACTTTAGTCTGTCCATCAGGTAAGTTGGGCTAAGGCCACCATAATGAAAATGTTTAAATATTTGTATGCATTTATTAGGGCTGATAGTTGGGCGGGTTTAACCCGACAGACGTGTGACTGACCCGACATTAGGTTGGTCTTAGGCAGGACATATTGGATTTGGTCTTGAGCTTGGGCCATACAAACACCAACCTGATAGAAATTTGGTTGGGCTCGGGTTGCCCGACCTAACTCGAACCTGATTGATATATAAGTTCCTTATAAGTTAATTATAATTGAGTGCGGATCTTCTATGTTGAAGGCATATGAAATTCCAATGTCGTCAGGTTTCATTGGTTCGTGTCATTTCCGATGACTCGAGCTAACAAGACACGTCGGATTTCTCTCTTCCAAATAGATTGCTTGATACACAATACGACTTTTAAAGGAGTAGTTGTCCTATATTTTAGCTTGTTTGTTTTAGAAAAAATGAACTTTTTTATGATAAATAATTACGTATATAATAAATAAAATTATAGGTACAAAATATAAAATGTGTATTGAAAATTTAATAGATTAATGTAATAACGAAAATATTAGCATATATCTACCCAATCAAGTTGGCCAACCCGACCGAGCCCGCTTGGGTTTGGCTTGGGTTGAGAATTCCGAACCCGAGGTTGGGTTGAGATATAGGAACCTTGGGTTGGGCTAGGGTTGAGCACCAACCAGACCCGACCCACCTCGCCAGACTTTCAGCCCTAGCATTTATGTATTTTTTTTTAAAAGGTAAGTAGAGATTACATTACTGACTAGAAAGGTATAAAACTTAATTTATCAGGTATTGCTAACATAGGTATTGGCTCATTTGAGATATTACACATAGATCGGATGGATGGTCCAAAGGTCCAAGTGTTTGGATTTTCGATTTGTACAATCAAAACATGGTTTAACGGTCCAAAGTCCAAACAATTAGGTGGGCCTTACAAAGATGTCTGATGCTCCAGACATGTCCCAATTGGAGGATCCCAGATTTTCATCCTTTTATTCATGTTTAGTGAGATAAATGTCAATTTATTACACGGTGCATATAGTCCAAGGAAAGAAATTATTAATTAGTGGCCAATTAATTGTGGAGCAGGCAAGATCCATGGCTGATCATCATACAAATATGCCACGTGCGTGGAAACTACATGGATGCACAAATGTGGATTGCAGAGATGAAACTAGTGATCATTTTTCATTCTCTGTTCCAGTTACATTATTTCTTGTAGGGATAACAAGGGAGAGGGTGGTGGGACGCCTGACTGTGGGGCCCACTTTGATGTATGTGACTACATCTACGCCGTCCATCTGTATTGAAAAGACATTTTGTATATGATCCACGAAATGAAGCATGTCTAAATGGGTCTTTACTCATGGCTCAATGGTATCTCGCAAGAGTTTCAAGGAGGTCATCGGTTCAAGTACCCGTTGTGGTGTGAGTGTGTATGTGGGGGTGTGAGTGTGTATAAAAAAGAATCTAAATGTCAGATCCACCGTAGTATGGAAAACAATGGCAAATAAACATTCTGGTGGACTCTATGATGTTTTTTAATGTGAGGATCCAATCATGACTGTTTCCTGTGGTGTGGCCCTTGAAAGAGCCAAAGTTCTTGACCGGAACCCAACCATGACCATTACACTGTGGCCGGATCCAACCGGTTAAAATTCATTGAGCCAAGCCTCAGCTGCATCCGAGCCATTTGATTGTGATAGGTCTTGGCTTGGTTGGATTGGGTGACCTGACCCAGCCCATTTAAACCCATATGTGTAAGCCAGCTAGGGTAGGGATCAACCCAAGAACAACCCATTTACTTCAATAATGGGCTATATTTTTAGGCCAAACATAACCCCCTACCCACTACACAGGAGTTTTGCTATGACCAGCACGTCTAAATCCCTGTCCATGTACACGACAACCACACAGCCATTGTGGCACACATGCACAAGATCCGGACAGTTCATCAGGTGGACAACAAGGAGTAGATTCATGAGCCAAAAAATCTGGAGGATTTCATTTCGCACCTGCCACAGTGTATAAAACAAATGAATGGCATGTTTTTTATTTTCCCCTCAGACCATCTGTTTCATAAACTGTGGCACAGCTAATGAGTAGACTGCCACGATTTTTGTGCCAAAATATCTTCAGAGACTGGCCCACCTGATGATGATCTTGCCCGTGTCTCCTATATTGGCTCATGCACTGTGCAAATGGGGTTGGCTTAGCAAACCTCTTCCACACCCTTTTGGCCAAAACTGTTTGGTCAAAATATTGAAAAGAACCATCCATCTAGTGGGCCATCTTCGCACAAAATTTAGTCTACAATCTAACCATTCATTTGAAATCATGGTTAGTGCATTATAGATATCTCAACGTTTTAGAATGCATTTGGATGTACTATCAAATTAAATTGAAATAATCAACCCAATTATGACTGGGGCCGACCCTGATGAGTTCTAGCCTGGTCAATTGCCTCTCCTAAAATTGAAGTTGAGAAGAGTGATTTCCTTGTTATAAGCACAAGGAAACATGAATAATTTTGATAATTTCATCTGAAATAAACAGATGGTTTGAAATTCAAAGTCGTGACCTTTAAGTTCCTTTGTAGAATAAGAATTTAGGAAGGGATTGTTTTTAGGACTAAATAATAACACTCATACAACATGCTACAAGCTATATCTGTTGAAGGCAAACTTTAGTTGTTACAGAATTTTTTTTTACGATCAGGACCGTTGATCAGTGTCCAAAAATGAAGAGAGAAATGTCATGCTACTGGGAATCATTTTGGTGGTATGCTCTTTCAGACCGTAGGATCTTCTTGGGGTTTTCTAGTGTTTTCTCAAGCGTTTTGTGAGGGGGGTTGCCAATCCCCTTTCATATACTCCCGTCCACCTTCCTGACGGTTGGATCTTTAGTACCCACATAGAGAAATGCTTCCCTTGTGCTTTGGAAATACTAATTCACATCAATCATTTGATTTGAATGGTTGAAAATCGACTTTAGAAAATAAATACTATTCTCAAATATTATTAGTATTAAAAACTGCTTTAAACATCTTATTTAGCAAAACCATTATAGGAATTACTGGGTCTCCACCACGAACGGTCAGGATCATGCTTGGGTTGATAGAAAGAAATGGATGGATTGAAAGGCTTACAAAGCCACGGCACACATGCTGCCTAATGAAAGGATTATCACATGATAACACATTACATTTGTGAATTGAATTTTGTATACAACCAAAAGACTTTGGTGGTCACAACATGGATGGCACTAGGGATGTATTATTGGAGGACGTATGGTGATCGGCGGTGGTGGACGGGATGGTCGCCTCGCTGGGTCCATCTCTGCATCTAGCAATAAAGTAATATTTCAATTAACAAGCAGCTAATTTTTTATTTTTATTTTTATTCAAAAAAAAAAAAACCTTACTAGATTAGATTATTTAGTGGTGTGGATTAAGTGCAACGGTATAGATGACAATAAGAAGGAGATGGGGTAGAGA
Source organism: Magnolia changhungtana (assembly GCA_030180095.1). Classification (NCBI taxonomy): domain Eukaryota; kingdom Viridiplantae; phylum Streptophyta; class Magnoliopsida; order Magnoliales; family Magnoliaceae; genus Magnolia; species Magnolia changhungtana. Next base: position 10,616,819 of record JASAUF010000411.1, on the reverse strand, counting down.
GATTGAGTACTCCATGGCAAAATCCGGCCTTGCAGAGTCATGGGAATGGCAAGTCCTTTGTGCATTTATAGCATGGGAGGACAAGGTTGGACGGTGATCAGACATAGACCTACAAGATTTGACTACATGGGCTCACTTGATTTGAAGCTATGGATGCACCGGACAGTTTTCATGTGCTTTGATGGTACGGTAGGCTCTTGATGTCATGGGCTAGATCAATGGCAATGAGGTCTTTATGTTGAAATTTCAGGGATGAATTTTCTTTTCACACCTTATATGATATCGTTATACCCAGTCGGCGGGTTTTGGAAATGTCGTTGTACGTAGTAAAAAACGTGTGGCTTGACTATCTTCGTTTAGAAGCAGGTGGACGCAAGTTATTTTCAGCCGGCATTTCATGGGCCGAGTACAAGGGCTTACGTGTTCTGCGTTCAGGAAGTTCATCAGGTGGGGCTCCATTAATAATGATTCTTGGCTCAGAAATCCGTCCAGTACGCTTGTCAAGTGGGCCAGTGTGATGAAATAAATGGACGGTTAGAATAATGCTGGCCATGTTCAACATTCAAGTACATTACGATGAGTAGCCAATCCTGAATTTTAGGCAATATATGCCATGCCACCCAACAGGGCCCACATGACTGGATTCATCACATGTGCCCAGGCGTGTGTTGGCTACTCGTGCGCAGTAGCCTGTTTTGAAAAAGAGAATACAAAATGCGGACGAGAAATTATTCCATGTAGGAATCCTAAACACGTGAGAGACTCTAGAATCCATCAATAATTCCAGTGTTTATTTTGAAGTAGGAATTTTTTTCATGAAATAAAGACTGGAATTATTGATGGATTCTAGAGTCTCTCTAATTACATTCCAACATTAAAATTATTAAAAAAAAAAAAAAAAGTTTGGGAAACAATTACTTTTTAACCCTAATAAAGAAAACTAGATTTTACTAGAAATTGAGTTAGTACGTATTGAAAGTTTACGTGGAGTCTTTACTCTCATTTTATGTATAATTGTTAAAATATTTCTTATAGATTTTTACTCTTTGCTATATATATTCAATTGTTATGAGATAAAAAATACAAGTTATAGTTTTCTACAGTATAATTTCTTTATTTTAACAATAATAAAATAGCACATATGTGACTGCAAGGTGGAATGTAATCCAACAATGATGCCACGCTTTAAACACTTCAAAGGCAAATTAAGATTTGGATTCTAGTCCTTCCGAATGCATATATACTCGTTATAACTAATGGACAATTCAATAAACTATGTTATGCAACCCTCAATTTAGGGTCTTCTTGCTTTGATAAGCCCACATGCATGTACAAGGTAGGTTACGTGCATATGCCAATGTGACAGATATGATACCAAATCCAATTCATTCGTGATAGGACTACCTCTATGTAGGGAGATGTTGCATAGGGTCAAGTTGGTTCTCTCATTAGGTAAGCCATGGTTTTTAGATAAACAAGTGCATTAGCATCCAATTGTTTGCCCACTAGTTGAATGTATTGTTCATCCCTATTTCAGGTAATTCATATAAGAGCCAATCAGAGAAGGTCGTGTGTAACCATAAGGGAGTTGCACATGGTGTATTTAAAAATCTTTAAAGGTATGCAAAAAGGATTTTATAATAATATAGTTGGTATTTATCGAGTAGCACCACATCATCTATTAAGAGGTCATGCTGAAGTAGTTATTAATGGGACATATGGCAAGATTAAAAGCAATTAAAGCAAATAGTGCTAAAACAATTATAGCAACCGTCAAATGTAGGAATCATCTAGATGGTTAGGTTAAGACTGTAAATGAATTTAATAGAAAAAATTGTCTAATACTAACCAAACCAAACCCAACCTATCTTTCAATTATCCTTTCAATTATTGGTCGACACTTATCTTCTTTAGTGTAATATTTACATTTGTCTATTATTTACATTCCTTAAGTGTAATCTGTAATAATAATCAAAGTAGTTAATTTTAATTGTAATATGAGTTAATGCGTATACGTTAGATTCAATTTTAACATCAAGTGAAGTTCTCTTTTCAGTGAGGCGTTCTCCAGTTGCTCTCCGCAGTTGACTGTAGGAATTTTCTTTTTGTTTTATCAGTAATGAAGGAAAAATTCTTTCATATGAAAGGAAAATGTGTGACCCATTTCCATAGGACAAACTTTATCCTATAACTATCGCTTGATCGTCTAAAGCAACATTGTGTAAGTAGCTGAATAGGCAACCGATCTTATTAGGACTCGATAATATATGGTTGATTTTCGACGTATCTACCTATATTAACGCTTGGGGTTGTAATTGTTTGGTTTAAATTAAGCTGCACATTCAATTCTAACACACTCATACTAATCACGTGACCAATTTTAAAATCAAACCACATAGACTACGTTTATCTTAGGCGAGATATCTAGAGGGTGCACTTGTTAGGGATGTTGGCACATGTAGCGGTGTGTAGATGGTATTCCTTACAGACTTGAAATGGTTTGTTCCTTCATATGAGAGAGAGAGAGAGAGAGAGAGAGAGAGAGAGAGAGAGAGAGAGAGAGAGAGAGTCTAGGTCTGTGATTGCATTTGCCTACGTGTGCCATGAATTCTTCGGCTGATAACGGGCCAATCTGGCTTGCGGGCTTCGGACTGACCCTCTTTCATGGGGTTAGGTTGGAAGTCTAGGCCCAGGCCTAAATTTAAGCCCATTTATTTATTAGGCATTGCTGTGTCTAAGAGCCCATCACTGAAGCCCATCTAATTTGAGGTTTCAAGGGCATTTCTGTCATATATCAGGCACAATAGGGCACACCTAATGAACATTCTAATCTTGCACAAAAGTAGGTGTCCAGAGTCAGGCCCAGGACGTGCATGATCATCAAAGGTCAGATTCGATCCTCAAGTGTAAGATTTACTATGTGGGCCAGGCTTGCACAGACGTCAGCTGGACTGGACCCAATCAGTTGATAGACCTGGACTTTCTGGATTGCATTGTCACTGGCTGGGCTCGTGTTGCACTTTCTTGGGGTTGGGTATAGAAGGTCAGGGCTTATTAGAAAACGGCCCCATCAAGCCAGTCTCATTGGTCCATCTGGCGAGTTGATCTGAGGCCATGATAATGAAAATGTATATACATTTGTGCACATTTATGATTTTTTTTGGAAGGTTAGCAGAGATTATACAATGATAGGATGGATGGTGCAATGGTCCAACTGTTTAGATTTCCAATTTTTACACTCATGATTACATGGTTCAACGGTCCAAGGTGCAAACAATTGATATGATGAGTGGGCCTCACAAAGATGTCTGATGCTCCAGAAATGTCCCAGATTGAGGATCCTAGATTTCTTGTAGGGGCACTAATGGGTCCAGTTCAGGACACATCGGGGTGAAAGGGCCAAAATTCTTGAGTCGAATCCACTTAAAATTCATCGAGCCCTGACCCAGCCCAATCTGAGCCATTTGATTGTAATTGGGTCTGGCTTGGTTGGATTGGGTAACCTGGCCCAGCACATTTAAATCCATATGGGTGTGCCAGGTAGCGTAGGGTTCAACCCAAAACAAACCCATTTACTTCAATGGGATGTCATGATTTTTGTGCCAAAATATCCATCATGCTTTGGAAATACTAATATTCAACATCAATCATTTGATTCTAATGGTTGAAGATTGAATTTAGAATATAAATACCATTCTCTAATATTATTAATAGTATTAAAAACTGTTTTAAACATCTTATTTAGCAAACCATTGTGGGGATTATTGGGTGTCCACCATGAACGGTCAGGATCAAGAGGGCCTCATGGCCACTGATGTAACACTTACAGTAAGAATCCCAAACTTTAAAAAGGACAGGTTGTGGTAAAGTTTGGGTTGATGGAAAGAAATGGATAATAGATAGGCTTCCGAAGGGAATATCACATGATACCAGATTACATACGTCAATTGAATTTTGCATACAACCAAAAGGCTTTGGTGGTCACAACATGGATGACACTAGGGATGTATTATTGGAGGACGTATGACAACCGGCGGTGGTGGACGGGATGGTCGCCTCGCTGGGTCCATCTCTGCATCTAGCAATTAAATAAAATTTTCAATTAAAAAGTAAAAAAGAGAATAAAAACCTGACTATTACTTGAGTAGATTTAACGGTGTGGATTGAGTGCTTACCTCCAGAAGCCATGGCCCCGATGAGCAACGCAACGGTACAAATGATAATAAGAAGGAGATGGGCTAGAGATAATGAGTACTGCATGGCGAAATCCTGCCTCGTGGAGTTATGGGAATGACAAGTCTTCTATGAATTTATAGCATGGGAGGAAGCATGGACGGTGATCAGATGCAGGGGCAGAACTAGTTGATTTAACTACATGGGCCCACTTGATTTGAAGCTATGGTTGCACCTGACAGTTTTCATGTGCGTTGATGGTGGGTTCTTGGTGTCATGGGCTACGTCAATCAAGTCTTTATGGTGAAAATCAAGGGGCGAAGTTTCCTTTTCCACCGTATCTGATATGACTATGTTACACCTAGCGGTTTCCTAGGGTTGGTAAGTCTTGGAAATCTTGTACGAGTTGGAAACATGTGGCTTGACTATCTTAATTTGAAAGTACGTGGACGCAAGTTATTTTCAGACGTTCATTTCATGGGCCAAATAGAGGTAGCGGATGGTTGCCGTGGGGCTTACGTTGATGTTTGTATTCTACATCCATGCCGTACATCCATTTTGCTGGGTAATTTAGGGCATGAGCCCAAAAATGAACCAGTGGGCCATATTATATGAAACACAGGTGATTGAATGCTCTACAATAAAAAATGCTCTACCATTAAAAACTTCCTAGGGCCCACCGTAATGTCTATTTTACATCTAACCTGTCGAAAATGTCACGTAAATTTACAGAATGGAAGGAAAAAAATATCAGCTTGATCAATGGACAATCACCACTTCATTTTCGGGGTCATGCCCTCAAATAATTTGATAAAACAGATGAGCGACATAGAATACGTACATTTAGGTGGGCCCCACAGTGAGGGCCGCGCACATAGAATACAAAACCATCTTCTTTCATCATTCTTTAAAGTCTTATAGTGTTGAGAATTAGTTGCTTAGGTGTTTTAATTGGAGATAAATATAGGGTAGACCTTTTTGACGGGGATAGATATGACATGAAGATCTCGCAGCATTAAGATATGATCTAATCCATCCACATTAGCGCATTTAAATTTCTAAATATTTATATGGGAACAGCCATAAAATGTTTAAGAACATGACTTGAAAACATTTTAGAACGAAATATATAAAACATATTTTTTGTAGCAGCAACTACCATCGCTTTCGTTGCTAAAAGACCAATTCCCAAAAAGAAAGTCGCTCTTTAGCGCCAGTGTATCAAAGTTTTCAAAACAAAAGTTTCTTTTCCATATATATATATATATATATATATATATATATATATATATATATATATATATATATATATATATATAATGAAAATTTTCATTCCGTGGGTTTTCAAGGTTGGAAAACTGTGTACATCTGGCTGCATACTGCAAACAAACATAGGCTGAGAAAAATGCACAAAATCATCTCTACCGTATAATGCTTTCAGCTATGGATATGGTTTGACAGAACAATTATTTTTCATGGTCATGATACCATAGTTAAAGTGATTTACTTCATTAAGAGGAGAATAATACACAAGATTAACTAGACTCATTTAAAATACAATGAAAATCGAGAAAGTGGATAGCGCCTCTTGAGTTGCACAAATGAAAGGGTTAAATCTACCTTAAGAAACAAATAGAACTATTTAATTTCCAAGGAAAGAAACCTAAAACAGAATTGAAGTTTAGACTAAAAAATAAACAAGCATTAAACAAAATATTCCCAGGAGATTTATGATGGTATGGACTGATCTTCATCCTTTAGCTATCTTCTCCCATTTCTGGGAGGAGAAAACCAGTTTAATAAGCTCTAAAAAGTTCCTTTGAGTACAGTAAGATGGTCGATACACAGATAATAAGAAAATATACACATGAAGAGAATGAAAGAAATGATATAATTTCAAATTTGGATATGCAAATGACATATGATGGATTTGAATTTCTTGTTATATAGAGACATGTCTAGAATTGATTTTCATAATGGCTTTGAGTTTTGGTGTAAACATAGTGAATGGATAGTAATCCTCAAGCTGCAAAAAAACAACTGGTAGAAATTCAACAAATAAATATTTATTAATTGGAGATTATAAATAAATGCCTTAACAAGATGGAAACAATGGGATATTTTTGTTGTTTGATAGCACAAAACACATGGAATGCTTTTCATAACTTAGATTCTTGACACTAGAAACAAGGTGAGTATTGTAAGAAGAAATGAGATTTCCACGTACTACAAAAACAGTCAAAAGCATATTTATTCCCAAAAATAAAAACTCATTCAAAGATCATGTAACTAGTGTAGCAAAAAAAAAAAAAAAATTATATATGCTTGTGTGACTCGGTTTGATAAAATCAGAATAATCAACCATGCTAGTTAAAAAAGCATGGGTAATTGATTTTGATCACTTCAAATATTAAACTTCCAATGAGAAAAAGAAAGAAAAGAAAAGAAAAAAAAGGTTGTAAGGATGATTAATCGACATGATCTAGCAAAACTTTTGCTTTTGGAATGAGATAGCCCTTGGATTCATCCTTCATGAAAAAAATGATCATGATGGAAAAAAAAGATTATTATTATTAATTCACTCCAACAACCCAAGTTGGACTTACTCTTCTCATTTATAAATGATACCAACCCATTTATTTGGTTATATTAATCATGTTATAACCTATGAGGATTTTTTTAATTTCCTACTTGATCGAAAAGTTTGAAACTAAAAAAACCCTTTGTAGTAAAAAATCTATGAAATTCTTGTAGTTGTGTAGAAATTCGGCGATTGTCATGGGATTCGCATCACATGGACTTTTCACATAACCAAGTATAACATCCCAGCATGATTCAATCCATGACACGTTATGTGCATATTGGGAGAAATGTGCAAGGCAATACAATCCAATTGATCCCAAGTGAACATTCAAAGCGCATGACACACATTCTTCTCTCTCTTCTTCTTCTTCTTCTACTTTTTTTTTTTTTTTTTTTTTTTTTTTTTTATTGTATTGTATTGTAGTCATGTAATATTCCTTCCCTTCCAAGAAAAAAATGGTAATTGCATTTCAGAGTCCAAGTTCCAAGATCGAGATTACCCAGATCATGGATGCATGGAATATATTTGTTGTCTAGTCACAATGAGAAGCTGATATGCAACAATCTCACTCTATTCTTAAAAGTTGTGTTCATTCATGGTATAGAAAATTATCTAATATTCTAGTGAAGGAGATCAATCACTTGACCAAGGACTGTTATAATTAGAGAATCTCCAATAGCAAACCACTCGTCACTCACACTGACTGCCAATTTAATCCAGTAACAACAAAAACCTGATAAAATATACTGTCAATTTGTGAACAATTACTAAGCTAGGTCACTCCATGGAGTGACATGCCATAACTCTTCAATTGAGGATGAATGTATAGACAAACTGAACTTGTGGAATTTTGAAATTCTTTTCTCATGTTGTGTATGGAATGAATATCATACCTGCTTCTATGGCATTCTTGCAGCAACTCTAAAAGCATTGATGACTAAAGGAATTTCATCTATCCTTAACCGTCGTGGAGGTGAGAACTCTTCAATTTTGAAGTCATTGTCACGAAACTATTATTTTAATTGGAGCTTGCGGCTTTGTAAATAGGAATTAGATAAAAATATTTCAGTGACAAACGTGTTTAAGTCCTACTAATTGGATCAAACAAGGAATTGGTTTCTGAAAATGACCACATTTGCAAGGAGGAAGAAACAAGGGGTTGTTTGGATTGGTGGAATCCTATGGAAAAAAAAAAAAAAAAAAAAACCATGGAAATGAAATTGATTTCCACAAATGTGACGTTTTCCACTGTTTGCAAGAACATATTTATCTTTGGAAATAGGAAATTGATTTCATTTCCACAGTTTTCCTTGAAAAACAGTGATTTCTATTTCAGGAGTTGTGACACATGGTCGTTTTGGGAAACAAGAAAAACAAGATGATAAATTCTCCATGAGTTGAGCTGTAAACACTCAGTTCATTCGCAAGGAAATGAACAAACTGTAGGTGCTTTCTAGTATTCATATTGAAGAAGCAACCCTCAAAGTAGAGCACCTTTTTTCAAGACCAACTTGAAAGTAATGTAATTGCAGTTTGGAGCCTAGTCCCATGATATGAAGACTAAGGCTTGTTTGTATCCCAATTTCTCATTTTAAACAGTAATTATGTAATAGAGATGAAGATTTCAAATATATAATTACTGTTTAAATATTAAACTTCAGGTGTCTGCCAAACAGGGCCTGAACTAATTAAAATCCACTAGGACATCAAAATTTATAGTTATAACTGTACAAAGTATAAACTGTAAACTATGCATGAACCTCTATATGTAAGCCATCTCCTCTGTCCAACTATTGCATATGCCTATGAATCTGGATAATGAAATTAATGGCCACCTATTGGATGACAGTGCCTAAAATTCACCAATTAGATGCCCATCCATAGTCAAGGAGTATGTGCATTGTCAGATGGTAGAGTGGTTTATGTACAGATTCGTGTTATACAGGATACAAGATCATTGCCTCCAAATAAATAAGAAGCAAACACAAAAAATAAAAAGATAAGTTGCAACTTCAAGTTTCACCACCGTGCTTCATCTGCCAAAGCTATTCTGCCAAAAAAAAAAAGAAAAAAAAAGGGAAAGAGTTTCCTGAGTTGGGCATTGTTGACTCTGACATGGTAGATAGTTCCACTTCATTTAATCCATCCTCGCCTTCACATAAGGGAAAAAAACAGTAAAAAAAATAAAGGGTTATACTTGTGTGTCACAAAATGTGCTGCCCTTGATTTACAACCACACACATTGGCATGCATGTAAGAGATCTAAACTGTTAATTCTGTGGGGCCCACCATTTTTAGGATACCCAAAATCAAATTGCTAAATCCTGGCTAAGTGATGAGTTTCTGCCCATTGAATGAAGACTGCTGCTCATTCAAATATTTGCTGTTAGATTTCCATTTGTAGGCTATCCATTGTATGATCCACACCAGCAAACACTACAAGAAATCCCTAGTGTTGAGAGGCAATCAGAGAGTTGCTCAGCCGCTGCTAATTGTGAATTCATTGTGTTGTATAAACCCTCTTTTTTGTAGTGTACCATTTTCTTCCCAGAAGCTCTGCCAATGTATCAAAGTTTTTCAAAACAAAAATTTCTTTTATATATATATATATATATATATATATATATATATAAAAGGAAAATTTTCATTCCGTGGGTTTTCAAGGTTGGAAAACTGTGTACATCTGGCTGCATACTGCAAACAAACATAGGCTGAGAAAAATGCACAAAATCATCTCTACCGTAATGCTTTCAGCTATGGATATGGTTTGACAGAACAATTATTTTTGGATGACATATAGCTTTGCTTCATTACAAGGAATAAGGAGAGGTTTTAGATAAAAATAAACGGTATATTTAGGAGATTTATGATGGTATGGACTGATCTAAGCCTCCCATTTCTGGGAGGAGAAAAAGTTTAATACTCTAGTACAGTAAGATGGTCGATACACAGATAATAAGAAAATATACACATGAAAGAGAATGAACTTAAAAGAAATCATTCAAATTGTGGACTTAGATTTAGATGGATTTCAATTACTATAATGAATTGATTTTCTAATGGCTGATTGGTGTATAGTGAATGGATAGTAAACTCAAACTGCAAATGGTAGAAATTCAACAAATAAATATTTATTAATTGGAGATTATAAATAAATGCCTTAACAAAGATCAAACAATGTATTTGTTGGATGCAAGCACACACCGAATGCTCAATTGTGCACTAGTTCGCACGGAACTCATGCGAATTTATTTGAGAACTCACCATACGTAATGTGACTCCAAAATCTGAACAGTCCACGTGAAGCAGCACCTCATTAAACCCCCTGGCCCAATTTTTGCTTTGATCCAAAACTTTGGTGGGCCATGAAAAATGAAAACAGTTTCCTCCCTTGATTTACATTTATCTTTGCTATAGCCCACCAGAATTTTGGATCAGGGTAAAAATTTGTTTCGTGCGAGTTCATGGGATTCCGCATCACATGGACCGTTCAGATCAGACGACCATGACACGTGTGCAAGGGTGTGCAAGTGCGTAGATGCGCATGACACACATTCTCTCTCTCTCTCTCTCTATATGATGTAGAGAGAGTCGCAGACAGTTACATGGCCAAGATAGATTAGAAAAGGCTCGGTCGACGAGAGAAGTGATTCAAACCGTCGGTCCTTAAATCAGGCGTATCTCGCAATCCAGAATGAGTTATCGGACATAAAATATATGATTTTGTGGTAGAACGAGCTACTTTAGCCAACCAACCCGCTATGCTGGGTTGTGCAAGCCGGATTTGCGAAATACCCCTAGATCGACAGTCGTTTCCTTATTTTAATTTCGTTTTTACTATAAATAGTAAGTTTTAATTTGATTATAACTCTTGATCCATAGGGCTTTAGGAGTTGCGCCCAACAGGAAAAGAGCTTAAAATAATTAGGAGAACGGTTTGGTGATGGCAAATAGGACACTTACTATTTTTGGCCGAAAACCTTACGCACTAGGAAACATCACGACCGTCTATAAATAGTAAGTTTACTATTTATAGTAAGTTGCGAATTCCATGAGTTTTAGTCGTAGTTTGATTCTGATTTCTCTCCCATTGCTTGGTATCCCAATTTAAAGGGTTGTGAACTCATTTTTATTAATTCATCAATTAATTTGAAATTTATTAGAATTTATTTCTATTTCTTGCTTTCTTTCCTTGTGGATTCAAGAAATCTCTGTGAGGAGTACAAAGAAGTTCCGTGGATTCAGATATCCTCTTGAGGAAGACGGTGTTCGACCTCATGTCCTTCCCTGCGTTAGTTTGGTATCAAAGCGAGGTTTTCCTCGGATCGATGGCTTTTAACGACGGGTCGGGCAACAATCCCATAGGCGGTGCTCCAGGGAATTTACTTTTAACGGCAGTAGCTTTCGAAGCAGCGCAGCGAGAGAATCGACAAGGCATGTAAGGCTTGTAGGCTTCCATCGACCGCATGGTGGATATCTTGGCGGAAACCCTAGAGAAACTCCGTGTTCCTGGTGGTAATCCTCCACCGTCAATTGCTGAAACTCGTAATCGTCCTGATCACAGGATAGTACCGACAGTGCATCCAAGGGTCATCCCTGAGGAAGGGGGATCTAGTGAGGAGGAGATCGATGACATAATCTTCCAACACCCCAGATAAGGTGGTGATCGAGTAAATCGAACAGGTCGAGAATTCAAGATGCGGGTTGATATTCTTAGCTTCAATGGTCAACTACACATTGAGAATTTTCTTGATTGACTTTCTGAAATTGAGCGATTCTTTAACTATATGAATATCCTTGAAGCAAAGAAGGTCAAACTTGTGGCTTATAAGTTAAAGAGCGGAGCTTCAGTTTGGTGGGAACAACTACAGCTCACACGAATCTGGCAGATGAAAGTATCAATCCGCACATGGCAGTAGATAAAGCAACTACTACGTGCTTGATTCCTCCCCAGCGACTACGATCAAGTATTATTCCAACAATACCAAAATTATCGACAGGGTAGTCGGTCGGTGAGAGAATATGCAGAAGAATTTGACCGCCTGGCGGCGTGTAACGATTTAGTTGAAACTGAATCGCAGCAAGTCGCCCGATTCAACGGTAGATTGTATATGACAATTAAGGATCGGGTTCAGATGCAGTCCGTCTGGATGATGAATGATGCAATCAAGTTGGCTACCCGGCGGAAGTACAACTTGAATGTCCTAATACATGGACCTACCTTACCACAAGGGTTGTTGTGGCAGGTCCACCGCAGGGAGCTCCACAGCCCAAGGGGAAGGAGCCTGTAGGAGCACGTACTCAACCCCATACGTCTGAGAGCCGAGATCAGGGAAGCAGGCAAGCTAGACCCCAAAGGGGCGTATCGACTGCTGCTGGTTCAAGTAAAATCCCAAACCCCTATGCTCGGCCAAAGCCCGACAACTGTTATCGTTGTGTCCAACTAGACCACCTATCAAATACTTGTCCTCAGCGAAAAATAGCGAACCTCAACATTAATGATGGTAGTACTGATAACGCCTATGAAGATCCAAATATTGAAGAACAGGAGCACACCACCGAGGACGAGGCAGATGAGTCAGGTTGGGTTCAGCAAGATCGCGACGAGTTGCTCATCGTGAGGCGGCTATTATATCCGCCAAGAAAAGAAGTGCATCCATAGCAATATAACATCTTTCGAACTAGGTGTACGGTGAATCGAAAGGTTTGTGATATGATTATTGATAGTGGAAGCAGCGAGAACATTGTCTCCAAGTTCATGGTGAAAAAATTACAATTGAAAACGGAGAGTCATCTCTCCCCATATACAATCGGTTGGATCAAGAATGTCAATGAAACAAAGGTAACTAAACGGTGCACCATATCCTTTTCAATTAGCAAATATTATAAGGATGAATTAGTATGTGATGTGGTTGACATGAAGGTAAGTTACATACTACTCGGTCAACCCTGACAATCTAACCGTGACGCTACTCATAAAAGGTAAAATAACATATATAACTTCGTCAAGGACGACCAGAAGACCATATTGGCCCCCTATTGATCTAGAGGGACCACACGAAACTTCTAAAATGGAAGGTCATTTTCTCTTAACCATACGGGACTTTGTGGAATAATCCAAAGAAACAGGATATACTTATGCATTAATTATAAAAGGGGAAGAACTCAAGCCTACCATCATCCTGAAAGACTAAGGTCTTGTTACATGAATTCAAATAAATTTGGCCTGATGACCTTCCCGATGAGTTACCTCCCATGCGGGATATCCAGCACAATATCGACTTTGTCCTTGGGTCCAGTTTAACCAATCGTCCTCACTATCCGATGAGTCCGAATGAGTGCGAGATTCTACAGGGGCAAGTGGAGGAACTGATCCGTAAGGGTCTTATTCGAGAAAGTATGAGCTCATGTGTCGTACCAGCTCTATTAACTCCAAAGAAAAATAGGAGTTGGCGCATGTGTGTCGACAACTGGTCCATCAATAAAATCACCATAAAATATAGGTTTCCTATATCACGGTTGGACGATATGCTGGACATGCTGGAGGGTGTAAAAATATTCTGTAAATTGGACCTACGGAGCGACTACTATCAATTCAAATACGGCCAGGTGATGAGTAGAAAACAATCTTTAAGACCAAGGAAGGATTGTACGAATGGATGGTCATGCCCTTCGGTCTTTCGAACGCGCCTAACACATTCATGGGATTGATGAACCAAGTTATGAAACCTTTTATTGGTCGGTTCATTGTGGCTTATTTCGATGATATTTTGATATATAGTCAAGATGAAACCGCCCATATAGAACACCTCAAGAAGGTCCTTCAAGTGCTCACTGAAAATAAACTGTATCTCAATTTTAAAAAGTGCAGCTTCATAACTGATAGCCTGTTGTTTCTGGGTTTTGTCGTAAGATTCACGGGTATTTTGGTGGATGAGGAGAAGGTGAAGGCAATCAAAGAATGGTCGGTTCTCACAAATATTCACAAAGTGCGAAGTTTTCATGGACTGACGATATTCTATCGTTGTGTCACCAATCACAGATTACATGAAGAAAGGACAATTTCAGTGGATTGACGAAGCTGATAAGAGCTTTACTGAAATTAAGCGCAGGTTATCCACGACCCCGGTTCTTGTACTTCCCAACTTCGACAAACTATTTGAAGTCTAATGTGATGCCTCATATGTCAGGATTGGAGGAGTTTTGTCGCAAGAAGATAGGCCGGTAGCCTTCTACAGTGAGAAACTTAGCGATGCACGCAAGAAGTGGTCTACATATGAGATTGAGTTGTACGCAGTGGTCCAGGCATTGCGACACTGGCGACATTAATTGATTCAAAGGGAATTCATACATTACATAGACCACCAAGCTCTCAAATTCATTAATAGCCAAGCTAATATTAACGGTGTGTGTGCTAGATGGATCTCATTTTTACAGGAATTCACGTTCGTGCTAAAATATAAGTCTGGGCAATAGAACAAAGTAGTCGATGCACTGAGTCATCATGTAACTTTATTAGTCACTATGAGCAATGAAGTTGTCGGGTTCGAGCGCCTCAAGGACATATATGTCGACGACGACAACTTCAAGGACGCATGGGTCAGATGCCAAGAAAGTTACCCCGACGACCTACATATGTAAGACGAGTTCCTTTTTAAGGGGAATCGAATATGCATCCCCAAAAGTTCGTTAAGGGAACAAATAATCCAAGAGTTACATGGAGGTGGCCTTAGTGGACACATTGGGCGAGATAAGTCGAGAGCTCTTGTGGAAGAGTGGTATTACTGGCTGCAATTAGTACGTGATGTGGGAAAGACAGTCCAATGTTGTTATATTTGTCAAACCTCAAAGGGGCAATCTCATAATATGAGCCTTTACACTCCGTTACCCGTGTCTGATGGCCCTTGGGAGGATTTATTTATAGATTTCGTGCTTGGTCTCCCACGAACACAGCACAGCATGGATTCGATGTTCGTGGTAGTAGATCGTTTCTCCAAGATGGCGCACTTTATCCCATGCAAGAAGACTCTCGATACAACACACGTGGCGAATCTGTTCTTCAGAGAAGTTGTGTGGCTACACGGGGTTCTCAAGACTATTACTTCTGATCGTGACACAAAGTTCATTAGCCACTTTTGGTGAGCTTTATGGACTCGATTCGATACACGACTTGAGTTCAGTAATGCCTACCACCCACAAACTGACGGGCAGACCGAAGTTGTGAATCACACATTGGGAAACCTCCTTCGATGTATTTCAGGAGAAAAACCAAAGCAGTGAGATTTGGCCTTGTCTCAAGTAGAATTTGCATTCAACAATATGGTGAACTGCTCAACAAGAAAATCCCCGTTCCAGGTTATTTACAAACGAGTATCTCGCTACACACTTGACTTGGTCCCTCTGCCTAAGCTCCCAGGCATGAGCACTGTAGCAGAACATATGGTAGACAGGATCATGAGAATTCACGCGGAGGTACATACCAAGCTACATGCCTCGAACGAAAAGTAAAGTGAGCAAGTGGACATGCAAGCATCGGCGACAAAAAGTGTTCGAGGTAGGCGATTAGGTAATGGTCCATCTGCGCAAAGAAAGACTTCCGACCGGACCGTACAACAAGTTGAAAAATAAGAAGATTAGACCAATACCAATCATCTGAAAGATCAATGACAATGCTTACATTGTTGATCTTCCAGATGACATGGCGATCCCACGGACTTTCGACGTCGCAGACCTGACCGAGTATCATGAACCAGAGTAAGAAGAGAACTCGAGAATGAGTTCTTTTGAAGTGGATGAGACTGAATTAGAGAGACTCGTGGACAGTTACATGGCCAAGATGGATAAAAAAGGCCCAGTCGACGACAGAAGTGATCCGGACTGTTGGTCTTTAAATCAGGCATATCTCGCAATTCGGAATGAGTTATCGGACGTAAAATATATGATTTTGGGGTAGAACGAGCTACTTTAGCCAACCAACCCTGCTATGCCGGGTTGCGCAAGCCGGATTTGCGAAATACCCCTGGAACGACAATCGTTTCCTTATTTTAATTTTGTTTTTACTATAAATAGTAAGTTTTAGTTTGATTATAACTCTTCATCCGTCGGGCTTGAGGAGTTGCGCGCAACGTGAAAAGAGCTTAGAATAATTAGGAGAACAGTTTGATGAAGCCAAATATGACACTTACTATTTTTGGCCGAAAACCTAGCGTACTAGTAGACATCACAACCGTCTATAATAGTAAGTTTACCATTTATAGTAAGTCACGAATTCTAGGAGTTTTAGTCATAGTTTGATTCTGATTTCTCTCCCATCGCTTGGTATCCCTATTTAAAGGGTTGTGAACTCGTTTTTATTCATTCATCAATTAATTTCGAATTTATTCGAATTTATTTATATTTTCTTGCTTTCTTTTCTTGTGGATTCGAGAAGTCTCTATGAGGAGTCCAGAGAAGTTCCGTAGATTCCGAATAGTTATCCTCTTGAGGAAGACGGTGTTCGACCTCACGTCCTTCCCTGCGTCTATATATATATATATATATAGAAGTCAGATCAGGTTAGGTTGGGCTAAAATGACTTAAACCAAGTCTAGCCCAAAAAATTGAACAGGCCATTCACGGCCAGGCCCAAGCCCAGCTCATAGGCATATGGTATATATGGTGGTGAGTAGATGTCATGCCTGTTAACATGAGTGCGCGCTTGGAAATCATCGGAAGCCGTTTTTAATTTGCGTGGATTTGGTAATTTAGATCAGATTAGGATTATTTTGAATTATCCTTAACCGGAAAGGAAACAAACCTTTTAATTTAGATGATTTAAGGAAGTAAGTCTTTGATTGATTAGTGATTCGGAAATATGTATCATATATCGACTTTTCTATGCGGTAACATTCTTTTTCTCTTCCAACTTCAACTTCCAATAGCCGTTTATCTCTCTTCCAGTGCCCTTCCATAGCTCCCAGTCTGTCCTTTTGCTTCACATATGGTTGAATACACCAGCATAATGTATGGCTCATACACACGAGCCATCTGTGGTAGGACCCACAAAATGGACGCTTGATGTAGAGCGGGTCGCGGACAATTACATGGCAAAGATGGATCAGAAAAGGCCCGGTCGGCGAAAGAAGTGATCTGGACCATCAGACCTTAAATCAGGCGTATCTCACAATCCGGGATGAGTTAGCCGACGAAAAATATATGATTTTGGGGTAGAACGAGCTACTTTAGCCAACCAACCCAGCTACGCGGGGTTGCGACGCTCGGAATTGCGAGAAACCCCTGATTTGATGGTCGTTTCCCTGTTTCAATTTCGTTTTTACTATAAATAGTAAGTTTTAGTTTGTTTATAACTCTTCATCCGTCGGGCTTTAGGAGTTGCGTCCAACGTGAAAAAGAGCTTAGAATAATTAGGAACGGTTTGGTGAAGCCAAATAGGACACTTACTATTTTTGGCCGAAAACCTTGCGCACTAGTAGACATCACGACCGTCTATAAATAGTAAGTTTACTATTTATAGTAAGTCGCGAATTTTAGGAGTTTTAGTTGTAGTTTGATTCTGATTCCTTTTCCATTGCTTAGTACCCTTATTTAAAGGGTTGTGAACTCGTTTTTATTCATTCATTAATCTATTTCGAATTTATTTAGAATTTATTTCTATTTTCTGCTCTCTTTTCTCGTGGATTCGAGAAAGTCTCTGTGAGGAGTCCAGAGAAGTTCCGTGGATTCGGAATAATTATCCTCTTGAGGAAGACGGTGCTCGACCTCACGTCCTCCCCTGCGTCAACGCTCCTAAATTATACATGACTATGGCACATGTATTTTTGAGAGCGAGCTTGGCCATTGCCACCCATCGGAACAAGTACATGTTGTCATTGACCATTTACATGCAGTCCTTGACTATTTACTAGTAAAATAGAAGTCAACGATAACGTGCATTTTCCTTTCGTGATGACGTGGATTAATCTCAATGCAGAAAAATAGAAAATTTATGTTTGTAGCAAGCAGATGATTGAATTCGACCCTGAAGCATCCGAATTACATGGTCTAATGCTATTGTCAGTACGATAGATTGAAGAGATGACTCGTGGGACATGTTGATCTATGCCATGTGTGTGCAAAGTCAGGGCCGCTCATCAGGTGGGTGTCTTGTTGTGTGGGGCCCACTCGCCAACTCAAAACTACATGATCTGGTGCGACCTGATGAGTAGTTTAGCACAATTTTCGTGCCGAAATATCTTCAAAGTTTGGCCAACCTGATGAGCTGCTTTGATCTTGCTTGTTCGCCATATTGGCAGATGCACTGTGCAGAGGGGTGGGGCTATATAAGTGCTTGGGCTTAGCAAACCTCTTCCACACCCTTTTGGCCGAAACTGTTTGGTTTACATATTTGAAAAGAGCCATCCATCAAGCGGCCCATCTTCTCACAAATTTTAGTCTACAATCTAACCACTCACTCCAAATCATGGTTGGTGCATCATAACTGTCTTAATGTTTTAGAATGCATTTGGATGCACTACCGAATCGAACAGGGGGTTTGAAATCCAATGTGAAAGCTTAGATTACATCTAAAATCCTTCCCAAGAGGTGTAACATGTGTGTCATAGGCTACTAATCTATTGGGCACATTGTCCACTGATGATATCCCAAAACAGCTAAATTATCAATTGTATCACTATAATTACTTTAATATGATAATCAAGGTTGTCCAAACATTGTCCATGTAAATCAACAGTTAAAAATCATTGGTTAGTCACTCAGATGTGGCTCATCCAAGACTTAGAATTTCACCATTTTTGAGCAAATCATATATTTCAACAGGCTAATTACAACCATTGTGTTAAACATTCCATACGTATACTAATTAGAGAAATTAAAGTCGATTTAATAATTAAATTCAAACTTCCATAAATATACTATGCATAACTACTTTTGAATTACAGGATATTGCAAAACTAAAAGAGGTTCCAAACAAGGGTGCCAAACATAAGAGGAGGATTTCAAAACCAAGGGGTTTCAAATCTAGGCTCCCACATGAAGAGAGAAGTGTGGTGTGACTGGGAATTGCTTTGGTGGTATGCTCTTCCACATCATAGGATCTTATTGACGTTTTCTAGCGTTTCCTGGAGCATTTTGCAGGGCCAGATCCACCATCTTAACAGTCGGATCTTTAATTTTGGAAACACTAATATTCTATATCAATACTTCAATTTGAATTCTTGAAAATCGACTTTAGAAAATAAATACTATCTTAAAAAAATATATTGATAATATTAAAAGTTGTTTTAAACATCTTATTTAGCAAACCATTGCGGCGATTTCTTTGTCTGTACCACGAACGGTCAGGATCAAGAAGGCTTTATGGCCATTTATGCAACAACTATAATAAGAATCCCAAACTTAAAAGGACAGTAAGAATCACACGTGCTGAGTTATGAAGGGAATATCACATGATACATGTGAATTTAATATTGCATGGCTTTGGTGGTTACAACATGGAAGACACTGGAAGCGGTTTGGCTAATGCCGCTGACTAGCTAGTGATCGGTGATATGTGGACCCACCATGATGCATGTACTTTATTCATGCCGTACATTCATTTTGAAAGATAACTTTAGGGCTTCATCCGAATAATGAGGTAGATCTAGATCTTAAGTGGACCACACTATGGAAAACAATAGTGATTTAATGTCCACTATTAAAAACTTCCTAGGGCCCACTGTAATAGTTATTTGACATTTAACCTGTTAATTAGGTCATACAAACTGGATGAAGGGAGAAAAAAAAATATCAGCTTGAATACCTTTTGGAATCTATAAAATTTTTTGGATGTAACTCATTTTTTAGCTAATGACATTAAATTAAATTCTAAATCCAATGGATGTATTGGACTCGACACAGAAATTATGACGAGACCCTTATAACATGACAACCTCGACCCTTATGAACTTCACATGTCATATAACAACTACGACTTATAAACATGATAACCACGACCCATATAACATGACAACTATGACCCATGACAACCATGACCCATATAACACGACAATCACGACCCGTAACAACCACGACCCATATAACATGACAACCACGACCCTTATAACATAACAACTATGACCTTATATAACATGGTAAGGGTCATGGTTGTAATATAGTAAGGGTCGTGGTTAAAATGTAGTAACGTCGTGGTTTCAAGTTGATGTAATTAATAACATGTTTTTTTTTTTTTTTTTTTAAAGAGTTGAGGCTCACAATGAGGTGATCCGTTCTATTCACATTATCGGCTAGCTCACTATGAGGTCAAAAAGTCCTGACTTGGGCAGTGTCCACTTCTAACAAGCATCACAGTGGGCTTAAAAAGTTTCAATAATGGATGCCATTGTTACAATTATTTTCTATTATGTGGCCCACATGAGCACTGGATCGAACTGATATTTGGGACCTAGCCCTAAAATGACACGGCTAAAAAAGATGGATAGCATGGATTATACACATACATCAATGTGGGCCCCATGAGTTAGGCCTTGCCCATGCCTAAAAAACACTCCCGTACATGTTACTTTCTCAACATTAAATACAAAAACGGTGTAACTATTGAACAAGGACGAAGGCATTTTGGTCTGACAAATTTTCAAAAGCTTGTCAGAAGGCCAGCCTCGGAATATTTGGAAGGTGGAACCTCTTTCGAGAATTTAGGGGCGTCTGTATTAGATGGTAATAGGTGGGATAGAATTGCATTTAGTCCCGCTTGCAATTCCATCCAACATTTGGAGAGAATGGGAGAGGTTGGAATTAGGTGGGATGAAATTGCATTTAGTTCAGCCAAATTGCATTTGGTCCATGTAAGATTTTCATGGATTTTGAAATCTACTACACATGTGGCCTCACATTGATGTATGTATTTATCGATGCCGTCCATTCATATACACCATTTACATGTGACATTTTGGTTATGTACATGTACAAGTGAATGACATCCATTGTGAATTTGGTCAGTTGATTACAATTCCATGGTCAACCAGACATTTTGCTTAATCCAGTGTTTTCCATAGCAAAAATCTTATTCCAAACATGCGATTTGATAGCTACATACCATGGTGTTTTCATACATGCAATCATTGTGTAATAATGATATTAATCTAATGTAATACCATTCAATACCATTGAATTCCACGGACCAAACAAGCCCTTAACCACGCAACAAGGCCAATACGGTCAAAATCCCGGCGTTGAAATATAATTATGTATGTATTTTCATTTTCCACCATATATGATATGACTATGTTAGACCCAGTATGGTGCGGATCAAGTCCAACGGTGGTGATCAGACGCAGATCTACTCGATTGGATTACCTAGGCCCACTTGATTTGAACTTTTGGTTGCACCGGGCAGTTTTCTTGTGCATTGATGGTGGGGCTTGGTGTCATCCGTCAAGAGTCAATGGCATTTATGTCTTTACGTTGAAATCTCATGTATGAATTTCTTTTCCCACCATATACGATGTGACACTGTCAGATCCAGCTGGGTGCCAATCAAGTCCAACGGTGGTGATCAGACACAGATCTACTCCATTGGATTACATGGGCCCACTTGGTTTGAACCTTTGGTCGAACGGGTACAGTTTTCTTAACTGAATATGACTAGGGCTGTAAATGGTCGGGTTCGGGGCGGGTTTAGCCAAAACCAGACCCGCCCATTTACTAAACGGGTCTGGGTCCAAATTTTAGACCCAGACCCTTTTACTAAATGGGCGGGTCCGGGTCGGGTCCGAGTCAACCCATTAGACCCATTTATAAATGGGTCCGGGTCTGGTAGAGGGAGATCCACCCAGACCCATTTATAAATGGGTCGGGTCTAACGGGTCCAACAGGTTGTTGATGCATGAGAAGTGTAGTTCTGTTTTTAGCCTTAAATAAATAAACTTTTTCCAAAAACCTGAAATTATTTTAAATATCATTCAAATGGAATGTTTGTAAATGTTAAAGTTATAGAAACAAAATTAAAAATTTGAGAAATTAAACAAGATATACCTTAGGATTCAATTCTAGACCAATCCTCCAACTCATTAGAATCGTCATCCACTTCTACTACATGCAACTCCTCCTTCAAATCTATAAATTTTACACATGACATACAACCTAGTTAATAGAGATTTAGGAAAGACTTTTCCATATTAACTAATGATTATATATCTATTGGCTGGAGTGAATCTCAAATAAACAACATGGTGGGCCAGATAAAAAATCAAGGAGGTGTATCTTATTTTCAAACTAGTTTGTATTTTATTTTGAAGTGGGAATGTCGTTAGTTGCTTAATATATAGGGAAGTGGGAACGTCAGTAGAATATATAGGGAAGTGGGAAGGATATGGGTCTGGGCGGGTCCGGGTCTGGGCGGGTCTCATGTAAGGTAGACCAGACCCGCCCATTTACTAACAGGGTTCGGGTCGGGTCGGGTCTAAATGAAATGAACCCAGACCCAGACCCGTTTGACAAATGGGTCTATCCTTGGACCCGGACCCGTACCATTTAGCAAACGGGTCGGGTTTGGGTCGGGTCCGGGTACCCCATCGGGTCCGCTGACCCATTTACAGCCCTAAATATGACGCTCATACAAGGCAAACTTTTGAGTGCGGATCGTCTGTGGTGGAGGCAAGCAAAATTCACTGCGGTCGCTTCTCATTGGTCTACGTCGTCGCCGATGACTCCAGCTAACAAGGTAAGGGGGATTTTTTAGAAAAGGGGGATTTTTTAGATTTCATGCTGAACATCATACTTTTATTAACGAGTGGAACTTCTCCGGCTCAAAAATGATTTATGTTTTAGATCCCCACCTACAATCATTTTTTATAGATCATTCTAGATCTCATGAGCTTAGAAAATACAGCGCATCTAAAGCTCAAGTCAACCACATCAAACAAAGTAGCGGGGATTCAACCACTACTATTGAAACCTTCCTAAGGTCCACTGTTAGGTTTATTTGCCATCTAACCTTTTCATAAGGTCTCACACACATACACACATACACGTTTGACACCATAAAGTAATGGGGAATTTCACCTCAAATGGGTTTGAAATCTAAGGTAGAACCTGGGATTACATCTAAAATCATTTTAAGACTTGCATGTGTAACATGTGTGTCACTAGACTACTAGTATACTAAGCACATGGCCCACTGATAATATCCCAAAACAATTAGATTATCAATTTCATTACTATAATTACTTTAATAAGATAATATGCACCATATAAACATTATCCATGTAAATCAACACTTAAAAATCGTTGGTCAATTACTCAGATGTGATCCTGTGCTTGTGGTCCATCTGAGACTTTGAATTTCATCATTTTCGGGCAAAGTATATATTTCACCAGGCTTATTATAACTATTGTGTCAAACATTACATATGTATACTAATTAGAGATATTAAAGTTCATTTAATAATTAAATTCAAATCCTTATAAATATACTATGCACAACTACTTTTGGATTATAGGAATTCTAAATCCAAGTTATCAAACATATCATAAGTATTCCAAATCCAGGCTTCCAAACAGGCCCTAATCCACATCAATCCTTCCATTTGTACTGTTGAAAAATAACTTCAGAAAATAAATACTATTTAAAAAAAAAGTATTGATGGTATTTAAAATTTGTTTTAAACATCTTATTTACCAAACAATTGCGGGGATTTCTTGGTCTCCACCACGAATGGTCAGAATCAAGAGGGCTTCGCGGTCATTGATGCAATAGCTACAATAAGAACCCCAAACTTAAAAGGAAAGGTAAGGTTTAATAAAAAGAAATGGATCTTAAAAGGATTACACACGTGAATTGAATTTTGCATACAACCAAAAGGCTTTGGTGATCACAACATGGATGACACTAGATATGTATTATTGGAGGGCGTCTGACGATCGGAGGGGGTGGATAGTATGGTCGTTGCGGCGTGCGAGGCGTGGGAGTGTTTGCCCCTAGCAAACAAAGTAATGTTTCAATTAACAAACTGCTAATTAAGAAAAATATGAGAAAGAAAAAGAAAGGAGACCTGACTATTACTTGAGATTTATGGGTGTGGATTAAGTTCTTACCTACGGAAGGCATGGCCCCGATGAGCAGTGCAACGGTACATATGACAATAAGAACCAGACGGGCTAGAGAGATTGAGTACTCCATGGCCAAATCCTGCCTTGTGGAGTCATGTGAATGACAAGTCCTTTGTGCATTTATAGCATGGTGGATCAGGGATGAATGGTGGTGATCAGACGTAGTTTACTTGATTTGATTACATGCGCCCACCTAATTTGAACATTTGGTTGCACCTGAGAGTTTTTCTATGCATTGGGCTCTTGGTGTCATGGCTCAAGTCAACGGCATTTATGTTTTTTGTTGAAATATCATGTATGAATTTTCATTTTCCACCATATATAATGTAACTATGTTAGACCCGTAACTATGTTAGACCCAGTAGGGTGCGGATCAAGTCCAACGGTGGTGATCAACATGGGCTCACTTGCTTTGAACCTTTGGTTGAAACCGTAGTTTTCTCGTGCATTGATGATGGGTCTTGGTGTCATCGGTCAAGTCGATGGCATTTATGTCTTTACGATGAAATCTGAGGTATGAATTTTCTTTTTCCACTATATATGATGTGACTGTTAGATCCAACTGGTTGCCAATCAGGTCCAATGGTGGTGATCAGACACAGATCTACTCCATTGGATTACATGGGCTCACTTGATTTGAACCTTTGGTTGAACGAGTACAGTTTTCTTTTATGCATTGATGGTGTACTGAATATGATGCTCATACATGGCAAACTTTTGAGCGCGGATCGTCTGTGGTGAATGCACACCATAATTCATTGCCGTCGCTTCTCATTGGTCCGCGTCATCGCCAATGACTCCAGCTGACGGGAACGGATTGGCTACTCCCCCTGACACCAGCCCCGTGGCTGGTGGTCGGTGCTCTGTGGGCCCCACCATGATGTATATGTTTCATCCATTCCGTTCATCCATTTTTAAAGATCATTTTAGGGCTTTATCCTAAAAACGAGAGGTATATAAATCTTAGGTGGATCACACCACATGAAAACAATAGTGATTGGATATCCACCATTAAACTCATCCTAAGGCCCACTGTACTGTTTATTTGACATCCAATCTGTTTATTAGGTCATTGAGGCCCAGATGAAGGGAAAAAACAAAAATCAGCTTGATCCAAAACTTTTATTGCCCCCAAAATGTTTTTAATGGTCGAGGCTCATTCAACACTGTTTCCTGTAATGTGGTCCAATTGAGATTGGGATATACTTCGTTTTTTATTTCATATAGTAAAGTGATATGTAAAAATAGATTGATGGCATGGATGAAATACATACATTATGGTGGGCCCCACAGAGCACCGACCATCGGCCATTGGCTGGTGTCAGGGGAGTAGCCAATCCGTTTCCCAGCTAACGAACGCGGATTGCGTCCTAGACGGTAATCCGTCCACGGTAATCCGTCCAGGCAGGGCTCAGTGGGTCCTACAGTAATATAAGTATTTTATCCACGCCATTAATCGTTTTTCTCATATCATTTTAAGGTATGATGCAAAATATTAGGCAGCTATAAGTCTTAAGTGGACCACAAAGTGGGGATTGAACGCCCACCATTAAAAAGTTCTTGGGAACTGGAGAAGTTTCGGATCAAGCTTATATTTGTGTTTTCACTTCATCCACGTCTACATGACCTTATTAATAGGTTGGATGGTAATAAAAACATCACAGTGGCCCTCATGAAGGTTTCAACTGTGGGTATCATAATCACTGCAGCTTCCTTTGGTGTGGTCCACTGGAGCTGTAGACCTGCTTGGTTCTTTGGGTCATAACTTAAAATGGTATAATAAAAGCGATTAATGGCATAGATAAAATACTTACATCACCCAGGCGGGGGTGGGACGCGCGTCCCCAGCTAACAAGATAATGGACACGGATTTCCTGTCAAAGCCACTTCCTGCTCAAAGAATGTGGGTTGGCTACTGCCATATTTTTGAGAAAGCCACTCTGTCCATCCGTTTTCAGAGCTCATTTTGGAATACGCTGCCAAAAATAAGGCGTATACAAAACTCAAATGGGCCACATGAGAGGAAAACAGTCGGGATTTAGTGATCACCGTTAAACATTTGTATGGCCGCAAAAGTATTGTATTGGTCTAATTTTTGATATTTTCACTTCATCCCATTGAAAATGACCTAATAAACGGTTTGGATGAAATATAAACATCAAGGTGGAGCCTAGGAAGATTTCAACTGTAGGCATTTCTTTCCCGCTGTTTCATCTCATATGGCCAAATTGTGTTTTGAATACTCTTCATTTTTAGCCGCATGTACTAAAATGGGCTCAAAAAACGGATGAACTGGTTGGATTTCTAATATACATCACCGTAGACCCACCTTGCATCCCAATGCAGGAACTTCCGACATTCGCAGGAGATCCGCTTCCTAATTTATGTTTTAGATCCACACCTACCATCAATTTTTACATATCATTCTAAATCAGGAGCTAAAAAATAAGGCACATCTAAAGTCAAGTAGACCACATCAAAGAAAGTATCCGGGATTGAACAACTACTATTGAAACCTTCTTAAGGTCCACTGTTAGGTTTAATTGCCATCCAACCTCTTCGTAAGGCCACACCGACATATTTTTATTGAGAAATCATAAATATCATCTTGATCAGAGCATTTTGTAGCCTAAAAAAATTTTGGAAGTAGGCATACGTGTCCAATTCCCATTATTTATATAGTGTGGCCCACTTACGCCTTGGATCTACCTCGGATTTTTTTATCATTCGTTGTAATGAGGCATACAGAAGTTCGACATGTCAACACTTCAGATTTACTTCTCCTGACATGTAATGTGCTGCATCACGAGAGTGGATTAGGTCAGACCCCAACCTCACCCGAGACAGTGCGGCACTAACCATGTGCCCACCTTAACTTGTGTGTTCTGTATCCACCTGCCCATTCGTTTTTCCAAATAATTTTAGGGCATTAATGGAAAATTAAAGTAGAATTAATTATCAGGTGGATTGGAAATTGCTTTTGGTTGTATGCTCTTCAAGGCTGTAGAATGTTCTGTAGCTTTTCTAGTATTTCATCAAGCATTTTTGCCTGGACGCCAATCCCATTTTGTATACTTGGAGTCATAATTTTAACTGTCGGATCTTCAATTTTAAAACAATAAAGGGAACAGTAATTGAGACCATAGATTTAGAGGGATTTGATGGGATTTTAAATCTATATATATATGTGTGTGTGTGTGTGTGTGTGTGGCGGCATAAAGTAATTGGGAATTTCACCTCAAAGAGGTTTGAAATCCAAGGTGGAACCTATGATTACATGTAAAATCATTTTAAGAGTTGCATGTGTAACATGTGTGTCACTAGACTACTAATATATTGAGCATATGACCCACTGAAAATATCCCAAAACAATTACATCATCAATTTCATTACTACAATTACTCTAATAAGATAATATGCGTCATACAAACATTGTCCATGTAAATCAACACTTAACAATTGCTGGTTAGTCATTCGGATGTGATCCCGTGCTTGTGGTTCATCTGAGACTTGGAATTTCATCGTTTTCAAACAAAGTATATATATATATATGTGTGTGTGTGTGTGTGTGTGGAAAAAAGTACAATGCACTCGAGCTGACGATAAGCTTATCGTGAAGTCGAGCTGTGTGGGCCCCACTGTGATGCGTGTCGACCATCAACACCGTGCATTTGATGGATACCCTTTAAATTATGGGATATCCCAAAAATCAGCCGTATACGGAACTCAGGTGGGCCATACCATCTAAAATTATGTGAAGACATCGTTAAAATATATAAAAGCACTTGGTGGGGCCCACCTGAGTTTTGCATGCGCCTGAAACTTGGTCTGAATCCTCATTCAAGTGGGACACACATAATGGATGGGCTGGATTTGCAAACCACATCTCTGTGGGCCCTCAAAAATACTTTTGAATGATTTAATGGTGTATGGCCCCCTCTCCACTTCTGTATGTGGTATGCGCATTGTACCTTTTCCCTATATATATATATATATAGTAAGCAGAATAGTACGTAAAGAAAAAGGGGGGTATGAAATAACCATAGCTGACGCATCGGATGGACACCAAGTGGTTGATATTATACCTCCAGGACCAGAACTTCTTGTTTCAGAGGGTGAATCTATCAAGCTTGATCAACCATTAACGAGTAATCCCAATGTGGGTGGATTTGGTCAGGGAGATGCAGAAATAGTACTTCAAGATCATATATATATATATATATATATATATATATATATATATATATATATATATATATATATATATATATATATATATATATATATATATATATATATATATGTTAGCTTGTCCGTACACACACTCCATGTTAGCCACCCCGCTAGGGATCGATACCAAGACCTCATGTGTTAAAACGAGATATCTCCACTCAGTCTACCAGTTGAGCTATGAATTTGGGTGTGTTTTCAGGCAAAGTATATACATATTTCAACGGGCTTATTATAACCATTGTGTCAAACATTACACATGTATACTAATTAGATATATTAAAGTTAATTTAATAATTAAATACAAATCCTTGTAAATATACTATGCACAACTACATTTGGATTATAGGAATTCTAAATCTAGGGTACCAAACACATCATAAATATTCCAAATCCAGGCTCCTAAGCAGGCCCTAATCCACATCAATCCTTCCATTTGTATTGTTGAAAATTAACTTCAACAAATAAATACTTTTTTTTTTCTTTTTTTTTTTTTTACATTGATTGTATTAAAAATTGTTTTAAACATCTTATTTACTAAACCATTATGGGGATTTCTTGGTCTCCACCACGAATGGTCAGAATCAAGAGGGCTTCACGGCCATTGATGCAATATTGATGCAATTGCTAGAGTACGAATCCCAAACTTAAAAGGAAAGGTAAGGTTTAATAGAAGGAAATGGATCATAAAAAGATTACATATGTGAATTGAATTTTGCATATAGCCAAAAGGCTTTGGTGAGTGCAACATGGATGACACTAGATATGTATTGTTGGAAGCCGTATGACAATCGGAGGGGGTGGACGGTATGGTCGTTGCAGCATGCGAGTGTCCGCCCCTAGTAAACAAAGTAATGTTTCAATTAACAAACTACTAATTAAGAAAAATATGGTAAAGAAAAAGAAAGGAAACCTGATTATTACTTGAGATTTATGGGTGTGGATTAAGTTCTTACCTACGGAAGGTATGGCCATGATGAGCAGTGCAACAGTACATATGACAATAAGAAGCAGACGAACCAGAGAGTAGGGCTAAAAGTTTGGTGGGTCGGGTTGGGTCGGGTTCGTGCTCAACCCTAGCCAACCCAAGGTTCTTGTACCTCAACCCTAACTTAACCCAACCCAACCTCAGGTTGGAAATTCTCAACCCAAGCCCAATCCAAACAGATTTGGTCGGGTGGTTATTTATTGTAAAGAACTTCATTTATTCTAAACAAACAAGCTAAAATATAGGACAACTACTCATTTAAAAGTAGTGTTGTGTAGCACACATTCTATTTGGGAGAGAAATCCAACATTTCTTGTTAGCTTGAGTCATCGGAAATGATGTGGACCAATGAGACATGACAACACTGGAATTTTCTATGTCGTCGACACATACACTCAATTATAATTTATAACTTATATATTGATCGGGTTTGGGTTGGGTTAGGCAACCCAAGACCTTAACCCGAACCCGACCTCAAATTTATTAGACGGGTGTTTGTATAGCCCAAGCCTGGGATTGGACTCGATACATCATGCCCAAGCCCAACCCAATATCATGTCAGCCACGGGTCAGTCGGTTCAACCCGCCCAACTTTCAGCCCTACTAGAGAGAGAGAGAGAGTGAGTACTCCATGGCGAAATCCTTCCTTGTGGAGTTATGGGAATGACAAGTCATTTGTGCATTTATAGCATGGGTGGAAGGAATCCAATCAGGGTTGAACGGTGGTGATCAGACACAGGTTTACTTGATTCGATTATATGGGCCCACGTGATTTGAACCGTTGGTTGCATCGGACAGCTTCTCTGTGCATTGGGCTCTTGGTGTCGGAAACATATTGGCTACTCCCCTGCCACTAGCTGGTGGTCGGTACTCTGCAGGGCGTGTTTGGGCGGTGGGATTAGAAGGGATAGGGTGGGATGGATTCAAAAAATATAATTATTACCCATGACAGCAGAGATTGTCCCCTGTTGCCAATGGGATCAGATTAATTACATGCTTAATACGGTGGTACATTAAATAGATATACCAACCATTATTTGAAATTACTGATAATAACATGTGTTATATCTAAACCGTTCATTTGTTTTATAACCTCATTTTATGGTAGGGACCTAAAAATGAGGCAGATCCAAAACTTATGTGGCCCAAAGAAGTTTTCAATGGTAAGTATTCAATCCCCATTGCTTTCTATGGTGGGGTCCACTTGAGCTTTAGATTTACCTGATTTTTTAGCCCATGCTCTAAAATAATCTAAAAAAATGGGTAGACGGTGTGGATATAGCTCTAACATTACGGTGGGACCTACACAACTTGCTAACATTGAGTTAAATTGGCACGGACCCAATGCAATTCCATCTAATCTAATTCCAAGCTTTTCTATTCTCCCCGAACCTGAGTGGAATTGGCACAGGACCATATGCAATTCCATCCCACCTAATCCCTTCTAATCCCACTGCCCAAACACGCCCTTATGGCCCTCAAAAAGTTTTTAATGGTCCACATTCAATCAACAATGTTTCCTGTGACATGGTCCACTTGAGATTGGGATATACCTCATTTTTGTATCATACCGTAAAATAATCTAAAATACAGGCGGCATGTATGAAACACATAAATAATAACGGGGCGCACTGGGCACGGTCCACCATCCAACGGTCTAGTGGCAGGGGAAGTAGCTTATACGTTTCCCTCGGCGCCGGACGCGGATTTCCTGCGAAAGAAGTTCCTGCACTGCTGGGAACTCGGGTGGGGCCCACTGTGATGTCTGTGAGAAATCCTCCCCATCAATCCATTTTGTAAGTTCATTTTAAGACATAATGACAAAAATGAACCGTTTCCAAAGCTCAAGTGAGCCGAAAACTTAATAATTGAACGTCCACAGTTTAAATATTCGTGGGCCACAACTGTTTTGAATCATGCTAATATTTGTGACTTCAGTTGATCCCAGCAGGAATGATGTTATTAACGGTATGGATGTCATGTAAACATCACTGTCAAACCCAAGTAAGTTTCAACGGGCCACGTGAGCTTTTGATACTGTTCATTTTTCGCGTCATGTACTGAAATTAACCCACAAAACGGATGGAAGGTGAGGATTTCTCACAAACATAGCAGTAGCCCACCTGGGTTTCCAGCGCAGGTACTTCCTGCGAAAGGCTTTCCCAAGAAATCCGCGTCCCTCGGCGCCGTGGGTCAAGTCAATGGCATTTATGTTTTAGGTTGAAATATCAGGTATGAATTTTCTTCCCCACCACATATGATGTGACTATGTTAGGCACAACAGGGTGCGGATCAGTTCCAACGGTGGTGATCAAACGCAGATCTACTCGATTGGATTACATGCGCCCACTTGATTTGAACCTTGCACCGGGCAGTTTTCCTGTGCATTGATGGTGGGTCCTGGTGTCGTAAGTCAATAGCATTTATATCTTTATGTTGAAATCTCAAGCATGATTTTCCTTTTCCCACTATCTACTATGTTAGACCTAACCGGGTGCGTATCGGAGACGGATTGGCTACTCCCCCTGCCACCAGCCGATGGCCGGTGGTTGGTGCTCCGTAGACCCCACCATGATGTATGTGTTTCATCCATCTATTTTTCCAGATATCATTTTATGATATGGACGAAAAATGAGTTATATCCCAATCTCAAGTGGACCACATTAAAAGTTTTACATCAAGCTGATCTTTGTTTTTTCCCTGGGTATGTATGACCTAATCAACATATTGGATTTCAAATAAAGAGTACAGTGGGCCTCAGGTGGATTTAAATGGTGGATGTCCAATAAATATTGTTTTCCCGTGGTGTGGTACACATGAGATTTTTCCTGTGGTGTGGTCCACATGAGATTTATATCCCTCTCATTTTTAAGATAAAGTCTTAAAATGATACGTAAAAATGGATGAACAGAATGGATGAAACACATACATCATGGTGGGTCCCACAGAGCACCGACCACCAGCCATGGGGCTGGTGGCAGGGGGAGTAGCGAATTCGTTTCCGTGCGGATCAGGTTCAACGGTGGTGATCAGACACAGATCTACTCGATTGGTTTGAACCGTTGGTTGAACGGGTACAGTTTTCTTATGCATTGATGGTGGACTGAATATGACGCTCATACAGGGCAAACTTTTGACTGCGGATCGTCTTTGGTGAATACACAGCAAAATTCATTGGAGATATTTCCTACTGTACGACCCATTTATGGCCCACTAACCATTTTAAGCCCACTTATTTTTAGCCGCCGACGATACTCCTCAGCCGTACGGATAGTTTTTTCACGTGACGAAAATGCCCCTGCTTTTTAGAAAAGTGGTTTCTAAAAGATGGGAATACCTATGGCTACGGATTATAACCAAGCCATTGAAAAGTACAGTCTAAAAAAAAAAAAAAAATTTATATGGAAAACTTTACTCTACCCCCGTTATTCTCCTATACATATTTATATAAATATGTATATATAAGCATATAATTTATTTTTTCTCTCATTTTTTTTTTTTCATTTCTTTCTTTATTCATTTAACAAAAATATCTTCTCAACCAAAATTAGTTACATGACGTAGCATATATGATTTTGGGGCAAGAGAATCTACTTTAGCCAACCAATCTGGTTATTTTTAAAGATTCCATTAGGTCGATGGTCGAAAATCCATTTGATTCATTTCGCAGTCAATTTCAATCAGTTCGTGGTCAATTTCATTCATTTCATTCACTTCGCGATCAATTTCAATCAATTCACGATCAATTTCATCAACTTCGTGGTCAATTTCATTCACTTCGCGGTCAATTTTAATCACTTCACAGTCAATTCCCTTCATTTCATGGTCAATTCCATGCATTTTACGGTCAATTCCGGCGATTCCCCTTCACTTCACGGTCAATTCAATTCATTTCACGATTAATTCCCTTCACTTGATGGTCAATTCAATTCATTTCACGGTCAATTCCCTTCATTTCAAAGTCAATTCCAAGCATTTCACGGTCAATTTCGGCGATTCCCCTTCACTTCACGGTCAATACAATTCATTTCACGGTTAATTCCTTATATTTCACGGTCAATTTCCTTCATTTCACAGTTAATTCCATGCATTTCACGGTCAATTCTCTTCATTTCACAGTCAATTCCATGCATTTCACGGTCAATTCCGGCGATTCCCCCTCACTTCACGATCAATTCAATTAATTTCACGGTTAATTCCCTTCACTTCATGGTCAATTCAATTCATTTCACGGTCAATTCCATACATTTCATGATCAATTCTAGCAATTCCCCTTCACTTCATGGTCAATTCAATTCATTTCACGGTTAATTCCCTTCATTTCACAGTCAATACCATGCATTTTACGGTCAATTCCAACGATTCCCCTTCATTACACTGTCAATTCAATTCATTTCACGGTCAATTCCCTTCACTTCACTGTTAATTCCCTTCACTTCACGGTCAATTCCATGCATTTCACGATCAATTCCGGCAATTCTCCTTCACTTCACGGTCAACTTAATTCATTTCATGGTCAATGACCTTCACTTCATGGTGAATTCCATGCATTTCGCGGTCAATTCCCTTCACTTCACGGTCAATTCCATGCATTTCACGGTCATTTCCCTTCACTTCACGGTCAATTCCGTGCATTTTATGGTCAATTCCCTAGGTGGGCCTGCAAACACACATTTAAATGTTGACCTCTTTAATCAATTAAGACAAACAGTAGAGATCTCATATCAGGTGGGGTGTGTGAGTTTAATCATGCAACCCTTCATTCCACCTAATTTTTTGCATTAAAAACTTCCAAACATTGACAAGCCTATGATCTCATTTAAGACTATTTAAGGAATTTTGACACAACGTTGACTATGGGTCATATGATTTGGAAAGTGCAGATGGCCCAGGTTGAAAATTACATCACTTGGGAATATGCTTAAGCCCCGTTTGTTAAATCTAAAGTCTTAATAGAAATCTAAAATATCATTATTCGGACCTCAATTCCTCTAAGCGGGAAGATTGTCACTGTGGGTCTTGTAGGTTGAGTACCATTAGCAACAAAACCTTCAAATAAGGCTCACATGTTTATAAGGTCATTCCCAATTGAATGAAGTGAAAACACTTAAAATATAACTTGATACAAAACTTTTATGGCTATAAAAATGCTTCGACCGTGCTCTCTTTACATAATGATGAGTTAATGAATCTTATGGTGGTTCAGGTTGAGCTAGCAGTGTCCGACTTTTCAGGAAATGGTGTCGGGTTATTGTTAGCTACTAATACTGTGATTAGTACTTTTGCACTGGTTTTCATTGCTGAATGGGGTGATAAATCTTTTTTCTCAGGAAGTGATTTATTTATTTAGATTAGCCATTCACAATAGTGAAACAAAGGAGTACTTAAATATTCTTTGTAGAATATGTTGTAATTGACTACTCTCCTGGAGGTTTTGTTCTTCCTTGTAGCTCATACTTTTTCTACTACAAATGCATGGAATTGACCGTGAAATGCATGGAAATGACCATGAAGTGAAGCGAATTGACCATGAAATGTATGGAAATGACCGTGAAGTGAAGTGAATTGATCGTGAAGTGCATGAAAATGGCCGTGAAGTGAAACGAATTGACCATGAAATGCATGGAAATGACCGTGAAGTGAAGCGGAATCACCAGAATTGACCTTGAAATGCATGGAAATGACCGTGAAGTGAAGGGAATTCACCGTGAAATGCATGGAATTGACCGTGAAATGAAGCGAAATCGCCAGAATTGACCGTGAAATGAAGCGGAATCGACCATGAAGTGAAGGGAAATGACCGTGAAATGCATAGAAATGACCATGAAGTGAAACGAATTGACCGTGAAATGCATGAAAATGACCGTGAAGTGAAGCGGAATCGCCGGAATTGACCGTGAAATGCATGGAATTGACCATAAAGTGAAGGGAATTGACCATGTAATGCATGGAAATGACCATGAAGTGAAGGGAATTGACAGTGAAATGCATGGAAATGACTGTGAAATGCAATTGGTGTAAGACTTAGATGATGATGATGATTCAACAAGGCCTAATGGAAGAAATTAGTGCCCTCAAGATAATTTATTTCTAGCCAAAGGTCACTGATAGTCAAAGAAGATCTAATTTGGAACTATTTACGGATTACTTGTTTGAATTTCATCAGGAATGATGATACAATGCCTGATTCACCCTTAGTCAGGAAAAGAAAAGAAAAGTGCCTTCTCTAATAGTTAAAAAACTCATAGGGAAATGACCGTGAAATGCATTGAATTGACCTTGAAATGAATGGAATTGACCATGAAATCAAGGGGAATCGCTGGAATTGACCATGAAATGAATGGAAATGACCATGAAGTGAAGGGAATTGACCATGAAATGCATGGAATTGACCGTGAAGTGAAGGGAATTGACTGTGAAATGCATTGAATTGATCGTGAAGTAAAGGCAATTGACCGTGAAGTGAAGGGAATTGACTGTGAAATGCATTGAATTGACTGTGAAGTAAAGGATATTGACTGTGAAATGTATGAAATTGACCGTAAAGTGAAGGAGAATTGCTGGAATTGACTGTGAAGTGAAGGGGAATCATTGGAATTGACCGCAAAATGAATGAAAATGACCACGAAGTGAAGGGAATTGACTGTGAAATGCATGGAATTTCTACTCTTAATCGAATTTGAAAGTCTGTACTGAAATAGGCTTACCTTGAGGTATAGTTTGTAAATTAGTTCATCATTGTATCTGTCATCATTTTCATGGCCAGCTTCATATGGAAGGTAGGAGACCTGATAAGGCAAGGATTTCATCACCTCAACACATCTATGGAGAAACACATCACGATAGGTGGATTGCCTTTCTGATTGACAAACTCACAAAACCCGCTTTTAGCTGGCACAGCAATCCTCAAGGTCTTATTGATCATTCCACCTTCAATAACGGCCCTCATCCGGTGGCTACTTTTGAATCCATTTTGAAATTGAAAAGACCCATGGGATACATTGTAAGGCAACATCTCTATCACTTCCATTAAAGCATTTACATTGATATCGGCTGTTGTTGGTATTACAGTGCCCACCAACAACAACTCATGGAACCCATTTTTGTCCGAGATTGCTATAGTCAGTGTGCTGTTGTTCTTGCCTGCTCTTGTAGCAGCTGGTACTTCTGTCAAGAAGACAGTAACAAGATCTTCCATAATCGCTAAGTGGTTCTTCAGTATATCATGTTGAAGGAACGCATCCAGCATCCAGCTCATCTGCAGAAATCTCTCTGCATCCAGCAGCCAGCTCATCTGCTGAATTTTCTCCTCCATCATCTCTGTAAATCCTCCTTCTTCGCTATTTTCTATATTTGTCTTCTTCCATTCTTGTATAAATACTGGTTGTATACGGCTCTAAAGAATAAGCCTTTTCTTTCCAAAATCTTGTATTCTAACATGGTATCAAAGCCATGACTGATGCTCTCTCTCTTCAGCCAGGACCTCTCTGAGAACATGGTTGCCACTGTCTCCTATCTCCAAGCCGATCACCACAGCAAACCCCCCGCTTTCGTCTTCTCTTTTTGCCATCCCACTTCTCTGACCGATTTTATCCTCCACAAATATCTGCCGCAATAAGGTTGCAGAGAGGAACACCTTTATTTATTTATTATTATTATTTTTCTTACCTTTAAGAAGATAAGAACAAAAGACTTTTTTAAAAAAATTGTTTATCTTCTTCTGTTCTTCACATTGGCTTTCTTATATTTTCTATCATTTAATCTGATGTTTGAGGACCTGCTCCTATTCCCTCCTCTATGAGATTCCGGTATTTTGTGTCTTTTATATATTGTACTGCCAAGATGACTTGGATCTATCTTCTTAAAAATAAAAGTGATGTGTTTGAAACTTTTTGATTCTTTCATGTTTGGTTGATTAATAAGTTTGCAGCAAAAGTCAAGGTCCTTCACTATGATAATGGTGGCGAATACCTTTCCACTAGTTTTCTTTTCTACCTTCGTCAGTACGGCATGGAGTCAAACACCACTTGTGCTTCCACTCTTCAGCAAAATAGGATGGCAGAGAGAAAAAATCAACAATTATTGAATATCACTCGTTGCCTCCTCCCTGAGATGTATATTCCTAAACGTTATTGGGGAGATGCAATTCTCACCACATGCTACTTGGCCAATCGCCTGCCTCATTCTGCTTTGAGCTTTCAGACTCCGATATCTTTATTTAAGAAAGTTCACCATGTCACTGATATTTCTCTTCGAGTTTTTGGCTGCACTGCTTATGTGCATGACTTCTCTCCATCTCGAACAAAGTTATCAGATCAATCCATCTCTTGCATGTTTGTTGGGTATTCACCTACCCAAAAATGTTATAAATTTGTGGATCCGCATACAGGTCGTCGCTATGTCACTCTCGATGCGACATTTTTTGAGTCTCTCAGTTTTTTTCGACGATTTCATCTCCTCCCTTATCACTTCATGTTACTCCTATCCCTTTTCTAAACTCCTCGTCCCCTACCTCCCTTTCTCCATCATCACTTTCCTCGACTCCGCCACCGCCACCACGCCACACCACTCGCCCCAACACTCGACCTCTCCATTTATAAGACTATGTCTGCACTCAAGCCCCATCTGTCTTACAGCAAAGAAAAGGGCGAGCCACCACATCACTACCTCCACCTTCATCCAATGCTCCGAGATCTACTCCTGACTCGGCTCCTTCTGCTTCTTCTCTGGGGAATGATATTCATCCTTGCACGTTTCATCCAATTCAGCATTTCGTTTCTTATCAGTCATTATCTCTATCCTACAGAACTTTTATTAACAATATTGATTCTGTATCTATTCCTACATGAGTGGATGTGGCTCTGGCTCATCTTCACTGGAAGCATGCTATGCTTGAGGAGATGAATGTCTTAGAAAAAAATCAAACTTGGGAACTTGTTGACTTACCGGTCGGTAAACATGCTGTGGGCTGTAAGTGGGCTTATGCTGTCAAGCATAAATCTAATGGTACCATTGATCGATACAAAGCACGTCTTATTGCAAAAGGCTTCACACAGACTTATGGCATCAATTACACCGAAACTTTCACTCCAGTTGTAAAAATGAATTCTATTTGGGTTCTCTTGTCTATGGCTGTAAATTTGGATTGACCCCTACATCAACTTGATGTCAAGAACGCCTTTTTACATGGTGACCTTCATGAAGAAGTCTATATGTCCTTATCTCCTGGGTTTCGTCATAAGGGGGAGGAATATAAAGTTTGTCGCCTTCGCAAGTCTATCTATGGCCTTAAGCAGTCACCATGGGCGTGGTTCAACAAATTCACTCATGCTATGCAGGTTGCCCATTTTCGCCAGTGTAGTTCCAATCATTCTATTTTTTGGAAGCGCACCACTAAAGGGATCACAGTGGTCTCGGTCTATGTTGATGATATCATTATTACGGGCGATGATTCTACTTCTATATCCGGCATGAAGTCCCATCTTGCTAATACCTTTGAGGTTAAAGATTTGGGCTCCTTGCATTACTTCCTTGGCATTGAGATTGCTTGTTCTCGCTCTGGTATTTCCTTATGTCAGAGGAAATATACATTAGATTTACTCCATGAGACGGGTATGTTGGGTTGTAAGCCTGTTGCTACTCCTCTTAAGATCAATCATCAGCTCACCTCTCTCCTTGGTGAGTCTCTCTCAGATCCTGGTCCGTATCAACGACTCATTGGCCATCTTATTTACTTAACTATGACAAGACCTGATATCTCTCATGCTGTGAGTGTGCTTAGTCAGTTTATGCACTCACCACGGCCTGCCCATTTGGATGCTACCTATCGTGTTCTTCGTTATCTCAAAGGTTCTCCTGGTAAGGGCCTTCTTTATTCCAA
This sequence comes from Magnolia changhungtana, assembly GCA_030180095.1. Lineage (NCBI taxonomy): Eukaryota > Viridiplantae > Streptophyta > Magnoliopsida > Magnoliales > Magnoliaceae > Magnolia > Magnolia changhungtana. Next base: position 10,577,861 of record JASAUF010000411.1, on the reverse strand, counting down.
ACATGGACACTTGTCTATTTTCACTTTTTTTGATGCAAGCTGGGCCGGTGCCAAAGATGACCGAAAATCTACAACCGGTTACTGCTCATTTGTGGGGGGGAGGAATTTGGTTACTTGAAAAAGTAAGAAGCAGCCGGTTGTTGCTCGATCCAGTGTTGAGGCCGAATATAGGCTATGACCCATACAACTTGTGAGTTACTTTGGCTTAAGAAATTTCTGACCGAGCTTGGTTTCTCTCCATCTAACCCTATGCCGATGATGTGTGATAATCAGGCTGTCATTCACATTTCTAACAATCCAGTTTTTCATGAGCGCACCAAGCATATTGAGGTGGATTGCCATTTTATTCGAGAGAAAATTAAATCCCATGAAATGATAACTCCACATGTTCGCACTAGGGACCAACTGACAGATATTTTCACTAAACCTCTTTCATGTGACCAGCATGACACAATCACTTCCAAGCTTAGCCTTTCGAATATCTTTAGGCCCAGCTTGCGGGGGAGTGTTGAAGGAACGCATCCAGCATCCAGCTCATCTGTAAAATCATCTCTAGAAATCTCTCCGCATCCAACAGCCAGCTCATCTGCTGAAATCTCTCCTTCATCATCTCTATAATCTCTTCTCTGTAAATCCTCATTCTTCACTATTTTCTATATTTGTCTTCTTCCATTCTTGTATAAATATTGGTTGTATACGGCTCTAAAGAATAAGCATTTTCTTTCCCAAATCCTGTATTCTAACATATCACTGGAAATTAAATGCCGAGAAGAATCATTCCTTGATGGTCTGATGTATGATGGCCCAACTACACTTGATTTGAGGCTTGATTCCTTCCAATCGTCTTTTACTGTTGATCACGGCTTCTAAACCATGAACATGGATGTCTGGCTCCCCATGACCAATATCAGCACCACAAACTTCACCAGGTATTTGATTAATCTAGAGTAGGTACTTTCCAGCTTTTCTTCGGTGATGACGAGGTGAATGTTGTTAACAAAGGAAGGCTTGGAAAGGAACTGAGATTCCTTGGAATTTTAAACTTTCATTGTTTTGATGTGCTACTTCCCGTACGTGGAATTGATCTTCTAACAGAAGTGCAATTCCACAAAATCTGTCGCTCCATCTATTGATTTTAAGATAATAAAAAAAATGGTGGAATGTAAAATTCCATGGAATCGACCTTCGTTATAAACAGTTCTTTCAATCCCAGGAAGGAGTCATCCAGACACTCTAACTACCGTTCCATGAAAGTAGAGAGTTCCATCCACTCATCAAGTGGGCTATATATATGCATTTGAGAGTTGTATGCCATCCCATCGGAACAGTGATGGGAGAAGGCAATAGGTTGAGACAGCCAGTCGGGTCGAATGGGTTGGGTTGGGTTGGGTTGGGACCCGGTCGACCGGGTCAGTGGGACAGCAAGTCGGGGTCGACCGAGTCATTTTTTTTAAAAAAAAAAAAAATTCTCCCCCCTTTTGTGGGTCCCATTATGATGTATGTGTTATATCCAAACCGTCCATCTATTTGGTGAACTCGTATTAAGGCTTGAGATGAAAAATAAGACAGATGTAGCTATCAAGTGGACCACACTGTAAAAGAGGCAGTGGAAGATTGAATGTCTACCATTGAAACCCTTTTAGGGTCACAAAAGTTTTAGATCAATGTGAAATTTGTTTTTCCTCTTCATCCAGGTCTTTGTGGCCTTATGAATAGATTGGATGGAAAATAAATGTTATGGTGGGCCCCACGAATGTTTTAACAGTGAAAATCAAGTTTCCCATTGCTATTTGTGGTGTGGTCCAATTGATCTTTGGATATGATTCTTTTTATCATATAATGATCTGAAATGATCTCGAAATATAAATGATCGGTGTGGATATAATAAATACATCATTGTCGGGCCATGTCGCACCAGCCAATCGGCTTCCCGAAGGAATGACGGGGTATTTTAGTCCCGTGAAAAGCCGCCCCGTACACAGGGGAGTATTCTTGGAAGCTAAAAAGAAGTGGTCTTAAAATGGCTGGTGGGCCATAAATGGGTCGTACAGTAGGAAATTGCTCAATACATTGCCGTCGCTTCTCATTGCTCCACGTCATCGTCAATGACTCCAGCTAACAAGATAAGAGGGATTTTTCAGATTTCGTGATGCACAACATATATAGCCGAACTTTTTTCACTCAAAAATGATTTACGTTTTAGATTCACACCAACCTTTAATTTTTACGGATCAATCTAAGATCATAAGCTCAAAAATAATGCACGTCTAAAGCTCAGGTGGACCACATCAAAGAAAGTAGTTCGGATTGAACCACTACTATTGAAACCCTGATAAGCTTAATCATCATCTAACCTCTTCGTAAGGTCACACAGACGTATATAAAAGAAAAACATAAATATCAGCTTGCTCAGAGCAAACATAGATGTCAGCTCGTTCAGAGCATCCCGTGGCCTCGAAAAAATTTCAAAAGTAGGCATACGCCAATTCCCACTATTTCTATAGTGTGGTCCACTTAAGCCTTAAATCTACCTTCCATTTCACAACTATTTTTGGATTATAGAAATTCTAATTCCGGGGTACCAAACACAACGTAAGTATTCCAAATCCAGGCTCTAATCCACATCAATCCTTCCATTTGTATTGTTGAAAATTAACTTTAGACAATAAATACTATTTTAAAAAAAAATATTGATGGTATTAAAAATTGTCTTAAACATCTTATTTACCAAACCATTGTGGGGATTTCTTGGTCTCCACCACGAATGGTCAGGATCAAGAGGGCTTCATGGCCATTGATGCAACAGCTACAGTAAGAATCCCAAACTTAAAAGGAAAGGTAAGGTTTGATAGAAAGAAATGGATAATAAAAAGATTACATACGGGAATTAAATTTCGCATACAACCAAAAGGCTTTTGTGATCACAACATGGATTACACTAGCGATGTATTATTGGAGCCTGTATGACGATCCGACGGGGTGGATGTATCATTGGAGGCCGCAGGCCGATCGGAGGGGGCGGACGGGGTGGTCGTAGCTGCGTCGCGTCAGTCTCCGCCGCTAGCGACAAAGTGATGTTTCAATTAACAAACTGCTAATTAAGAAAAATTTGAGAATGAAAAAGAAAAGAAACATAACTATTAGTTAAGATTTATGGGTGTGGATTAAGTGCTTACCTACGGAAGGCATGGCCATGTTGAGCAGAGCAATGGTACATATGGTACAGATGATAATATGGAGGAGATGGGCTAGAGAGATTGAGTATTTCATAGCGAAATCCTGCCTTGTGGAGTCATGGGAATGATGAGCCCTTGTGCATTTATAGCATTGGAGAACGCGGGCACCGATCAGGGTCAAACGGTGGTGATTAGATGCAGGTCTAGTAAATTTGACTACATGGGCCCACTTGATTTGAACCTATGGTTGCACTGGACAGTTCTTGCAGGCGTTGATTAGTTGGTGGCTTCTTGGTATCTTGGATTACGTAATGCCAATCAGGTATTTATGTTGAAATCTCAGGATACATTTCTTTACCACTCATATATATATATATATATATATATATATATATATATATATATATATATATATATATATATATATATGGAAAAGGTACTATGCGCTCGAGCGTAAAGCGGTCGTCCGTGAGGTCGAGCTGGGGTGGGCCCCACCGTGATTCCGTTCGAAGATCCACACCGTCCACCAGATGCACTGTCCCATTTTGAGCCCAGATGGCCCAAAATCGTCTGTCCATCCTGATCAGGTGGGCCATACCATCTGAAAACATAAGTATACAAGCAAAAACATGTAAAATCACTTGGTGGGCCCCACCTGAGATGTGGATACCACCTGAAAAGTGGTTTAAATTACATTCAAGTGGGACACACATGATGGACGATTTTGATCATGAAGAAACCTCTCGAAAGGCCCACACAACTGGTTTTGAATGTTTCAATGGTGCACGGCCCCTCTCCACTTCTGTACGTGGTGTGGTCCAAAAAAGTCACGGATTGAGGTGATTTTCATCCGTGTGGGCCCCACCTGGGATGGTTCATCTGACTGATGGGGTAGATGTTCGAAGGGCATCACGGTGGGCCCCACACCAACTCGACCTCATGGACGACCGTATGCGCTCAAGCGCATAGTACCTTTTCCCATATATATATATATATATTATGGGAGATGGTCACCTGCGCACCTTTTCACGTGAGCACCAATGAGCACCTTTGCACACGTGTCATGTGCACAGAATCTGAACGGTCCAAGTGATGCCGCACCCCTTAAAATGATTTAGGTCCAATTTTCAGCCTGATCCATGACTCTGGTGAGCCATAGCAAAGAGAAATGCAAATCAATGGAGGAAACTGTTTCCTTTTGTCATGGCCCACCAGAGTTTTGTATCAGGCTGAAAATCGGACCTATGGTATTTCAAGGGGTTCGGCATCACTTGGACCGTTCAGATTCTGTGCACATGACACGTGTGCAAAGGTGCTCATTGGTGCTCACGTAAAAAGGTGCGCAGGGGACCATCTCCCATTATATATATATATATATATATATATATATATATATATATATATATATATATATATATATATATATATATATATATGACTATGTTGTAGACCCAGTGATTTCATAAACATTTCCTGGGCAGTGGAGTCTTGGAAATCTTGTAAAAGAAGAAAACATGTGGCTTGACTATCTCCATTTGAAAGTTGGTAGACACAATTTATTTTCAGACGGCCATTTCATGGGCTGACGCAGGGATGAAAGTGATGAGATCGATCACCATCTTACTCAAAGATAACTACTCGGAATCCATGGAGCTTCTCTGAATTCCTCATAAAGATTTCTCGAATCCATAGATAAGAAAGCAAGAAAATAAAATTAAATTCTAATAAATTTATAATTTAATTGATAAATGAAATAGATGAGTTTCCAACCTAAGCAACAAGAGAAATTTCAGAATCATGTTATAACTAAAACTAGTAAACTTACTATTTATAGACGGTAATGATGTCTACTAGCGCGCAAGGTTTTCGGCCAAAAATAGTAAGTGTCCTATTTGGCTTCGCCAAGCTATTCTCTTAATTATTTTAAGCTCTTTTTATGTTGGGCGCAACTCGTAAAGCCCAACAGATGAAGAGTTATAATCAAACTAAAACTTACTATTTATAATAAAAATGGAATTAAAATAGGGAAACAACTGTCGATCTGGTGGTATTTTGCAAATCTGACTTGCGCAACCCGGCGTTGTCCAGTTACGCCCGATAAATCATTTCGAATTGTGAGATACGTTTGATTTAAGGTCCGACAGTCCAGATCACTTCTGTGAAGATTGGGCCTTTTCTGATCTATCTTGGCCATGAAACTGTCCGCGAGCCGCTCTACATCATGGGCCGAATATAGGCAGCTTACGTGTGTGGCATGTTACCCGGAGCTGTATTCAAACCGAGTCAAGCTGAGTTCAGTCCCCGATAAATTTTAAATTTTCAACTGTAGGCGTAGGTGTCCAAACCATTTATGTAGGCATAGATTCACACTGTCCATCCAACTGTAGGCGTAGGTGTCCAAACCATTTTTTTTTTTTTTTCAATAGTACACACTCAACTGTCTACCACTTAAGCTATGGATCAAGGTGTTAGTGTGCTAGTGTGTCCCACTTGACTCTAGCTCGTTAGTACCCACTGTCAGTACACACTCAACTGTCTACCACTTAAGCTATGGATCAAGGTGTTAGTGTGATAGTGTGTCCCACTTGAGCCTTAGATCTACCTTGTTTTTTTTGTCTAATGATATAAAAAATTGGATGGACAGTGTGAATCCGATACATAGGTTGTAACGAAGCCCATGTAACACAAGTCAACCCTTCCGGTTTTCTTCTCCGGACCTGGAATGTGCTGCGCCAAGGGAGCCAAATAGGTGAGACTCAGGCCTCACCCAAGACAGTGCCATACTTACCATAGTGCCCGCCTAGATGCGTGTTATGTATCCGTTTTTCCAGATAATTTTAGAGCATTATTGAAAAATTAAAGTAAATCTAATTATCAGGTGGACCATACCATAGGAAACAATGGTGATTGACCATTAATAGGCCACCCACGTTCTGTATCAAACCGATGTGTTTTTCCTCTTCATACAAGCTTAAGTGAACTTATCAACAGATTGGATGGAAGATAAAACCTATGGAAATGAGAAGGTGATCCCTAAAAAGTTTTTATTGGTAGGGTGTTCAATCAACACCGTTTCTTGGAATATGGTCCACATGATAAATGGATATTCTTGTTAAATTTTCATATCATGCTGGAGTAGATATAAAATACACAAATCAAAGTGGGCCCTGCGGTAAGGGCTGCACCGTCTTAAGTGAGACCGGGTCTCACCAATCCGCTCCCACCACCCCGCAAGCAACGGAATTTCTTGGGGGTGTGAAATTTACGTGGGCCTCACGATGATGTATTTCATAGATCCACACCGTCCATTCATTATTTCAGATCACTCTAGGATAAATATAAAAATAATGCAGATTCAAAGCTAAAGTAGACCATACTACTGAAGACAGTAGGAATTGATGCTACCATTGAAAACTTCTTGGGGCCACAAAAGGCTCTGATCAAGCTGATATTTGTATTTTAATTTAATCCTAGTATGCATGATCTTATGAACAGATCTGATGGAAAATAATCCTCACGGTTGGCCCTAGGAAAGCTTGAATAGTAGCTTGGCCCTAAGAAAGCTTCAATAGTAGCTTCTTTAATCCGTACTTATTTGTGTGGCGTGATCTACTTGAGCTTTGGATGTACCTCATTTTTAGGATCTGCAAAAAATTGATGGACGGTGTGGATTTAACACAAAAATCATGGTGGGACTTAGAAAATATTTCACGCTTTAAAAGTTATGTTGTGTAGTTACCAATTTATTCAGGGAAGCATTCAAGGTAAGCGACCCATACTGGAATTTCTCGCGCCTTCGATACACGAACCGCGCTCCAAACTTCTAGTTGTTATTGAAATTACATATGCTCACGGCCATCTATCATTGTCCAGAATTAAGAGAAATGTGGTGTGATTGGGAATTGCTTTGGTTGTATGCTCTGCGAGACTGAAGAATCTCCTTGACCTTTTCTAGTATTCTCTCAAGCGCTTTTGCAGGGGGTTGCCAATCCTATTTTGTATACCTGGAGCTAGCCATCATCCTGTCGGATCTTCAATTTTGAAATAATAAGGGATCGTTTGGTAGAATAGATTTAGAGGGATTTGAGGGAATTTTAATTTCTTTGATATGTTTGGCACCATATAGTAATTGGGAATTTCACCTCAAAGGAGTTTGAAATCCAAGGTGGAACCTTGGATTACATTTAAAATCATTCCAAGAGTTGCATGTGTAACATGTGTGTCACTAGACTACTAATTTATTGGGCACATGACCCATTGATGATATCCCAAGACATTTAGATTACAATTGGATCACTATAATTATTTTAATAGGATAATATGTGCCGTCCAAACATCGTCCATTTAAATTAATGGTTAAAAATAATTGGTTATCACTTATATGTGATCATGTGCTTGTGGCCCATCCGAGACTTAAAAGTTCATCATTTTCGGACAAAGTATATATTACATTACATATGTACACTATTTAAAGATATTAAAGTTGATTTAATAATTAAATTTAAACCCCTGTAAATATATTATGCACAGCTACTTTTGAATTATAGGAATTCTAAATCCAGGGCACCAAACACAGTATAAGTATTCCAAATCCAGGCTCCCAAACTGGCTCTAATCCACATCAATCCTTCCATTTGTATGGTTGGAAATTGACTTTGGAAAATAAATTATGCTATTTTAAAAATAAATAAATATTGATAGTATTAAAAATTGTTTTAAACATCTTATTTATCAAACCATTGTGGGGATTTCTTGGTCTCTACCACGAACGATCAGGATCAAGAGGATTTCATGGCCATTGTTGCAACAGCTACAGTAACAATCCCAAACTTAAAATGAAAGGTAAGGTTTGATAGAAAGAAATGCATCATAGAAAGATTACTTACGTGAATTGAATTTTGCATACAACCAAAAGGCTTTGGTGATCACAACATGGATTACACTAGGTATGTTTTATTGGAGACCGTATGACAATTGGAGGGGGTGGACGGTATGGTCGCTGCGCTGCGTCAGTCTCCGCCCCTAGCAACAAAGTAATGTTTCAATTAACAAACTGCTAATTAAGAAAATTATGGTAAAGAAAAAGAAAAGAAACATAACTATTAGTTAAGATTTATCAGTGTGGATTAAGTGCTTACCTATGGAAGGCATGGCCACAATGAGAAGCGCAATGGTACAGATGACAATGAGAGGGAGATGGGCTAGAGAGATTGAGTATTACATGGCGAAATCTTGCGTTGTGGAGTCATGGGAAAGACGAGCCCTTTTGCATTTATAGCATGGGAGAACGAGGGCACTGATGAGGGTTGAATGGTGGTGATCAGATGTAGGTCTACTAGATTCAACTACATGGGCCCACTTGATTTGAACCTATGGTTGCACCGAACAGTTCTTGCACGCATTGACTCATTGGTGGCTTCTTAGTATAATGGATTAGGTAATGGCAATTAGGTCTTTATGTTGAAGTCTTAGGATACATTTGCTTTTACAATTTATATAATATGATTATGTTGTTGACCTAGTGGTTTCTTAAACATTTCTTGGGTAGTGGAGTCTTGGAAATCTTGTAAAAGAAGAAAACATGTGGCTTGACTATCTCCATTTGAAAGTTGGTAGAGGCAAGTTATTTTCAGACGGCCATTTCATGGGCCGAATATAAGCCGCCCATGTATGGCTGGCAGCATGGTACCTGTGTGCATTCAGAATTTCATCAGGTGGGCTCCACTGATAATGCTTCTTGGCTCATAAATCTGTCCACAATTACTTTTTTACTCAAACAACAATAAACTTGATTTCCAAGAAAATCAAATTCATTTCCAAAAATTCCTCTTGATCAAAACACCATTGTTGAAAAATATTTGCCTGATCTTTAATTTTTCTTTTTCCTCTCTTCATACGTTCCCCTCCTAGGAAGAATGAAAGAAGGAAGAAGGTTATTAGCTCGCATAGTAGTTGAGACAACATAGGTGGATGTGAAAGCTCAAGACCATTAATGAAATGGGGCACCCTGCAAACATAACTTAGTTGATAATGGCCAATTCATTTACACGCGTTCGACTATGTCAGACCATATGCATAAGATAAATAGCTAGAAAGATGACGCAGGGGAGGACGTGAGGTCGAGCACTGTCTTTCTCAAGAGGATAACTATTCCGAATCCACGGAACTTCTCTAGACTCCTGACAGAGACTTCTCGAACCCATGAGGAAAGAAAATAAGAAAATAGAAATAAATTCTAATAAATTTGAATTGATTAATAAATGAAAAAAAACAAGTTCACAACCCTTTAAATAGGGATACCAAGAAATGAGAGAGAAATCAGAATCAAACTATGACTAAAACTCCTAGAATTCGCAACTATTATAAATAGTAAACTTACTATTTATAAATGGTCGTGATGTCTACTAGCACGCAAGGTTTTCGGCCAAAAATGGTAAGTGTCCTATTTGGCTTGACCAAGCTGTTCTCTTAATTTTTCTAAGCTTTTTCGCGTTGGGCACAACTCCTAAAGCCCAACGGAAGAAGAGTTATAATCAAACTAAAACTTACTATTTATAGTAAAAACAGAATTAAGATAGGGAAATGACTGTCGATCTGGCGGTATTTCACAAATCCGGCTTGCGCAACCCAGAGTAGCAGGATTGGTTGGCTAAAGTAGCTCGTTCTACCCCAAAATCATATATTTTACGTCCAATAACTTATTCCAGATGGTGAGATACACCTGATTTAAGGTTCGATGGTCCGGATCACTTCTGTCGTCGACTGGGCCTTTTCTGATCCATGTTGGCCATGTAACTGTCCGTGACCCTTTCTACATCAAAAGAGAGACTAGTGGACTGTACTCATCGTGTAATTGCTGGCCAAGGGAATTAAGTACATGAGCTAATTATTTTACATTATTTAGAAAGGTGGAAAACCTTTGAAGAAAAATATGAATTTCTATATGATATTATAATTTTTCTGTTTGGAAAAAAGAAAAAGAAAAAGAGGGGGAATTGAGTTTCGTTTCGTAACTTTTTCCTAAGATAATGAGTAAAAACGTGAGAAAAAAAAATGTTAAACATAAAACTCCTCTATTGCCAGAGATTGGCTGAACTTTTTTTTTTTTTTTTTTTTTTTTTTTTTTTTTTGGGTGATTGGCAAGGTAAGCTCCCTTGTTTGACTACGTTTTCCTACATATTCATAAAAACAACAAGACTCGTAACCAAACAATGGAATTAATATTGAATATTACATAAGATCTATGTTCATATTTTAGAATCTCTATGTTAAAATGAATCATAAATCAGTTCAAAAGAATGGGAAAGGAAATCATATTTTTCAAGAAAAACGGAATCCCTTGTTTGGCCAAAAAACTCAATTCCTTGAATGGGAAAGGAGCAGTTGCAAGGTAAATACCAATTCATCTATTTCTTTTTTTCCACAAATCCGGGCATCGAAAGGAACTTTGCTTTTTTGTATCAAAGGACCTGGGTGGGACCCTAACCGTAGAGCCGACCTTGATCCATGTAATGTATATCAACGTAGTTCATCTATTTTGTCAACTTATTTTAGTGTGGTCCTAAAAATGAAAAAGATACAAATTTCAGCCCCACCCACATCTCTAGTTTCGGGTGGCTGTCATGTGAGGGTCTATGTGGATTCTCTAGCCACATTTCATGCATAATAAAATGGCGCGAGTATGTCTGAAAGGCGGAATGTAATCCAACAGTGATGGGACCCCCTTAGGATCTAAACACTTCAATTGTGAGCTTTCTTGGGTTAAAATTTCATGTGGAATTTTTATTTTTAGAAATTAGGTTTTATAAGAGTTTTATTAGAATTAGGATTTTTATTATGGTTAAAATTTTGCTATTTTTGGTAATTACGGATTTTGGTTTATTTTTTCTTTATTAATGGCGTGTAAGGAGACACATTAGCAAATTAATTATCAATCAATTTCGAATTTATTAGAATTTATTTATATTTTCTTGCTTTCTTTCTTCATAGATTCGAGAAGTCTCTCGAAGGAGTGTAGAGTAGTTTTATGAATTCAGAATACTTATCCTCTTGAGGAAGACGGTGCTCGACCTTCCCTGCGTCAGTCATGTAGCTATAGTGCAAATTCAACAAATAAATACTTACTAATTGAAAATTATAAATATTAATGCAATCTAAAAATTGAGAACTAAATCAAACTGTACAATTTGAATGGTTTGATTAGGCTAATGTATACAAGTATACAATTTCAACAAGCCCGAGCATTGCACTATCAACCCTCTCCACGTGACAATGAGCTAGAACAGGCCCAAGACTGCCCATTAAGGCCGTAAACAAGCATGTTCCTGAGTGGGATTGTACGTTAGTATTCCATCCTACTGAACTTGATAGGGTGAATTATAATTTGGGATCGTCCATCAAGATGAGACTGCAGTGGATGGGAAATTGTTGAAAGTATACATATCAGATTATCCTATATATCTAATCAATGGTCTTGATGAGTACAACCGTAGTAACCAAAATAAATAAATGATCATGTTCAGTGCCATAAAAAGAAGAAATGTGATGTAAAAGACATATACCCATATGTGAGATTTTTGACACATGGGCCATCCACGAAAGGCCCACTAGAAGTATGGTCCTGAAATCGGGTATGATAGAACACCCTGCACGTTTGATGTGAAAATGTGGCTCCACGGTGTCATTTCCCTTGATTAGCGCCCATGAGCCTAAACAGAGAAGTAAAAGTAGCAATGGTGATGTAGAGAGGGTCACAGACAGTTTAAACTGCCAAGATGGATCAGAAAAGGTTCAGTCGACAATAGAAGAGATCAGGAACATCGGACCTTAAATCGGGCGTATCTTGCAATTCAGAATGACTTATCGAACGTAAAATATATGATTTTGGAGTAGAATGAGCTACTTTAGCCACCAACCCTGTTGTGCTGGGCTGCGCAAGCCAGATTTGCGAAATACTACCCAATCGATAGTTTGATTATAAATAGTAAGTTTTAGTTTGATTATAACTCTTCATCCTTTGGCCTTTAGGAGTTGCGTCTAAATGTGAAAAGTGCTTAGAATAATTAGGAGAATGGCTTGGTGAAGCCAAATGGGACAGTTACTATTTTTGGCCGAAAATCTTGCACACTAGTAGACATTGCGAATTGTAGGAATTTAAATTGTAATTTGATTCTAATTTCTCTCACATTGCTTATCCTATTTAAAGGGTTGTCAACTTGTTTATTTGATTCATCAATCAAATTATGAAGTTTATAGAATTTATTTCTATTTTGCTTACTTCCTTTCTCGTGGATTCGAAAAGTCTCTGGGAGGAGTCCAGAAAAGTTTCATGAATTCAGAATAGTTATCCCCTTGAGGAAGACATGCTCGACCTCACGTCCTTCCCTGCATCAAATGGTCAGGCTAATTATCAAGGCCAGCAACGGATTGGACCTTGGCCTGACCTGACCTGGTCCACTAAATACTGAAATAATTTCATTTTGGGTTGGGTTGGTCTAAAATGACTGGAGCCCAAGTGTAGCCCAAAAATTGATTTGACCATTCACTGCCTGGCCCATGCCCAGCCCATGGGCTAAGGTACAACAGATATACCAATCCGTAATTTGCCTGTGTAAGGGAGCTGGTGCAAATGCCTCCACACGATAATGGCTATTTGAGATGAAATCCAATCCATCCAAGTCATGGGTCCACCACTATTTTGATGCCCTGGCTCAAGAATTTGGTCAGTCCACTGATCAGGACAAAATAAAATTACCACTTGTTTCTTCTGACTCAGTGGCATTCCTAATGGGTGGACCAACTTAATTAATTTTGGGTGAGAATATTCAGAGTTACTTTTGGACGGATTGGATATATACCAGATGTGGGCACGTGGTGATGCGTAGATGGTATGCCTTGTAACACGTGGGTTTGTGATTTGTGTGGATTTGCTAATTTAGATAATATATATTAGTATTCTTTTTATTATTATACTTAACTAGAAAGGAAATAAACCTTTTAATTTAGATGATTTAAGGAAGAAATCTTTCATTATTTTGATATTTTAGGGCACATAATAGTTGAGGGATTCATATAGTAAAGTAATGTAATGAAAAAGCTTAATTAATTATAATTTTTTCACCAATCTCCCATCTGGATTTGAATGAAGATTGTTGTGTTTAGTTCATTGGTGGTAAAATTGTAATGATGACACTTTCATTATTTTAATGTCCAATCATCAAATTTATATATTATGTATCTAATTTTCATAATAATATAATTGAGAAGCATAGTATTATAAATTCATTTACTTATCTCTTAAAAATATTTGCATATTATAGAGGAATGTTGCATTTGGTTCAATGATGGTACTTTTCCCTTGTTTTACCATAGTACCTTTCAATCTAAATAGGCTAATGATACCTAAAGTAAATATATCGACATTTCCACGTGTTTGTTTTTTTATTCCAACGTCTAATAGATGTGTATCTCTCTCTGAATGTCATTCCATAGCTCTCACGTGCACACCTTTGTACACATGTCATGGGTGTCTAAATCAAACGGTCCATGTGATGTGGCATCCCAAGAAACCTCACGGGACTGATTTTCACACTGATCTAAAACTCCGGTGGGCCATTGCAAAGAGAGATGCAAATCAAGGGATGAACTGTTTTCATTTTTCATAGCCCATCAAAGTTTTGGATCAAAGTATAAGTTGGGCCCTAGGAGTTTCATGGGATATTGCATCACTTGGACCATTCAGATTTGGTACTTACATGATGTATGGTGAGTTCTCAAAAAGTTTGCATGAGTTCCGTGTGGACCGGTGAGCATATATATATATATACACACACATGACCATGCCACGTGTATTTTGGAACAGGCACTCTACCATATTCTCCTACCTGTATGGCAAGTGTATCAAATTATTTTGAAACATAGAATTGCAAGAGTATATTCTGTGTAAATTATATTTGGTCTCGTGCAAATTCGGTCTAACATCTACAATTAAGGGGAAGGATTGAAATTAATCAAGGTATCATATCATTCAATCCCAACGGTTGATAATGTGAGATTTCTATTTCCGTGGAATTCCAAAATCCCTTACATCCATCGGCCTCATTGATTCATATGCTTCATCAATGTTGTACATCCTTATCTGCCCTTTTACCTGTGACATTTGAGTTGCATATGTTTATAGGTGATCAACATCAATTGTGAATCTGGTCCATTTATTACAATTCCATGGTCCGCCAAACCTAGATTTCACTTAAAAGCTGTTTAATTTTCTAATTGTTGTGGTAAGACAAGGTAAATGAGTAATAATTGTATACTTTTGAATTTTTCGCTGCATTTTATATTCACTATCGGCTGTCATCTATTGCATTCTCACATCAGTCGGAGGAAAAAGATGCTACATTTGTGGGGTCCACCGTGATATATTCATTATCGGCTGTCATCTAAAGTTCATGTATATGTATAGGAAACAATCGGAATTGAGCTCTTACCGTTGAAAGCTTTCTAAGGGCCCTAGAAGTTTTGAATCAAGCTGATAATTTTGTTTTCCCTTTTATCCATGACTTTATGACATTATGAGCAAGTTGGATGACGAATAGACATTAATGTGGGCCCTAAGGAGAAAATAGCTTTCAATGGTTAACGTGGTTACAATAATTGTTTCTTAATTTGTGGCCCACTTGACCTTGGGATTTGCCTCTTTTTGGACTCATACCTTAAAATGTGTTGTTAAGAAGGTTTGGTGGTGTGGATATGTTCCATACATCACGAAGAGGCCATAAGTTTAAATTGGTAATAACATGGTATTTGTGGACCGATTTTGGAGATATAAATCCTAATTTATTTTAAACTGATGAAATTAGTCATCATTATTTACTTACAAATATTTACTAAGAAAATTAAAAATCAAACAGCCCTTTAATAAGATATTTTTTTAAAGGAGGAATTTGATGACAATCATGGAAATGGTATGTCAAAATACCATGGTATTTCCAAACATGCAATCATTGTATAGTAATTATGTTAATTCTATCCAATGTAATTCAAAATTGTTGTAGTCAAATGCAACTTTATAGATTGATGAACCAATCCTGAGTAATTTTGAAATGTACTACACTGCAAATTACAGAGTTCAGATTGAGTTGGCTTAACCAGGATTCAGATAACTATGGATTGACCATTTAATAAGAACCCACCATGACATATGTTTTTTCTTTCTTTTTGGTTTTAAGCCGGATTAGAATATTAAATATTAAAAAACGGTAGAATGACATTATCTTCAAGTCAATCCACCTGTATTAAATTAAATAAGAAAATATATAAGCAGTAGAGTTTAGGAAAAGATTATATTTACAATAAATTAAAGGGGTAGGAATGAAATTTTCAAAGGCTGTTTGGTAGGGAAGCAGATTGCGTCCTGCCACGCAGGGATGGAATCAGTCCAAGCACTATGGGCTTTTATCCGTCATCCATTTTAAGATCATCTTAAGATATGAGCACAAAAATGAGGTAGATCTAAGGCTCAAGTGGACCACACCATGGGTATTGAATTAAACAGCAACCATTGAAAACTTCTTTGTGGCCATGGAAGCATTGGATCAAGTTGACATTAGTTTTTTCACTTCATATATGTTTGTGTGACCTTATGAATAGATCAGTGGGCCCTACGAAGTTTTCGACAGTAGATGTTATTATTGTTGAAATTTAGTTTTTGAAAACTAAAAATATTTAAAAAATTTAGAAAATTTTATTTTGTCGCCAAAACGATTTTGAAAAAAAAAATAAATCAAATGACAAGTGCAGTTTGTGCTCTTGTCCCACGTCAAAAATGAAAAAAAAAAAACTTGTGATTTATATGTGAAGGTATGTGTGGTATTTTTACTAGAGCACAAGCATGGGTATGGGTGAGGGCATGGCCATGTAGTCGTTCCCTCGCAACCTTGCACTAATCTCTGTGAGATGATGCGAGGGGTTTAAAATGAGCCGGGGTTTTATAGACTACTGAGACGGTAAGATCGCGGTGCAAGGCGTCACGACTCAAATTAATCGGTCCAAATCTCAATCAACTCCAATAAATTTCTCCTCATCCATCAAATCCTCCAGAAAACATCTCCATTGTTGAATTGTTCTTAAGGATCTGTAATTTTTATACCTAGTGAAACAAAAATAATTAATTTATTTTATTCTCCGGTATTTTTCAACATATTTTCCAACAATTATCACGGCTGCTTTCCCTATTGTTGTCCACCCGAGCCCGGGATTCATCTCATTTTTTTTTATACCATCCTAAAATAACATGAAAAAAAAAAATGAACTGCGTGGATGTGGATAAAACTCACCTCAGAGTCCCCATCTCTAATACATAATACTGTTAAACGTGATGAACTCATTCTCATGCGTCTACCTAACAGGCCATAATGCTATGAAGAGGCGATTTATGAGACATGCTGAATGTCATGCGTGTACAAATCAGGGCCACTAATAAAGCGTGTGTGTTATCAAGGACATGCATGCCCTACTCCGAAGTTCAATCTGGTCCACTCATCTGGTCGCTCCCATGTGTACGTTGAGTGATATATAAGTGGACACCGAGGATTTTGGGCTACATAATACAAGAGTGGACCCCACATGACCAATGACTAGAAAGATCACCTGTTTGATATAAAAGGCATCTTCAATAATATATGAAGAATTTAAAAAAAAAAAATTGAAAAAAAACAATAAAAATACAAGAACAGATGAATATTAGGTACCACCAGTTGGAGTGTTCATGTGTTGTGGGCCACACCTGAGAGCGATAGATGGTGATGTCTTGCCGTGTGGGGCCCAGTTGACAACTCGAAATTACATGACCTGGCGCGACGCAGATGCTGACGCGGAATCCGATGTGTTGGAGAGCTGAAGTGACGCCGAAGCGAAGTAAGACGCACAAAGCATCTGAGCCGGCCAACCCAATGCATCATCCACCATCCGCACGTGCCAACGAGCCTGCATGGCACGGTTCAAGCGTGCGACGAACCCGTGTCTAAGACCCTCACCGTACTGCAAGAAACGTGCCACACCTACCCGGTCCATGCCAGCCCAACACCCACCGTCAGATTCCGGCAGTATGGCACCACCGGAATCCGACGGCGACGGGGAGAACCCCGCCACCATGTTAATGTACTCGATCATACCATCCAAAAGAGACACCGGCGCTCCACCGTCCCCGTCCCAGAGCCATACACGTGTCATACCTTGTTGCACCGCTGCTGCCATGGCCCACTCGACGTGGGCCATGTCCATGATACGTGAGCTAATCTGAACAACGAATTCACGTGGACTGGGGCGATCAACGGCCACAATTGCTCCCTCCTCGGTCAAGTTCTTGCCAGAGAATCGGAGAACCACACGATCGATCGGCTTTCTGGGGTGGTGATCATCAGGGTATAGAATATGTTCGACGAAATGGCTGGCGTTGATGATAATTCGGGTAGCTTTGTCGTCGGAGACGAATAAGAGACCGAACCGGCGGCCTGCTGGAAGATCGGTAGCGTCGTTGATGATGGTGATTTCAAAGCCTTTTGATGCCTCGTGGTTGGCCCAGATGGACACACTAGCAATGAAAAGGACGGTGATGATGCGGTGGATGATGGTGGAGGAGGAGGAGGAGATGGTGGTGGTAGGGGGGGATTGGTTGAGTTGGTGGTCCTCCATCTATAGAAAAAACGGTAGTATGAAGAGTGGATGGGAACAATATACATGAAACGGATCATCTTGTCATCGGGTGTGGTTTGGGTGGATACCCGGATCCACATATGTTGGTGGATCCCTAACTGTGGGGCCCATTTTGATGTATGTGCCTTACATCCACACAGTTTATCCATTTTGAAAGATCATTTTAGGTCATGATTCAAGAAATGAAGCAGATCCAAATCTTAGGTGGACTATACCAAAGGAAACGGTTATGATTGAATGCTCACCGTTAAAAACTTCATGGGGGCTACCTTAATGTTTATTTTCCATCCAACCTGTTGATGAGGTCACAAACGCCTAGATTAAGATAACATACAAATATCAGTTTTATTAAAAAATTTTATGGCCCACGAGAAGTTTTTAATGGTCGATCACCACTATTTCATTTATTATCGTCTACCTGAGATTTGGAACTGTTTCATTTTTGGGCTAATCCCTTAAAATGAGTTTTCAGAACGTATGGACGGCGTGGATATAAGGCATGTACATCAAAGTGGGCCCCACTGTCAGGAATCTCACCCACCTCGGTGGATCCGGGGAACCACCGAAGCCGCACTCTCCACTTGTCATGGGCGCGTATTGGCTACTGACAGGTTGAGGAGCGAAACTGCTACTGAAGTGACGTCACCAAGTTCTGTGGGCCCACCATGATTTATGTTTTGTATCCACTCCGTCCATCCATCTGGAGAGATCATTTTAGGATAAGATGCAAATAACGAGTGACATCCAAAGATGCAGTGGACACCACCAGAGAAAACAGTAGGGAGAGTGACACCACCGTTAAAAACTTCTAATGGCCACAAAAGTTTTAGATCAAGCTGATATTTGTGTTTTCACTTCTTTAATGTCTTTGTTAACTTTTGAACAGGTTGGATTTCGAAAAAATATCATGGTGAGCATTAGAAAGGTTTCAACGGTGGGCATCAATCTCCCCGCTGTTTTCTTTGGTGGGGTCCACTAAAGCTTTGTATCTGGCTCGTTCTCTGAGTCATGCCTTAAAATAATATCTCCAAATGAATGGACGTTGTGGATACAACACATACATTTATAGTAGGTCCACAGAACTTGGTGACGTCACTTCAGCAGGGACTCTCGCTACTCAACCTGTCAGTATCTAATCCGCGTCCCCCTTGTCATCCTCTGCAATGATTGTGCGCCCCACATCATGAACTGTATTGTGAATCTGCCAGGTGGGCTGGGCCTCACCATCACGTGTCATGTTGAAGATTCATGATCCAGTGAAATTTCCCATGCGCATGGTTGTATACAGGCTCATTGCAATCCACATCACCTATCTGAACCATTCGTTAGGCCCAGCCCACAAATCATTGGTTGCCTTGAAAATATCATACTGATCTGTTTATACAAACCGTACCAGTGACATGGAAAAAAAATGAATGGACAAGATTATTTGTAGGAGGTTGCTTCAATCGCAGATGTCTAGGACCATCTGATTGATGTGAGCTTTTCACAGTAGATGAAGAAGAGTAGATTGGACGTAAACGACGGTCCAGATACGTGAAGTGAAGGCCAAAACCCTCCCAAACGCATGTACGTGCATGGAAAGGTTTCCATACTCGACCCACTAGATCATTTCTCATTTGATCTTGGAACCGCGCTAGCGTACTCGCGCTATGTATACTCGAACGGAGGACGCATGCGCTGTAGACTCGGGTTTTCAGCTTGTAGAGCTGGATCATGAATCAGTTAATCAATACCGTTGGGCTGTTGGGCCCCATCGTGGATGAACAGGAGCCCCTAGATCTGCTCAGTAGGACAAGTCAAACCTTTCTATTTGTGTCTCACAAAAGCAGAAACAATCCATGCCGTCCAAAATGCGCGAGCATTGCACATGATCACATTATTCAGATAATCCTATTGGCAATCCAATCAGTGGTCATGAATTTTTATTTATTTTTATTTTTTTTTTCAGCCTCATGAAATGCAATTACCTTATCAGGTGCCGATTTCTGTGGGTTCCTGACTCTTACCCGGGCGGTGGACTTCTTGAAGTTTCAACACGGGTCAAGGGTTCGAGTACCCATGGTCGTGAAATCCCACGGCGTGAGTGTGTGGGGGTGTACGTTCGTGTGTTTAATAAAAAAAAAAAATGCCAATTTCTGTGTGGCCCAAGTGGAGTCCCACGTATGATTAACAAGACCAATGGATAAGTGGAATCCACGTAGATTGCACGTGACCCGTCCATCTTGCAGGCCCAACATTCTTCAGGTGCTAATCTATTTAATTAGCTAATAGTATGCCTTGACATTTTCCAAGGGTGCGCACTGCGCATCCACACAATCCCATCCGCGTCTTATATGAATAAGAAAGAGAAAAGATCGGATGCAAGCACTGTACGTGAAGTCTCACACATAACACCTCACCTGCCACCATATCATGCATGTAGGACATCCTAGTTGCAAAACATAGGCCATCTTAAGATCACCTTACGGTGGACATGGTGCCAATCCACCTACTTTGTGGGCCACAGTGGGAAAATGAGTCAAATCACCGTCCGTCCATTCTCTCAACAGTGTGGCCCACCAAATGAGTTAACTGTCCTGATTTTCTCCACACTTGATCTCATGTCGTGGCCAATATTTCTGCACGGCTGGGATTGCGCGTAGGTGAGACGTCAACAGAGGAAAGACGGTTGCATGTGAAAAATCAACGTACAACGCCTGTTCGTGATCATTTCTATGGCCTGGCATGGTATACAAATAAAGATAACTTGATGGTTGCTGGTGGGGCCCACCATTAAAAAAGCACACCCACATGGATGGAACCCCAGTGGGTGGGGCCCACTCACAAGGAGAACGTGGGAGTAGCGTGGACGGAGAGAGACCTCCCAATTCACGATCCTACCGAGCCATGCTGTAAGTTCTTCTCTCACTCGCTCGAATGCAGATATAAGGAATACGTGCGAGAGATCGGAGCCACTCATCAGGTGAACTCCACTATGTTGCACTCTATATTTAGAAAATATGTAGATACGATCATCAAGTGGGCCAAAGTCGTACATAGAATTTGGGCCAATTGCCAATTATTGTTAACCATAGAATTTTGTTTGTATACGTGTGGAAAACTTGATTAACAGATTACTCTGATTTCAGAGATATGATATCTACCCATTGGATAACGACTGATGAGCGGCTCCGATCTATCACAACTCTTCAGTGTTTCTAACCGCGAGGAAAAGTGCACTCAAGCAGCTAAAACTTAGGGTGGACGTTCATCAGATAAACAGAGGTTTGGTAATTCCATACGCCGTACACATCCACACAATTTTCGCACGTGTCATAATGTGACACATGTGTGAAGAACCTTCCGTCAGGTTAGACACACTGTTTAGATCTTTTTTGGATAAAAATAGGGCTACTTCACACCTCAGGTTGGCCACACCATGACAAGAAGAATGAATGATTGAAAAAATATTAACGGTCAATTTACTTTGTACCTTGGGTCCCACATGAAAATTGAAAATTATTCCACTTTTTTCGAGAGAGATCTAATGAAACTTTCCAACATTATGGAAAGATAGGATCTAATATACCTGTTTCATATATTCAGACGCGTGTCCACTTGGGATGTGTACTGCTGTCCACGGGTGTCTAAATTAGCAAACCTTAAACCTTATCTGATTTTTAGATCGTGACGTGGGGGGCAATAGATTCCATAACTTACTCAATCATGATAAATCGCAGAAGGTGGATTGTGTCTTGCTCTCTTAAATGATTTTAATGTCTAAAGGAAGGACCAACGATAAGATCTCCTTCTTCTCACATCATTTTAAAAGTACAGTATAAAAAAATTATAAAATAATAATAAAATAATAATAATAATAATAGACAGATTTAATCCTCATGTTAGGTCCGGCCTTATGGTCCGTAGTAGCTAGAGAGACTCTTTTTCAACATTCAGGTCCCATCATGCGGTGTGAGTGTGTGTTGTGTCGATGTGTGTAAGAAAAAGAGTCTTTAAAAAATCCAACGCTTAGGCCCTGTTTGGGCAACAGGATTAGAAGGGATTAGGTGGGATTGGATTCATCTGGTTCCGTGCCAATTCCACTCCATGTTTGGCAAAGCTTGGAATTTGATCGGATGGAGTTACATTGGGTCCCGTGCCTATTTCACTCAATGCTAGCAAGTTGTGTAGGTCCCACCCTGATGTGTGGGCTATATCCACACCGTCCACCCATTTTTGGAGATTATTTTTGAGCATGGGCCAAAAAACAGGTAATTCTAAAGCTCAAGTGGACCCACCACTGAAAGCAATGGGGATTGAATACTTACCGTTGAAAACTTTTTTGGGGCCACATAAGTTTTAGATCTACCTCATTTTTCGGCCCATAACATAAAATGAGGTTACAAAACAAATGAACGGTTTAGATATAATATATATGTGTTATTCTGGTAATTTCAAATGATGGTGGGTATATCCATTCAATGTACCACCATATTACCAACAAAGCAGAGCATTAATCTAATCCCATGGAATCAGGGGACAATCCCTGCCATGGGTAATAATGATGTTTTTTTGAATACAATCCCACCTAATCCCTTCTAATCCAGTTGCCCAAACAGGGCCTTAGGGTGCAGATTTCCTGTGAAAGGCTCTCGCAAGGAGTTAATGTGCAGGGATGTTGGGTGGAGCCTACTGATATGTTTGTGTGAAATTCACCTCGTACGTCCATCCGTTTTATTAGATAATTTTAAAACGTATTACCAAAACTAAGGTATATCCATCACTTAAGTGGGCCACACGAGAGGGAAAATTGGGAAAAGAAATTCTTCCAGTTGAAACCTTCATGGGCTCCATGTTGATGTTTATATGCTACCCAAACCTTTTATAAGATGATTTCCAATGGGATGAAGTGAAAACACCAAAAATATAGTATGTAAAAAGTTTTTACAGCCTTAAAAAAGCTTCAACGGTTCTCATTGAATTCTCACCATTTCCTCTTGTGTGGCCCACTTAGGTGTGTTAGATACACTTCGGTTTTGGTAGCACATCCTAAAGTTATCTAGTAAAATAGATGGTCAGGGTGAATTTCTCACAACCATCGCAGTGGGCTCCACTTAGCATCTTTGTGCAAGGTAAAAATATTTACATTGCATTTCCTCGGTGCCAGTAGCTTCTTTATGTTTTTTTTTAACTTTTGTCTATTAAAATTAATAAATTCTAAACTTACTTTCCAACAAGAAAAAACGAAAAAACAAAAACCTTTCTGGTAAAGCATTTCTCACAGTGCGGTGTTGCATTGCCTTTTTAACCGATGGATTTGACTCATTTTTAAGCAAATACATCAAGATTGAGCCCCAACAACTCTGCCCGCACGTAGCTAGAGACAGTCAGGTAGGACGTCAGTCTAAGCAGGGGCTCTACAAGGCCCACCATTATGTATTTTGTATGGGTTTTATCCACCCCTTCTATTCATTTTTTCAAATAATGTTAAGATATGAGACAAAAAATTAGGCAGCTCAAATGGACCACACTGCAAGAAACAGCAATTATAATGTAATTTGCCGTTGAAACCTTTTTAGGGCCATGTTCATTTGCCATTCATCAAATTGAGGCCCACCGTGATGTACGTGCCCTATATGCACGCCATCCATCGGATTTGAAAACACATTTTAGGGCATGATCCAAAAAATGAAGTTCCAAATCTTAGGCTGACTGTAATATAGATTATTAAAATTTTATCATGAGCCACAAAAGTTTTGGATCAAACTGATATTTTTGTGTCTCTTCGTCCAAGTTTATGTGAACTTACCAACAAGTTGAATGGAAAATAAAATTTGTGGTGACCCTCATGAAGTTTTTAATGGTTAGGATTTAATCACGACTGTATCCTATGGTATGGGTCCCTGAAATTTCGATCTGCTTCATTTTTTAGATCATGCCCTTAAATTTGCTATCAAAATGGATGGACATGGCGGATGCAAGACACATACATCACAGTAGGGCCAAACCGCCGCCGATGAGAGAATCCCCAAAACTATGCTATTCCAAAATACAGATGGGACATAACATGTGATAGGTGTAATTCCTAATGGATGGTCCAAAACAATTTAAAATATTGGCCTGGGCCAACCTCAGGCCCATCCCATTGACAGCCTTACTAATTGGGATTTCTTTAGGAATGAATTTTATAAATATGGGTGTATTGATTTGATTGGAGACACTTCTCCTTCTTGACTTTGATCATTCAAAGGCTTGGGGTTCAATGATCAATGGAAAAGTATTATGATCTAGTAGTTGTTATTTTTTAATCAGCCCCCATTGAAGGTGAGGACTATCATATAAACGGTTTGGATCATTGAAATATGACCCTAGATCGAAGTCCAACATATCCAATTGTCCCACGTGTTCTTCCAAACTTCCAAATGTGGCAGATGAACTAGTGGGCCACACAAAAAACACTCTTCTCGCATGCAATCTACTTTCCACTGCACATATTTCAAAATATCAATGGATTGGGCTCACCCAGTAAGCTTGTGTACGTGATTACCCTGATTTCAGAGATATGATATCTACCCATTGGATAACGACTGATGAACGGCTCCGATCTATCACAACTGTTCAGTGTTTCTAACCGCGAGGAAAAGTGCACTCAAGCAACTAAACCTTAGGGTGGACGTTCATCAGATAAACAGAGGTTTGGTAATTCCACACGCCTGCGGGATCCATACACATCCACAAGCTTTTCACACGTGTCATAATGTGACACATGTGTGAAGAACCTTTCGTCAGGTTAGACACACTGTTTAGATCTTTTTGGATAAAAATAGGGCTACTTCACATCTCAGGTGGGCCACACCATGACAAGAAGAATGAATGATTGAAAAAAAAAATTTTAAGGGTCAATTTACTTTGTACCTTGGGTCCCACATGAAGATTGAAAATTATCCCACTTTTTCCGAGAAAGATCTAAGGAACATCATGGAAAGATCAGATCTAATATACCTTTTTCTTATATTCGTACACGTGTCCACTTGGGATGTGTACTCTGTAAATGGGCAAACATCATATACGTGTTAAAGTTTTGGAGTATTATCTTAATTACATGTGGACATTTTTATTAAATCATCCATTTGAATATTTTTCACTAAAAACAAAGGTTATAATTACTCACCTTATCTGATTTTGAGATCGTGGCGTCGGGGCAATAGATTCCATGACTTAGTCAATGTTAATTAATCGCATAAATTAAGCCGATTGTGTTTGCTCCTGTATTGGCCGTCGGATCACGTCATCCCATCCCACCTAATTCCATCCAAACAGTCAGTAAATGTTTAATGTCACCAGATCTCTCTTTTCTTGCATCATTTTGAAAGTACAGTTAAAAGAAATTTTAAAAAAAAAAAAAAAAATCAAACATATTTAATTATTTTGTTGGCGGGTCCGGCTCTATGACCATGACCGTAGTAGAGGAACTCTTTTTCAACATTGAGATAATGGGCTTTAGTGCCCATGTGATGCAAGTATGTGCTGTGTCAATCATGTAAAAAAGAAGCGAAAAATAAAAAAAAAACTTTGAAGCCAAAAAAACATCTAATACTTAGCATGAATCTGAGATTTAAAGCAACCCAAGCTTACCATTTTATGTGGTGTGGTCCTCTTGAGAGTTGGAATTTTGCTTCATTTTCTGGCTCATACTTTAAAATGATATGAGAAAAGGAATGAATTGTGTAGTTAAATATATAAATACTAATTGGATCCCTAATAGGAATGGACTTCAGGGATAAATAGATACATCACGATTGGGTCCCAACAAATCTGCCCGCCCATGGCTAGAGACGGGCAGGATAGGATGTCCATCTAGGCAGGGGCTCTATGGGACCCACTATATCACACCCTCCATCTTTTATTTTTTCAAATCATTTCAGGGTACTATACTAAATATTAGGCAGCTTCAATGCTCAAGTAGACTGTACCACAAGAAACAGCAGTTAGAATGTAACTCACCGTCCAAACTTTTTTAGGGTCATTGTGATATTTATTTATCATCCAACTCCGTAATGTCATATAAACTTGGATGAAGGGAAAACACATGAGTTTGATCCAAAACTTATGTTGCTCACAAGAAATTACTAATGATGGGAGTTCAATCCCCGTTGCGTGGTCCACTTGAGCCTTGGGTCTACCTTAATTTTAGGTTCACATATTAAAATGATCTTTAAAAAAATTGATGGACGGCATACATAAAAACCCATATATCATAGAGGGCCTCAAAGAGCCTTGCCTGGACGGATAATTGACATGCAGGGACAGGTAGCAGTCCACTTCCAAAATCCCAAAACCCTGCCAGCTTGACTAGAAGCGTACCTGCTACTACTTCAAACTTTCCTTAGATCCAACTCGTTCAACAGTTACACTGCCTCTAGTTGAAGGAGGAAACTAAAAATTATGACAATCTGAAACTCAGGTAGGCCACACCATAGAAAATAGCATGAAATGTCCACCATTGGTTTTGTGCGGGACCCACAGAGCTGTCAATCTTTCTTCCAATTCATTCATCTAACTTACTCATTAGGATGAAAGCGGGTGCGGCTTCGGTGGATCCGGGGATCCACCAAGGTGGGTAGGATCCCTGACCATTGGGCCCACTGTGATGTATGTGCCTTATATGCATGATGTCCCTCCGTTTTGTAAACACATTTCAGGGCATGATCCAAAAAAGCAGACCAGACCATTAAAAATTTCTCGTGAGCCACAAAAGTTTTGGATCAAGTTAATATTTATGTGGTTTCTTAAACCAATTTTATGTGAACTTATCAACAGGTTGGATGGCCCTCACCAAGTTTTTAATGGTTAGGATTCAATCACGATAGTTTTCTGTGGCACTGTCCCCTAAGATTTAGCTCTTCTTCATTTTTTTGATCATGCCCTTAAATTAGCTATCAAAAGGGATAGACATTTTTTATTTTTTTTTACACACCCCCACACGCTCACGCCATGGTACCGCCTATGGATACTCGAACCCTTGACCAGGTGTTTAAACTCCTCAGAGTCTACCACCCGAGTAAGGATCCGGATAGACACTGTCAATGTAAGATACATACACACAGTGGGCCCCACAGTTAGGGATGGATGAAAGAATTCCCAAAACTATGCTATTACAAAATGAAGACGGGCCATAACACATGATAGGTGTAATTCCCTATGAGTGGCCCACCTGAGTATTGAATTAGCCCGATATTTTAGTTGAAGGGCTAACAAAGGGTTACGTATTTCCTCACAAAAGTGTGGAGCATGCTCTGTGTGCCTACTTAGTGAATCTGGCTAACCAGTTTGATGAAAGATACACACCACCGACCGAAATCTATTGTCAACATCTCATTCATATTATATTCCTTGTAGTATGGCCCACCTTAAAAACCGACTCATTGATTTTTGTTCACATGTTTTATAACAGATGATAGAAGCTAATGGACAGAGTGGGTTTTATAGTCGACATCTCCTGTATTCACTCTCTCATTAGTCTCTCCATTAATCTCTCTTTGAAAGCTTTGCTGAGCCATCATTTTTTTAGCTCAAGTTACCACAAGAACCTAAGAACGAGGCAGACTAAAAACTCAAACCAGTCACATCGAGAAACAGCTGGGACAGAACAGGACTGTACAGGGATTGCCTGCTGACACTATTAGCAGGGACTTACCAATGAACGGTGCTGTGTGGGCCCTACCATGACGTATGTACTTTATATATATGTCCATTCATTTTATCAGCTCATTTTACCGTAAGAAACAAAAAAATGAAGCCGATCAAAATCTCATGAGTACCACGCCACACAGTGGCTGCTCAACATTTTTGGGGGTCTTATGCAAGTCATAAAAATGAGGCTATTTAGTTAAAAAATTAATAAATTTAAAATCAAACCATTAATTTAAAAAAATGATATTAGAATTTAATTTTTTGAGAACCTAATTAGTAATAAAGTAAGTGGTTGTGGTCCTAGGTTTTAGGAGAAGAATTTACTGGGAATGATGCTATTATTTTGAAAAGAGACCATAGAGTTAGATAGTGGTAGTTTTTAAGATTTGTTTTTTATTTTTAATTTCAAATTTGTAAAATAGTTTTTAGATGTTCCTATTTTGTAGGTGCCTTTCAATAAATTTTATTTCAAAAATTTTAAGCTTTTTTTCTTATTCTAAATTTTAATTTTACTATAATATAGGACCTTCATAATTAAATTTTTAAAATTTTTCTATAATATAAGGCCTTCATAATCAGGGAACCTTAGGCGATTGCCTCACCTACCTGCCCCTTAGAGCCACCCCTGACGCCACAGGAAATAGTAGTGACTGAACTCCCACCATTCAAAACTTATCCGGGGTCATGAAAGTTGTAGATCAAGCGATATTGGTGTTTTACCTTCATCCAGGTATGAATAAACATTAGAATGGAATAGTCGGCATTTAACCACCACCATTTTCTTCTAGGGCGTCTACTTGATACTTGGATCTAATAATGACCTTGCTACTAGCAGTGTCAGTACTCGATCTGCATCCGTGGGCAAATGCCCAGCATCAAAACCATCCTAGGGCCTCTTATGATGTTTGCAAGCAATCTATTCCGTTCATAAAGTCGTTCCCACAGGAATGAAGGGAGAGAAAACAAAAAAAAAAAAACAATCACGAGCACCATACAAAGCTTCCATGGCACTAAGAATGTTTCAATGGATTATTTCTTAAGGTGTGGCCCACTAGAACTCTAAATCTACCTAATGTTTTAGATCACGTCCTAACATGAGTTGGTGGAAGAATGCTTTTTTTTATAATATAATAATTTTTCTTTAATATTATAATTAATTACTCTTTTACTATTATTTATGCAGCAATGAACTACTTTCGGTTTGTTGCAAATCAACTGCACAGGCAGTTATAGTTTTGGTGAATCTGAACCGTTCATATGGATGGATATTTTATGAACGGTCATGATAAAAAAAAGGATCACGCCAAATACTCTTTCCTAGATGAATGACTTTTGGCAGTCAAAGTGACGGTGAATTTAGAGATATGTCATTTCAAAGGGAAAAGCCTGTTAATTGACGACTGAGATTCTTTCTACTTATTTGGCTTCTAAAGTTTTGGGTACCCACGGAAGATCCCACCAGATGTACGGTCAGGAATGTCGGATAAATACCGAAGATGCAAAGAACAAAGACTGGTTCATTGCGATGGACTTGAAAGATACGCCTAGTTAGTTCTTGAGAAGTTCCGCTTGCATTAGAAATTTCAATTAAGGAATAGAGCCGCTGTTGTCACTTATAACTTAGTTACCCTACACTATTACAATGAGATCTGGACCGTCCATCTGTTCGGTAATGCCTTGGATGGGCTGTACCCACAGAAACACATTGATTAGATGACTACGCACACTAAAGGCAGACTGATGATAATAACAAATGGATAGTTAAAAAGGACTCCAACCGAGGTTGACATAATAATAATAATTTCTCCCGTCAGAATCATTTGCTCATTGTGATTTTTTTGGAAATCATCCATCCATAATAGGATCCAACGGATGAATGACTTGGATCTTGGTAATCACCCATCCATAATTAGGGTCCAACAGATGAATGGTTTGGATCTTGCGTATGTGTGCCAGGTGTACAGATGAGAATTAATCAGGTTATCAATCTTGAATGTAAATGGTCGTCCAAGGTTGTTTTGTATTGTCTGACTAGATGCTGATTGAGTACTGACCTGGCCAGTACCAGCTCTCCTTCGATGATGTGATGGGATCATTTTGATTGAATGACATGCCACTGTAAAAGATAAGGGCGTCGATCAAGTATATGATATACTACCGTGCTTTGTTGCAAGTTGGTTACTTGATAGTGGCCTGCTGTCTAATAAAATCCAGTGTCATTAGAAGCTAGGGAGCTGAGGTTAGGGAGCTAGGTCCAGAGGGGGAAGAATCCAATCCACTTCCTATCTGATGTCTCCTTCCTATGGAATTACTTGGGTTAGTATGGGTAGTGCTTTGTCATCGTTCGATGTCACTTCATATTGCTTTATGAAGCCTAAAAAAGCATCGACTAGATTAACATGGGCTGCGAGTGTAAAATATCTATAATGCAAAATATCTATAATGCGGAAATCATAAGGATTTGATTGTGCACAGGACATTGAGATTGAACGGTCAGGATAGCTTACCTAACTGAGACAATCGCTTAAAATAGAATACCAGATAATATAAAGATAAGATCTTCCTCTCCTTCACACCCTTTTTGCAAAACAATAGATGGGACTAGACTTCTGCTATGTGGTGTAGGATCGGGGACCAGCTCTCTAATATAGAGACTGTGGAGAGAGAGTTTGAAACCCATCAAAACTCTCTCTCCCACGCTCCACATTATTGTGTCCTAGTTCGACTCAAATTGTCTTACGTAAGGCTATACCATTCCACCCCAAATAGGCAGTGCTGATTGTGCAGTGCATCACCTTAAGTGGGGCCCACTGATTAACTCAATCAAACAGTCCAACTAGAGTACAATCCAGACCGTTGATCAGTAAGGCCCACTAAATAGAGTTCTTACAGCGAACACAAAAGCACATGCGTCTGTGCATCAATGGTATGCATATATTGAAAGAGAAAAGGGATATGAAAGAGATGTATGAAAGAATATTATACTTAAAAAAAGGTTAAGGCAAATTATAGTGTCACTATATTTAAGATGGTGGTTAAACCAGTTTGCAAGATTATTACAACAAATCTGCCTTCAGGATATAATATGCCTTCTCTCATAAATGTGGGAAATTTAGACTTTAGGCCTGTAAAATTTTTTAAAAAAATGTGCCCAACCATACTTACGTAGTGTATACTCCTGACTTATTTGCTTTTTTCACAATTTAAACCCCAATTTGTTTAGTATTTTCAATTTATTTTCTTTAAAGTTTTATAAATTTTCAAAAATGACTAAAAAGGAAAACAATGGAATATGTTGGAATGATCAAAAGATTTGATTTTATAAATTTAGAATGGATACTTAAAGTCTCTTTCATGAAAAGGCACATGGCTTTTCATAATGTTTTATCATTAAATGAACTCTCTATAATTTCGATTTCAAAAGATGTTACATTTCTCGAGAGTCACAATGATTCACAATCTAATGGTTACTAAGAATCATCAAAAGCCACAGCCCTTTCTATTTATTTTATTTTAAAAAACTTAGTAATCCCTGTTATTTATCAAATAAAAAAGTCTGAATATGTACAGAAAATGTGCCTTATGGATATGAACCTTCACTTAGTATAGACACATTAAAGTTATATAAGAATACTTAATGATTATGAATTTAAACTAAGTATTCTATGTGACATAATTAGAATTATTATATGTTTTAAAATGGAAGAACATTAATGGCCTTGTACTCAAAACCTAAATTTATGAGCTCATGAGAGTGGTCAAAATTCTCGAACACAAAAAAGTGGCTCCACTTCCAATACTCATATAAGTGTATCCTTATGAAAGCCCTTGTAACAATAGCACCTTAAGGAGAAAAAAAAACCCTCATTAAAAGTAAATTCTTGATATAGAGCGAGTCGCGGACATTTTCATGGCCAAGATGGATCAGAAAAGGCACGGTCGACGACAGAAGTGATCCGGACCATCGGACCTTAGATCGGACGTATCTCACAATCAGGAATGAGTTATCAAGCATAAAATATATGATTTTGGGGTAGAACGAGCTACTTGAGCCAACCAACCCTGCTATGCCAGGTTGCGCAACCCGAATTTGCGAAATACCCCTGGATCGACAGTAGTTTTCCTATTTTAATTTCATTTTTACTATAAATAGTAAGTTTTAGTTTGATTATAACCCTTCATCTGTCGGGGTTTAGGAGTTGCGTCCAACGTGAAAAGAGCTTAGAATAATTAGGAGAACGGTTTGGTGAAGCCAAATAGGACACTTACTATTTTTGGCCGAAAACCTTGCGCACTAGTAGACATCACGACCATCTATAAATAGTAAGTTTACTATTTATAGTAAGTCATGGATTCTAGGATTTTTAGTTGTAGTTTGATTCTGATTTCTTTTCCATTGCTTGGTACCCTTATTTAAAGGGTTGTGAACTCATTTTTATTGATTAATTAATCAATTTCGAATTTATTAGAATTTATTTCTATTTTCTTCTTTCTTTCCTCGTGGATTCTAGAAGTCTCTGTGAGGAGTCCAGAGAAGCTCCGTGGATTCGGAGTAGTTATCCTCATCACGTTCATCCCTGTGTCAATTAGTATTAAAGCGAGGATTCCCCTCGAGCAGATGGCAAACAATGAAGGTATGAATCAAAATCTTGTGGACGGTGATCCAGGGATTCGTTATCTTTTGAAAAGAATGAAAGCTTTCCACCAGGAGAGTCAGTTGACCATGCAAGGGTTGAAGGTAACCCTCGACCGTCTTACGGATGCGCTACTTCCACCTCGAGCCCTAGGCGGTACTCCACCACCCGTGATTGCTGTATGACGCAACCCCGATTTTCGTAGAGTACTACCAATGGCCAACCGTAGGACTACACTAGATGATTCAAGTTCTAGTGATAATGACCTTAATGAGGGTTTTGCCCGACGAACAATCCATAGAGGCGATCATCTAGATCGTGCTGAAAGAAACTATCGAGGTAAGGTTAAACTTCCTAATTTTAATGGTTTATTACGTATAAAAGATTTTCTCGATTGGCTAACCGAAGTAGACAGATATTTTGATTATATGGATGTACCAGATCATAAACTGTTAAAATTGGTAGCGTTTAAATTAAAATTTGGTACTTCGACATAGTGGGTACAATTGCAACTCTCACGAGCCCGTCAGAACAAAGAGCCCATCTCATCGTGGCTACGGATGAGACGTCTTCTTCGATCACGATTTCTCCCCAGTGATTATGAGCAGATATTATTCCAGCCAGCAATATCGAAATTGCCGACAAAGAAATCGAATCATCACAGATTACACTGAAGAATTTCAGCGGTTGGCTACACGAAACAATCTGTCAGAATCTGAGTCACAGAAGGTGGCATGATTTATAGGTGGGTTGTAACTGACAATTCAGGACCGAATTCAGATGTACCCAGTCGGGACTGTGGATGAAGCAGATCAATTGGCGGGTAGGGCAGAAACACAACTTGCAAGAGCTCCTGCTCGTCCATATCCTTCAACTCGACCCCTCATGATGGGTCTCATGCAGTATCCAGTGCTGGCATAAGGAAAATATCTAGTAGGAAAACATCCTTAACCTTCTACAACCGCAAACCGTGATACGGGGAGCTGCTCATCCAGACCTCAACGTATAGAACGAACAACAGCGGGCCCGAGTAGGGTTTCAAATCCTTATGCTCGGCTAAGGTCAAACAATTGTTACCGCTATGGCCGACCAAGCCACTTATCAAATACTTGTCATCAACGTCCCGCAGCACACTTGACTATAAACGAAGGGGGCAGATGAGGCCGCAAAAGAAGACCATGGCTTTGATGAACATGAACAAACCACTGAAGAAATAGTATGTGGCGATGAAGTAATGGGCGAGGATCGTTGCGAATTTCTAGTTGTGAGGCGATTACTGTATGCCCCATGAAAGGAATTACATCCACTGCGACATAATATATTTTGTACTCGGTGTACTGTCAACAGAAAGGTCTGTGATGTGATCATAGACAGTGGTAGTAGCGAGAACATCGTCTCAAGAGTGATGGTGGACAAGTTGCAGCTACCAACGATGAAATATCCTTCCCCATACTCAATTGGCTAGATAAAAAAGGTGAATGAGACTAAGATAACTGAACAATGCACTATCTCATTTTCTATTCAAAAAAATTATAAGAATCAAATACTTTGTGACATGGTCGACATTGAAGCTTATCATATGCTACTCGGTCGACCCTGGCAGTCGAACTGTGATGTGACCCATCGGGGACGAGATAATGTCTACATATTTGTCAAGGATAGTCGAAAAATAATCCTTATCCCTATAATACCAGAGAACTACCCTGAAACCTCTAAAGTGAATGGGAGTTCCCTCTTGACCATTTGGGATTTCATGGAGGAATCCAGAGAAACCGGTGAGATATACGCTGTAGTGATAAAGGGTGAGGAAGAGGAACCCTCAAACATCCCTCTAAGTTTAAGACTTTCGCTAAACGAATTCAAATAAGTCTGGCCTGAGGATTTACCTGATGAATTGCCCCTCATGAGGGACATCCAACATCACATGGACCTCATCCCTAGGGCTAGCCTGCCCAACCGCCCTCATTATCGGATGAGTCCGCAGGAGTGTGAGATACTTTAGGGGCAAGTGGAGGAATTAATCCGTAAGGGTCTCTTAAGAGAGAGTATGAGCCCATGTGCCGTACTAGCATTATTAACACCAAAAAAAAATGGAAGCTGGCACATGTGTGTCGACAGCCAAGCAATCAACAAAATTATCATCAAATATCGGTTCTCAATACCACGATTGGACGACATGCTCAATATACTAAAAGGAGTCAAGGTGTTCTCTAAACTAGATCTAAGGAGTGGGTACCATCAGATTCGTATCCAACCCGGTGATGAGTGGAAAATGATATTCAAGACCAAGAAAGGGTTGTATGAGTCGCTGGTCATGCCCTTCGGCCTATCGAACTCACCAAGTATTTTTATGCATTTGATGAATCAAGTTCTAAAACCGTTCACTGGCCGATTTGTGGTAGTATAGTTTGATAACATATTGATATACAGCCAGGATGAGGCGGAGTATAGGAAACATCTCAGGCAGGTGCTGCAGGTCCTACAAATTAACAAGTTGTACCTCAACTTGAAGAAGTGTAGTGTTTTAACTGATAGCCTGTTGTTTTTAGGATTTGTTGTAACGTCCACGAGCATTCGTGTGGACGATGAAAAGGTGCGAGTCATTACGGAATGGTCGATCCCGATAAACATTCATGAGGTAAGGAGTTTTCACAGGTTGGTGACTTTCTATTGTTAAGTTATGCGAGATTTTAGCACCATAGTCACGCATATAACAGATTGCATGAAAAAAGGACCGTTTCAGTGGACCGATAAAGCTGACAAGAGCATTCATGAGATCAAGCATCGTTTGTCTACAACACCAGTCTTGGTGCTTCCTAATTTTGACAAATTGTTTGAGGTTGAGTGTGACGCTTCATACGTCAGAATTGGAGGAGTATTATCACAGGAAGGTAGGCCGGTCGCCTTCTATAGCGAGAAGCTCAGGAAGCCCGAAAGAAGTGGTCGACTTTTGAGCTCGAGTTGTACGCAGTTGTTTAGGCGCTACGACATTGGCGGCATTATCTGATTCAAAGAGAGTTTATTCTGTACACTGACCGTCAAACATTAAAGTTTATTAATAGTCAAACTAACGTGAATCGTGTGCATGCTAGATGGGTTGTATTTTTACATGAATTCACGTTCGTTCTGAAGCACAAGTCAGGGCAGCAGAACAAGGTGGTTGATGCACTTAGTCGTCATGCGTCACGATGAGCAATGAGGTGGTCGACTTCGATTGTCTCAAGGAGCTATATGTCGAGGATGAGGACTTCAAAGATTCTTGGATGAAGTATCAAGAAGGTCACCCCAGTAACCTTCATATACAGGACGATTTTCTCTTCAAAGGGAATCGATTGTGCATCCCCCAAAGTTCTCTGAGGGAGCAGATTATTCAGGAGCTACATGGAGGTGGCCTCGGTAGACACCTTGGGTGAAACAAG
Source organism: Magnolia changhungtana (assembly GCA_030180095.1). Taxonomy (NCBI): domain Eukaryota; kingdom Viridiplantae; phylum Streptophyta; class Magnoliopsida; order Magnoliales; family Magnoliaceae; genus Magnolia; species Magnolia changhungtana. Next base: position 10,542,245 of record JASAUF010000411.1, on the reverse strand, counting down.
ACGCGAGCTCTTGTGGAAGAACGGTATTACTGGCCGCAATTAGTACGTGATGCGTAAAAAGTTGTACAACGTTGTCATGTTTGTCAAACCTTTAAGAAGCAATCTCAGAATACGGGCCTCTACATCCCGTTACCTATGCCTAACGGTCCTTGGGAGGATTTATCAATAGACTTCGTGCTTGGTTTCCCATTAACACAACGCGGCATGAATTCGGTGTTCGTGGTGGTAGATCGTTTCTCCAAGATGATGCACTTTATCCCATGAAAGAAGACCCTCGATACAACACACGTGGCGAATCTATTCTTCAGGGAGGTCGTACGGCTACACAGGGTCCCCAAGACCATTACTTCTGATCGTGACACGAAGTTCATTAGCCACTTTTAGTGGACTTTGTGGACTCGATTCGATACACGACTTCAATTCAGCAGTGCTTACCACCCACAGACTAATGGGTAGACCGAAGTTGTGAATCACACGTTGAGAAACCTCATTCGCTGTATTTCAAGAGAAAAATCGAAGCAGTGAGATTTGGCCTTGTCTCAAGCAGAGTTTGCATTCAACAACATGGTGAACCGCTCGACAAGGAAATCACCGTTCCAGATTATCTACGGACGAGTGCCTCGCCACACACTTGACTTGTTCCCTCTACCCAAGCACCCAGGCACGAGCATTGCGGCAGAACATATGGCAGACAAGATCATAGGCATTCATGCGAAAGTACAGACCAAGTTACATGCCTCGAACGAGAAGTACAAGGAAGAAGCGGACTAGCACTGGCGACTAAAAGTGTTCGAGGTGGGCGACCGTGTAATGGTCCATCTGCGCAAAGAGAGATTTCCAACCGGGACGTACAACAAGTTGAAAAATAAGAAGATTAGACATGTCCCAATCATTCGAAAGATCAATGACAACGCTTATGTTGTTGATCTTCCAGATGACATGGTGATCTCACGGACTTTCAACGTCGCGAACCTGACCGAGTATCATGAACCAGAACAGGATGAGAACTCGAGGACGAGTCCTTTTGAAGTGGAGGGGACTGATGTAGAGTGGGTCGTGGACAGTTTCATGGCCAAGATGGATCAAAAAAGGCCCAGTCGACGACAGTAGTGATCCGGACTGTCGGACCTTAGATCGGGCATATCTCACAATCTGGAATGAGCTATCAAGCGTAAAATATATGATTTTGGGGTAGAACGAGCTACTTTAGCCAACCAACCTCGCTACGCCGGGTTGCACAACCCGGATTTGTGAAATACCCTGGATCGACGGTTGTTTCCCTGTTTTAATTTCGTTTTTATTATAAATAGTAAGCTAGTTTGATTATAACTCTTCATCCGTTGGGCTTTAGGAGTTGCGTCCAACCTGAAAAGAGCTTTAAATAATTAGGAGAACGGTTTGGTGAAGCTAAATAGGACACTTACTATTTTTGGCCGAAAACCTTGCACACTAGTAGACATCACGACCGTCTATAAATAGTAAGTTTACTATTTATAGTAAGTCGCGGATTCTAGGAGTTTTAGTTGTGGTTTGATTCTGATTTCTTTCCCATTGCTTGGTACCCCTATTTAAAGGGTTGTGAACTCGTTTTTATTAATTAATTAATCAATTTCGAATTTATTAGAATTTATTTCTATTTTCTGCTTTCTTTCCTCGTGGATTCGAGAAGTCTCTGTGATGAGTCCAGAGAAGCTCCGTGGATTCAGAGTAGTTATCCTCGTAACGTTCATCCCTGCGTCAATTCTTTCCCATTGCTTCGATCTAGGAGTTTTAGTTGTGGTTTGATTCTGATTTCTTTCCCATTGCTTGGTACCCCTATTTAAAGGGTTGTGAACTCGTTTTTATTGATTAATTAATCAATTTCGAATTTATTAGAATTTGTTTATATTTTCTGCTTTCTTTCCTCGTGGATTTGAGAAGTCTCTGTGATGAGTCCAGAGAAGCTCCATGGATTCGGAGTAGTTATCCTCATCACATTCATCCCTGCGTCAATTCCCATCCTCCTTTTAATCATTATACGTACCAAGCATTGTATATACATCCAAGAATGAAACAAATAGAAAACATAGAATATTGCTTTAGCTACTTCCTATGAGGTTCACTGAATCTATTAACTTAGGTTTCCCTCATTTGGTGTCTATGAAATTCACTTTAGTTCCATTCCACTTGATGCCCTATCGATTCTTTGCCCCAAATTATCTAATATTTTTGTCGATTTTACAATCTAAACAACTTTGTTAATCAAAATAAACTAATATATTCTATGCATTTTCAAACCTCTATAGGTATACCATGTAGTTCTAAGGCCTTCCTACACTCACCTTTCTTAAAACTTCTTACCCTTCATATATCTTAATCATAAGAAAATATATACATTCTTCAACTCCATTTGAGTTTATGATTCCTTTTATCTCTGAGCTCTTGAAGTGGTTGTCATTTGATAATTTTTTAAAATAACCTCTCTACTTTTCGTTCATAGCATTGTCTTTAACCAATAATAGTCTGGTTCAACACTCTGAATGCATCTCTTACCATTTTTATTTTTTCTTTTTAGGAGGGGGGCTTTAACTTTGTTGATGATAGAAAAAACATACAAACTTCTGGTGGAGACCAGCCTATCATATAATCTATCACAACAAACTCTACTAAATACACATCAAGCAGCTCCCTCAACATATGCATAGCATGTGCAGTGGAAAAACAAAACATAACAAGAGAACAAGCCCATCAAAAATCAGCTGGAGGGATCCCATTGAGAAGAACAGAGGGCCGGGAACTCACAGGCAGACTTGCAACAATTTCATTCCAAGCAATGAAGGCGGCATCACAAAAAAAAATGCACTACTGCTGGCAAATCTCTAGAGATGAATTTATAAACTGCAAACAAGTTACAAGATTTTGTCTCCAAGAAGAATCACAGACATGGTGATTGAAGATAATTCCACACTGCTCATGGCAACCCTAACACAGTGAAAGTTCTGAAACCAGGATGCAAGCACCCGAGATCCAAAATGCAGCAGCATTGGATGATAGATTTGATGGGGAGGCATCATCATCAGCTATATTTAGAACTTGAAAATTTTGCGCCTAAGTGCTTGGAAGCTAAAATGAATTAGAAGATTTGAAGCATATACATGCATCTGAGACCTGTTCTCAGGAGCCTGAATAATCGTATGGAGAAGACACTGCATCTTCAACCACAAAAGCTGAGAGTCTGGAACCAACTGATGCTTCAGCTGAGGAGACAACTGATACTTCAAAAAGGAATGCCGGAACTTTACAAACCTTGGATACTATTGAAGTCTGGGGATTTTAAAGACATCTCTACTCACATGGAGGATAGCAAAACTTCATAGACTACCCTTACTTTCTCTCATCGTTGCATGTTTGAAGACATTGTTTCTTCACTTTCCCTTATCTCTAATTAATTATATATATCATCGTATCCAATTAGTGGCCACCGAGCATATGATTAAAATTAAATTAGTGAGTGGTCCAAATGGAAGTAAAATTTAGATGATTATTTCATATTTGTCAGGGCAATTTTACTGTCATCCTCCATCCACAGTGAGATCACCAATTTAGATAGTCTCTGGATTGAAGTACAACTATGCCATCTATGTTTAAAAGGGTCAAAACTAACATCAGGCCCAAGAAGTAAAAATAAAAATAAATACATAAAAGAAGAAAAAAAAGAAGCCTATGATGTTAGCTCACATAGAACACCTATATTAGAATTGGTACAAATTTAACCATATGATCCCACTTAAATGAAATTGTATTGTTAGCTAGTTACTCTTAAGTCTTAACTGTCCATTTTATACAATCAAGAATCTTCGGTCAGGGTTAGTCCTTGGATTTTTAGGTTTTGCTCCACCCATAGTGAAATAGTATGGTCTGATTAATATCTATGCCAAGTTTAGGATAAAGGAAGATCCTTAGTTTAGGCGGGTGGCCCTATCTAATAAGCCATACCAAGGGTGGCTTTATATTAAAATAACAAACAAATAAATAAAACAGAGAGAGAGAGAGAGAGAGAGAGAGAGAGAGAGAGAGAGAGAGAGAGAACTAAGAAATCTGGGCTGCACGTGTATATTTTGTAGATGGGCCGCACTGTTTCCTGCGGTGTGGTCCACCTGAGATTTTATTCTGTTTCATTTTTTGGCTCATGTCCTAAAATGAGCCAGAAAACAGATGGACTGCGTGGATATAAATACATCATGGTGGGCTCCACTGTCCACATAACCACCAAGCTCACTAGTTCCCCAGATCCACTGAAGGAGTCAAAGTTTTCTACGCTGCAGCTCATCCCAAGTGAGGGCCTACCATACACAAGTCCGGATCACCATACATTTTTCTCCACGTGTGGAGTGATAAACTGCATAAACTTTTGCTCCAACAGCCCAATAAAATTTCGCAATAATTTTTTTTTTTTTTTTTTAAGGAATACACAAAACATATGTTGAGAGAACTGAAATGCACATCAAGTCTCTTTAAAGTTTCCATATATATACCCCAGAGTCTTACAATACAGTCAAAGAAAGCAGGATCTGTTGTTTCACCTCTACACTTTGTTTTTAGAGGTTCACATCTACACATTACAAAACACCCCTGGAAATAAAATAAATAAAAGAAAAGAACATTGACATCTCTATTCCCATTCCTAGACATTTAATCACCCATATTTGCAAATATAAACCCCACCCAAAAAACAAAGGAAGGATAAAAGACCATTTACAAACCGGTGAGCAATGCACCCACCAGAAGAGAGACCACATTCACCTGTACATTTCCACCCTTATCATTCTCCCTCTATCCTATCTTCCTCGAGACCGAATTTCTCTCTATGACAAAAATAGAAAAAGGGCCGATCCCACTCTGCTTCATTCACAGTTTGCTACTGAGACGAAACGGGGCATCCATCACTCCAAAAGTGGACACCACCCACACCTTACAATACACACATCACCTGCTTACCTTAAAAAAAAGAAAAAAAAAAATAAAAATATCTCACCATTTATACATTTATATACGTACGCAACAGTGCAGTAATCTTGTCTTGTGGAGAATCTGTTATCCTTCTCCTGAGCTGCTTCCAAGTCGGATATTCTCCAGTTTCTCATCTAAATAACCATTTGGTGGACTTGTGGACAAATCCTCCCGGCTTGTCCCATCTTGCTGACGGGAGCGGACATTTATGCTGTTCAGGGGGAATGGTTCCTGAATGATTTTTAACCATTAGCTTTGATGAATTCAGCCAGAGCTTTGGCCTAATCTTTTCCAATAAAAAGGAGGATTAATAGTGACAAAGAAAGGGTTTCGTTTTTTAATCTTCTAGAGTAAAAACTTCAATAAGAGAGTTTTTTTTTTTAAAAGTATAATATCTATAGAGACCATGGAGTAATAATGGACATGGCAAAGAAACAGAAATCAGATCAGTGATAAGTAACACAATGATATTGATTGAAATAGGACAAAGGACTCATTTGGTGGCAGCATAAAAATGAGTTTATCTCATGAGCTTTGCTAAGTGCGCGTGTGCGCAATAAATCCCATGTACGTGCCACATATGACAGCATGGCATAGATGTGCAAGATCTAACCCATCCATTAGTTTGGTCCAACCCTGTACATGTTTTCCCAAAAATAAAATCTGGTCCAAACAACATGTGGCCCCCAAATTTGGAAACAGGTGGATAGGTTAGAAATTTTCAGCCAAGTTTGTCAGAGCCATATATTAGTTTTACAAACTCTGGCCCACCTGACCAGTGGATCAACCTGATTCTTGGGCTGGGTATCAATATAATGGCGCCATTCTAATGGATGGATTGGATCCCAGAGCTATTGTGCCATGCGGGCACTTGCGCGGCATGTACATGAGCTTTACTGCACTCACATGTGAGCTTAGCAAAGCCTTCATCTCATTTATCTAATCATAATTATGTATTAGCGATCTCTTCTTTCTTTTTCTTTTGCAGGGATTAAAAATATAACCAACAATTTCTGTAAACTATGATCTCTAATAGATAGTTGATATTAACCAACAGTTTTTTCTTTTGGCAAGGATTAAAAATACAACCAACAATTCATATAAACCATGGTCCCTAACGCATGCTTGATATTAACTAAAATGACATGACCTCATTTTTAAGTGGGAATCTAACGGGACCTTTTATAATCCTCGGACCCGAGGACAGTGTAGCATCCTCAAGCCCTGAGTTTTGTACAAGCAGGGCCAAGCATCAATAATCCAGGGCATTTGATCTGATAGATGTAACGTGAGACATAATCACCATAGTTCTCTAGGAGATCCTAGCCGTCCAATCTTTTGGCTTTTTTCTGTTGATTTTCAAACATTACATTATATTATTTTACATCCCATTTGCAGTTATCTGGGTCGCTGAGGCATGGGGCCCACTTGTACAAGCACAAGGATCATTAAACTACGAATATCCCCCAAGGGCATCCCATCACCCAAAAAAAAAAAAGTCATCGCCAAAATAGGGACCAAAAAACAATTTTCAGGGGTTCCATCCTCTAAGGGCAGGTATCATTCAATATATATATATATATATATATATATATATATATATATATATATATATATATATATATATATATATATATATATATATATATATATATACTGACCACTAATTTTGCCAAATCATATTACCTGATCACCAAGTTCAGATCCCTCGGAATGGAAGAGAATAGGGCGGCACCGCTTGTCTTCATTCATCAAGCTTGAATTCTGGAAATGGGTGACAAGGGCCGCCTTGCCTTGGATTCGGGCATAAGCCAATGAAGCAACTTTCTCACTGTTGAACTTCTCCCACTTCTTCCCATTGAATGCCTGTACAAGTATCAGAAGATTGAGTTAGCTCTCCAAGTTTCTTGGGTTTTACCGTTCCGTCATTCAAAGATAATAAGACCAACTAGCAAGAACCTCGTAAAATGGGATGATGTGTGAAGGAGAGATCATGTTTATAAACGCATAACCCACATTGCATTTATTCTGCACGCAAAATAAAGGGCACCTCAGATGCAACTCAACAAGAAGAAACGATAAAATCTTTGCCAGATGCCACACAACCGTATTACCTTAAAATCAATAGGCAAGTAGAGAAAGTCATAAGTGCCCCTGTGATTTTCATCGATGGCAGCCAGCAGCATCTTTGAAGTGTACCTGAGAAGCAATGAAAAGGATGGATATGCACAAGAGATTCGGCCTCAGTTAGTACAAAGATCTCAGGCAGGAAGGAATTCAACAGGATGTTAAAGAGATGTCTTACTTATTAGGAATGTTTTTTATCATTAGAGTCGTCCGCATATCTTCCCCACTAATGATTTTATCCAGGTCAAGCTGATACTGCTTCTTGCTGTCGATCTGGTTTCCATTGTTCTCAACCCGCCGACTGCGTCCCCGCTCAATCAGTCCATCAATGCCTGGGGATACTGGCCCAGGAAATGGACCCCCGCCACCAAGGAACATAGGTCCCAGCCTTGGTGAGGACAACATTCTGAAGCTGGGGGAACCATTTTCGGACATGTTTCCCGAAAGAGCAACACCAGGGTTCAGAGAAGCCCGAGAACCCATATTCATCATGAAATTCCCTTCGTTGCGGCCCATGCCTCCAAAAGCAACTGGGCCCATGAAAGATGTTTCTGGTGACTCGGGGAAAAAACCAAAGTGCCTCTCTAAAGGAACACCAGACGGGGCAGATCCAACATGATGCTGGTGATGGTGGTGAGATAAACCAACAAAAGAGCTGTTACGGTTAGAATATAGAAAGCCCTGTCCCTGCCCATTTGATGAGAAAGAATGCCCCATAGATGGTGTTGGCCAGGCAGACGAATGTGTGTGCTCAGAATAAGGGGTGGGGCTACCCCAGAGAAATTGAGGCCCGGTCAATGTTCCAATACCAGATGGATTTGAGGTTGAGGGACCAAAAGAAGACACAGTTCCAGGACTGGGGCTCACATTTGCCAGCATTCCACTGCTATGCTCTGGAAAGGAATGAGAATGCTGAAAAGCAGTGCCATTTGCTGAATTGGTGTGGGCAAATACCTGGTCTGTGTGGCTAACCCTACCTTGGTCCTTCCCAATAGGTGCAATCTTGGCAGAATTTGATAACAGGGGAGGCAGGATGGAAGCAAGTCCAGGCAAATAGTTAGTGGACATAGGACTGCTAGTTCCTAAATTTGGAGACTGGCTAAAAGCTTGCACTGAGCTCTTTTCACTTGGGCTGCTGAATGCCCAACTGCCTGTCATGAATGCGGCACCAACTCAGTTTCCAACAGAGCAGACAATAACATCAACAAGACAATAACTCAAAGTTGCAATAAGCACAAAGAAACTAATATCCAACAAATGTGGCAAAGAATACAGTGATACCCTACCTGGAGGAGAATTGGCTATTGGCGAACCCACTTGGGGTCGATAACCTCTGGTTTCATCATGTTCCAATTCTTGAGTCAGTTGTTGCATCAAGCTGGACACAGAAGAGGTACTGATGATTCAGTGATAAACTAGCAAATCAGGAAAAAAGAGAGGAGGAGGAGAAGGAAACCAACAAATGAAGTAATATGATATAAGCTCAGTGGCACAAGTGACAAATTGTGCAAGGTTGTCAGGTTGGGGGGGGGGGGAAGAAAGACAGTTAAACGATTATGATCTGGGGCCAGGAAGACATTGATTACGTAACTTGCTAATCAAGTTTATGACACAGAAATCAGAACTTAATAGCTCGGTTTCCTTCACTTGTCTTTTTTATTTTATTTTAGCCCATTTGAAAGAGTTGTCTTTTTCTTTCTTTTCTTTTCTTCTTTTTCTTTTTTTTTTTTTTTTTTTTCCATTGTGTTTTTGAGCAACAGGTTTTGAGGTGAGAAAATAGATTCTTGAAAAAATAAAAGAGAGAACACCGCACTCTCCTCTGTAGACCACTTTTCACTCAAACCTCTCCTTAAAAGACCCCCACTCTTCTTTATCCCATCTTTCTTTCTTTTCTTTTCTTTTCTTTCAATCAACAATAACTCATTCATTTTCTTCCAACCCTTAGTCTCTCCCTAAAGCATAGAGTACCTGAACATCACCCTCAGAAAATACACTTCTTTAATGGTTTCTCTTTCATTTTTCTTCTCATTCTCTTCTGCTCTCCACTCTCTCAACACTTGACCCTAGTTATTCAGTTGATGCTTTCTGATTTCTTGCACAATTTCTCAACACATGCAATTAACAAATTCAACTCGGCCAATTTCAACATTGACTAGTTTATTAGCACAATCCTTTGGGTGTACTTACTTTCAAGTCAGTGATGATATTTAACGATATTAGACATACAAATAAATGCATAGACCCATATAAGTTTTATGAAGTTCAATTGATTAAACTAAGAATATCTAATTACTAGGTATTAGCTCCATACACTGCCCACAAAAACCACCACCATTCTCCTCGGCTCCAATGGAATTAAACCTAATATGAAATAAAACTGTCCAATATGGCATCCACACACTAACTAGTTGACTGGCTGATCTTTTGGGTGATTTCAAGTCATTAGTGATATTTAAACAATATTAGATCTATAGCTTAAATGCATAGAAGCAAACACATTTATCGACAATTTTATTTTATTTTTGGTTGGGAGAAGTAACATTTAAAAAATAATAATAAATAAATAAATAAAATAAAAAATTGAAGTAACAATAAATTATTAAGAGGCCGAAAGGCAGAAGCAAAATTAAAAGCACTAGAGAAGGCCGCCGGAATGACTGCTGCTTGGGAACCAAATAGGCCAGATCGGGTGTTTAGAAGAGTTGGATGTAATGGATTGGACCTTCCCCACAAATGCCCTGGCTACTTGTGCTTTAGCCTCTTTGGATTTTTGGTCCTCTGATTTGTAGATTGCTGTTTTTTCCCCTAAAAACAAAACTTGACTCTTTGAAGTACACAGCAGCCCACGTGGCTGCTTCCCATTTTTCTCTTTGGAAAACCTCTTCTGGAGATCCCACTTTGTTTCCCCCAGTCCACTAGCAAGGTCAAAAGCCACAAAATGCACCACTCTTTTTCAGAGCCTAAGGCATAAGAATCCCTCTAGTCTCCAATTAAGAATGAACACCTGCTCTTTGGAAAACAAGAAGCATGCAAGGACAAGAAGCCATATGAATGAAATAAATATAAGCTCCACCTATTTGTAGTTGTCAAAAGTTTGTGACTTATTGAGCTTCGCATCAATTAAGAAACAAATAAAAAAGAGAATTGATATGAATGATATTAATATAAAGCCCATATATTGGTAGCCATGAAAAAAGGAGAGAACAATAACAAAAGACGTATACGCACTTTCTCCGTGCTCCACCTGGACGGCTAGGTTCAAGCTTTATGCGCTTCCCAGCGATGTCACTCCTATTCAATGAACGAAGAGCTGCTTCAGCTGCTCTGACATCATAAAATTCAATAAACTTATGATGCCGCTTGTGCGGTGTCTCCCTAATCTGCTTTACGCAACAAGGAAACATCACAATGCACATAAGGATACACTTCTCATGCAAAAAAGAAAATGCCCATGAAGAATGGGAAAAAGTAATAAGTTTCTTGCCTCCTTGACTTCACCATAAGCCCCAAATATTTGACGGAGATCATCATTCGAAACTGAAGGATCCAGATTAAAAACTACAAGAGTTCCTTGGTTAATATCTTTGTCCGATGGGTTATCCTATGATTAAGAAGGACAAGAAATGCATGCATGAAGAAATACTGAGAAATAAGGAAGGTTATAAAACAAATTCTGAACAATGTGTCACTCAAACATTCATTTCAAACCTTCGGAATTGAAAAATGAATGTCAAGTTTTCTTCGTCGCAAGGGCTTGTTCTGTAATGCACGCATTGCAGTTCGAGCAGCACGAATATCATAGTAAGAAATCATCACAAACCCCCTGTGTTTACATGCAGTGTAAAGAGTCCGGATAGCACCATATTGCTGCAAAAAAGTGAGATGATTTCATGAAGTCCACCTTGATTTCAACTTCTCAAAGGGAAAACAAAACCAGAACAACCAAAACCTAAAAAGAATATCTAAGAAGAAAGTAGAAGTATTTTGGATTATTAAATGTAAAAGGAAGAAAAGAGAATGAATAAGACCTCCCATTCAGAAACCACATTCCAACACATGCAATATTAATGAAAATAAAAAGAACAAAAAAAAATGAATCTAAAAAGGACGATAAGTTGCCAGCACGAGTGAAGTATTGCTGACAAAGGCTATTCAGTTAAAAGTAAGCCTTCCAACTTCGAAAAGGAAAAGGTCAAAAAGTCGCAAAACCATATTCCAAGACATGAAGAATTAATAGCAACAGGATGCAGAAATATAAGAAACTTAAAACTAGAATAGAAAGATGTGTTGCTAAAATTAACCCTGTACTGCAGACTAAGAATTTGTCATCCTTGAGGCAAAAATACCTATTACAAGGGCAGTTTAAATATAATGCTTATTGATTCAATATCTCTCGACTTATCTTATTACAAGGATTAGGAATTTAGGATAATGTTATGGGATTGGTAGCTGATAAACAGGAAAAGGTTGCAAATAAGGAAACGGAGAGGGTCATAATGGGAAGAGTGTGCAAATAGAGGGAGCAGAATAATAGGCATTGGGAACAATATAACGAAGAAGAACAGTACACTTTGAATGTTGTTCATTTGGAAAAAACCAAGCCATATGAAACCAATACTAAACTTTATTGGTGTACAATGATCGCAAAAGCAGTAGAAGCAAATCGAAGCCACCATCTACATGCCCGTAGTAGTATCTTGCTCAGGTTTCAGTTTATAAAACTCCACAAAAACCAATTAAAAGAAGAAAACTATAACAATTCAAGTAAAAGCAAGCAAACCACCCCCCCTCTTGCACTCCGTACCTACCAGCCACTATATTCCTCCAGAGCCTGCCCTCTTCAACACTATATCTCCCCCCTTCTGAAATAGGCTTACACACCTCACCCCATTTAAGCAAATGGAACTTCCTCCCTGCCAAGTCCATCTTTCCACAGGAAATCCCTCCTGAGTTTCTCCAACATATCCAAGACTGACCTCAGGCATTTGAATAACGACATAAAGTACACCGGCATGTTGGAAAACGCTGATTTGATCAAAGATAGATGCCCACCCAACAATAGAGATCTAGTCTTCCAGGAAATAAGTTTCCTCCTGATCCTATCAATCATAGAATCCCACAAATGCTTAGCTGGCTTCCCGATACAAAGGGGCAATCCTATATATGATGACGAAAAGGAACCAACCTTGCAACCAAAAAAATTTGCATACCAAGACATCTCCTCTTCCCCCGCATGTACTCCTAGCATCTCTGATTTTGCCACATTAATTTTCAAACCAGGGCACTGCCTCAAAACACACCATGATCTTCCTTAAGTTTCGAACCGACTCCTCATTTCCATCGCAGAAGAGAAGAGTGTCATCCGCATATTGAAGATGACTAATACTATCTTGACAGCCCACAATCAAAAACCCTCTGAAAAGCCCATTCTCTTCACCCTCATGAAGCATTCGACTTAAAGACTCGGCCACAACCCCAAAAAGACACGATGACAGGGGATCGCCATGTCTAAGGCCACGAGAAGCTCTAAAGTATCCTTTCGGCGAACCATTAATCAGCACTAAATAGGAGGCAGTCTGAAAACAGGCCTTAATCCATCCCCTCCACTTTGTGCCGCAACCCAGTCTCCCAAGCATATAATTGAGGAAGTCCCAATCTATACGATCGTAGGCGTTTTCAATGTCTAATTTGCATATCAGACCGCTCATCTTCTCTTTATATCTGAAATCAATGCACTCATGGGCAATAAGGGCACTATCCAGAATTTGCCTATCAAGCACCTTGACATTCCGATGTAACTTTAGAAAGGCATTCCCTGAACCTTGAAGCCAGAATTTTCGCTAAAATCTTGTAAGGGCTACCCAACAGACTTACAGTCTAAAATCTGTCACTTGCCCGGCCCCATCTTTCTTAGGAAGGCTTCATGCAAACATGATTTATCCTTTAAAAAATGTGAAAGAATAGTTCCCTATGTGCTCACCGTGAGAGAAACCGGAGAGGGCGAATACAGAGAACGTGAGAGGGCCAAGACGATGAATGGAGAATGGAGGAAAATGCCATCGGAGAGGGCGGATAGCTCAGGTGGGATTGTTTCAGGGGAAAAATCACGCACAAAATGGTAGTCACAATTCAAGAACGAAATCTCCAGGCAGTGAGAAAGGAGGGATCGGTGGTAACGAAAGGGCTACCAGTCAGCCTGAGGCAGGCAACAGAGAATGGTAGACCATCAATTGAAGGAGATCGGAGCTCACCAGTAAAGGAAAGTCCAAATCAGTTACTTCAAGAATATCCAACTCTCTTCATAGGGCTGGTTGCCGATTAACTTCTCACGGGTGTTCGGTAGGGCATGAGCGATTATGGAGACGGTCATCCCCAGAGACAGGGTATCGACGGCATCTTAAGGTTTTGCATTCGTTCGTATGAGTTTGGAGGCAAAACTTGGCAAGGCGGTGGAGATGTTACACGGAGAGAGCGTCAAGGGCAGGAAGATGAAGGTTCAGACGGCTAGATTTGGTCCGGAACATAAGAATAAAGAGATTCTGCAACATTCGGTGACGAAACCCGTTGCTCAGTTAGACAAAGGCAAGGTTTCGATTGCGGATGGAGTTCGGCCAAAATCGACTCTTTCGTTCTATGGGTTAGTAAGGCGTACTCTGCCTTTGGAAGAGAAGGCTCTCTTCGAAGGAGGTTTTGTCGATGGTCTCAATGCCGAACTACGATGCCTATGAAGATTCTCTCCAGATACAAACGGGCTGCTTCAAAGTTCAGAAGTGAAGATTTTGATTCTACGGAGGATGATTCTAGTTCGGAGGATGAAGGATGGTGGTTGGTTCCTTTGTAAAGGGAGAATTGTTTGAAGAAGATTTATATGTCACCCCTCTTTGCGCAAAGAAAATGTCAGATATTATTACGACGGGAGATGCAGAGAGGTGTCCAGATTCAGCAATCAAAGTGAAGAAAAACGTTACTATTTCAGCATAACAACACAAGTGGGCCAGAGATGTTCTTGAAAGGGTTGGAGGATTCATGGGTATGTTGTATGGAGTCTGAGATGAAGATGTCTAGGCCTTCTTTCATTTTGTGCAGGATAGAGCTTCTCAATATCTCTAGGATATGCATCAACCAAAATCGAGTACACATCCCAAGGGTATGAGGGAGCTGATGGATCTAGAGTGCTCTATAAACTACGATTCTGCAATTAGATATAATGGCAAGAAGTGGGTCAAATTGGGTAAGGAAGTTATCCAATGATTGTTCTGTCTTGGAATGTTCGTGGTTTGGGTGGGAAGAGTAAGAAGACTTAGGTGAAGAAGATTTGCTCCAAGGCGAAGCCAAAATCACAGCTTTTTAGGAAACAAAGCTCCAGTCCTTAGATAGAGGTATGCTTGACTCTCTGTGAGGTTATAGTTCTAAAGATTGGGTGGTTCGACACTTTAATGGGGGCAGTGAGGGGTATTTGTCTGATGTGGAAGTCTGACAAATGGAGTCGGGTTGATTCCTTCTCTGGGATTTATTCGGTTTTGATTCTATTGCACGATTTATCCTCAGGATTCCAAAGGATTTTAACTGCAGTGTATGGGCCATGTAAACCCGATTTAAGGGGGCACTTCTAGGAGCTGAATAGCATTAGGCAAAGATTGGTGGCACCGGGGGGGGGGGGGGGGTTTTCTTTTGAGAAATCTAGAGGTGGTAAATTACAACGAGTATGGCCTCTTTTTCAAATTGGGTTATGCCACCATGATTTAGACTTACCTCTATGATGGGCTAATGGTCAAAAGGTTCCTGTGTTGGCTCATTTGGACAGCTTTCTAGTTTCTTCTTACTGGATTGACAAATTTCCGTTGGTCAACTAGCAGGGTCTCCCCAGGTCAACTAGCAAGACTTACCTCCGAGAGGGGCTAATGGTTAGAAGGTTCCTGTGCTGGCTAGTTTGGGCAGATTTCTGGTTTCTTCTAACTGGATTGACAAATTTCCATTGGTCAACCAGCAGGGTCTCCCCGGGGTTACTTCATATCACAGGCCCATTGTTTTGGAGGTGTCGGAAGGACAATTGGGGCCGTAAACCCTTCAGATTCAAGAAAGCTTGGTTAGAAGTTGATGGTTTCGACCAGCTCACTATATTTTGGTGGTCATCATTTGCGACAGAAGGTTTTGCTGGATTTCATCTTCATAAAAAACTTAAGATGCTAAAGGAGAATATCATAGTTTGAAAAAAAATAAAAAATTTCTGGGCAAAAGGGAGCTAGAGTTTGATAAAATAGTTGAGGTTATTCATTCCTTAGACCTGTTAGAAGAGGACAACAGTTTGTCGGAATCAGACAAATTGAAAAGGCTAGATCTTACTCAAAAGTATGAGAGTAGGGTTAAGGAAGAAGAGGTCAAGTAGCGCCAACGGTCTAGAGCGTTATGGCTGAAAGGAGACAGGAACACGCAGTTTTTTAACAGCATTGCTAGTGCTTGCACTCGTCTTAACATGATTTCCAATTGGTTAATGGGGTTCAAGTTACAGATAAGAATCGTATTTCAAGAGCCATTGTTGCGTTTTACGAGAAATTATTTGCCGGAGATCTTTGGTGCAGGCTGAGACTTGATAACTTGGGCTTTTCTCTTCTTTCTGCTGAGGACGCTTCCTCGTTGAAAAGGCTGGTTTCATAAGAGGAAGTCAGGTTCGTTCTTACCTTGATGGGTGGAGAGAAGGCATCGGGCCCAAACGATTTTCCTACCTTCTTTTTCCAAAGGTTTTGGCATGTTATCAAGAAGGATTTAATGGACCTTCTTAGCAAGTTCTTCGAGAATGGTATATTATCTTCTGAATTGGGAATCCCACCTTTGAATCCCTTTTTATATGAATCTTACAATTTTATTATTTGAATCCTACAATTTACTATTCAAATCCCGATTTACGATTCAAATTATATTTGTTTTCTTCTATTTTTAGCTTCGCTTAGTTTTCATTTTATGTTTTTAAATTGGTGGGGGCTTTAAGAATCATTTAGAAAAAAAAAAAAAAAAAAGGAGAGACCTTTCAAAAAAAATGAATCATTTACAAAAAAAAAAAAAAAAAAAAAAAAAAAAAAAAAAAGAAAACTTTCAAAAAAAGAAGAAGAAGAAGAAGAAGAAGAAGAAGAATCATTTAGAAAAGGTAAATTATTTTATTTTGTTCATTATAAGAGCTTAAATGACATACCTTCTCTTCAACGTTAAATCATAGAGCTTTTTTTTAATGATTTCTTACTTCTCAAGTAGTTTAAGCAATTGATATAGGACTTACTTGGATTGTTTTTACGGATAGTTACGATATATGCATTGTGGAATAATGGTTAGAAATGAAAATAATATCTTTTTCATCAGTCTACAGAATCAAATGCTGCTTTTCCAATGTGGTTTTACATTTAGGAAAGGTAACAAGAACATAAATAACTAAAAGATCCTTGTATGGTTTTTAAGGAAAAATTCTTGAAAGACAAAAAAAAAAAAAAAAAATGGAAGACGAGAATCCTTTAACATTATCTTGACATGGAATTACTTGTGCATATTGATGGCAAAAGGATGATTACTACGTTTTTGTTTTTGTTTTTTCCTGATTTATTTATATTTTTCATATTTTTAAGAAAATCATTAAAAACTCTTATGATTTACGAAACAATTTGCGATTCGATATGATTCAACCCTTATTATGATTTGTGATACGATAGTGATTTTGACAACATTGAGCATAGATAAGCCGAAGTCTGATATCGAATTTTTGTATTCACACTTCACCCATTTGATCTTATGATGGAGAAACTTGTTCAAGATACCATTCAATTTTCTCGAACAGCTATTGATCCGAAAACAAAAGTCAAATCAATTTTGGGATTGAATTTGAAGTTAGATGTTCTTCTTCAAAAGAACAACCATTTCTGTGTGTGCACATGCACAAGTATTCTGGAGCAGCACATCCCTAGCCAAATGGGGAGATTCATCCCTAAAAGAAATATGAATAAAAGGAGAACAGCATGTAAAAGAAATCAATCAATGGTAATGAAGTGGTTACATACAAGAAGAGATTACAAAAAGCAAACTCACATCTGAACAAATATGACACAATAAAAGTGACCTCACCTCAAAAAGAGCTCGTAGTTCTGAATCCTCAACATTACTATTGATGTTCCTCACAAATAATGTTCTAGAAGGATGCTCTCCATATGGATGTTCCCCCGCAACAGTTCCTACGCCATTTGGAAGACCATACTGAACAGTTCCATTTCCAGCATAGCCATCATTTAGACTTCCTTTGGCAATACCAATGCCCATGATCTCCTGAGTATCAAAATCCAATTCCATACCCCCTCCACTACCGAAAAGATCATACTCTTCAAGATCCTCCACTTGACTAGGCAACCCACTGAGGTCAAAATCATCCATTATACCAGCTAAAAGCTCATCCTCGTCATCAGGAAGCAGGCTTCCAATTCCATTGGGTTCGTTATCTTCAATGGTCTCCTTAACCTCCACATCAAGATGCAGTTTACCAAACTTAGATGTGGCATCATCAATAGATTGGACAATATTTTTCGGGTTCATAAAATTCACTGCATACCAATGAAAAAATAAATAAATATCATTATTACACTTATGTTGTAGATAGAAGGAATCACCAAAGATAAACAAATGCATACATTTCTCATGTAGCAACACGGGTAACGAGCTAGAAAACAGGCTAGCATCATTCGATCCATTATGTGAATCAGACCCAGATGGAATTCCCCATGCGCCACTTCCCACTTTCTGAGGTATCTTTGCTGATGAGATCTTGGAAAGACCTGTGCCAGATAATATGAAATGATCAAGATGAATGCCAAGAAATATCTTGCATCTTGAAAGAAAAGGATAGAGAGCCTTTGCAGCTACCTGAGAGTGAATCATCTGGAGGCTGCTCCATTGCATCGCCTACTGCTAATAGAAAATAAGAATATAGAGATAAAAATCATCCATCATGAGTTCTTGATTCTAGCATGGTGCATATGTTGCTGTGAATGCAAGACATAAAGAGTTCAATCTTGTTTCAGTAAATGCACACCCCCCACAAGGTGCCAAATAAATCCACCAGTTTTAAGATGGTAGATGCAAATCAAAGATGGCACTTTCAGCCTATGTGGTACTCGATGCATGTGTGTGTGTTTTGAATGGTAACAAAAATCCTAATGTGTTTGGCATGGCAAACTTCAAAAAGCAAGTGCACGAGTACACTTCTGTAAATAAAATATATACATGCATGCATGTATGCATGTATGAACAAACCTTTATATCATATTAGAGAGAAAAAGGGGGGAAAAAAAACACGAAAGGGGGGGGGGGGGGGGGGAGGGGTTTCCATTTACCAACTTGTTCTTGTGGTGACCTGTGTAAGTGTTCCTTATTTTATTGTCACAATACAAACCATTACTAGGT
This sequence comes from Magnolia changhungtana, assembly GCA_030180095.1. Taxonomy (NCBI): domain Eukaryota; kingdom Viridiplantae; phylum Streptophyta; class Magnoliopsida; order Magnoliales; family Magnoliaceae; genus Magnolia; species Magnolia changhungtana. The sequence continues at coordinate 10,523,696 of JASAUF010000411.1, read as the reverse complement.
GATGTCCACTGTGAACATGCCCCTGGTCCAGAAAATCAGGTTGGTCCCTCACAGGGTGGGCCACATGCTTAGGTTAAAAGTGAGGTGTTGATCATTTTTTAACAGTCCATTTTTCTCTCACACGTTCCCAGATGAATTGATTGACCTTTTTTTTCCAAGTTAGACTAGTCCGATTTTTGAACTAGGAGATATTCATCGCAGGGCTGGCACCGGGAATGTCCCAGATCCCTCGCATGTGTGCATCAATGTGCATGTCCTTTGAGGGACCGTCTCCATCTCACTTATCTCCAATGTGCATTTGCACGTGCTTATCAGCAGTGAAAATAAAATGACAACAGCAAAATGGTGAAAATCAAAGGAAATTTAGAAAAGAAAAAGAAAAAAAACATTACATGGTCCAATACAAACCAATCAGCAGTAGCCTAAACTGACATTGACCATTAACAAACTATTAGGAAATCTTCTTTTATGAATTAAAACCATGCCATAATCATCTCAAATAGTAGCTTGTATCAACATTGAAAGACAGCCCCCTCTTATAAAAGAATAGAAAGCGCAAAACAAAAACAAGACATTTAATTTTTATGAGGCTCGTGTTATCTATAATAAAAATGAATTAAACCTAGAGAGGGAGAGGATGCCCTTGTGAAAAGAATCTTCCACACAGAGAATGCAAGCAAGCTTAAGGGCAAGGAATGATAAATCTTCAGCTTGACAAAAAGATACATACTTGAAAATCCAAATATTGACTAGAGGAAAACTTTATGGGAAATATGTCTAGACACCTCACTTAAACGTTTTCAATGAGTGGGACTTTTTTGTGACATCACTAGGAGACTTTAGCCATGTAGATTTTTAAAGTGTTGTGTCAAGTACCGTTCAGGAAAATTTTAAATAAAGAAGAAGTGTTGTGTCCCATCAGTGGTCAGGTGGCATCCAAGTGTCCTCAAAAGTGTCAACGTGATGAAAACCCAAGAAGTATAAAAAAGCCTGGGTAACATTGGTGGCACGTTACACAAGAAAAGATACATGCACAGGCACAGAACGACTTTCGTAGAGTTAACTTGAAATAAAGCATCAATCCCTTTCCGGAGTTCCAAAAACAATTCTAAATGTTAAATGGGCTAACTTCATTCAATGATAAAAGATATGAATGAAGTGGGGATTTTAAATTTAAATTCAACTTTACAAGACTGGTATATATGTCATATACAAATTTCTACTTTTAACATTGAAAACACACTTCTACCTGCACTCCAAAGAATTAGGGAGCTTTCTATCAGAGTCATCATATGATGCACAATGAAAAGAATAACTTTTTCTTGTAACACCAGCACTTCTGCAAGTGAGGCCTGCCTTTCTTTATAGCATACTCCTTAAATCTTGTGGATCCCAACAAGGAATGTGCCATGCCCTAATATCCAATGCATGAGCAGATTCTTAAGCCCAGCCCAACCTTGCCTATCAGCTCACTTATAAAAAATGTCCTGGGAAGGCTCAAAACTGTCACTAAAGTAAGCACACATTTGTCTTTTAATGTCGCTGAATGCCCTGCCCTCTAATTAGTGACACCAAAATTCAAAAGTAGGTTGACAATGGGTCACTGGCATCCCCTGCAACCAACTGCTTAAGCATGTCCTTTCCAGTTCTGAATTCTGATCCAACAGTGGTACAGTTCTGTGCCCAATCCTGGTCATATTGGCGTGTGAGTGGTGCTGGTGATCATGAATGAGCGGATTCCCTACTATATTGTGCAGACAACCACTCGACCTTGATCATTCGTGTGTGTTGGTCCTGCAAACTTAGCGGTTAGACTGGCAACTGCCAGTCAATGGCCCTACTCTGCCCACTCAGGGGCATGAGCTTAATAGTTGGGTTGGAGGGTCAATGCTGGGTGGAATTATTTTAGCATGTAATTGTTGTCAATGTAAGTGTCTACCATGGCAGGTTCCAAGAGCCCCAGTAAAAGAGGAAGGTAGATGTCTGGCGGGCAGCCAACAGTAAACCTGTTGCCAATCGACCACTTGGACGACAGACTCAAATTCCTGGTAAAAGGATAAGGTGGTGATGATGGCAACAATAATGATAAATAAAATATATGGGTAACTCAGGTCAAGCCAGGGTATTTCACTTAAATGAGTTTTTTCCTTCTTCTTCTTCTTCTTTTCCTCAAACTAAAACATGACCTCAAGCTCAATAAACTCAGCCCAAGTACAGTTAAGCAGTCTGGGTTGGTTGGTCCACAGGTCGAACTGACCCTAGAGATGATTCTAGCCATGTGATAAAAATCACAATTTTCAACAATCCACATTTAACAGGGTCAACTTGGATGGTTAGAATCAACCAATAAGAGATATCTTTGGGGTGTCTTCCTTCCACAAGGGGGCCAGTGAAAGATTTGATCACCAGAAGGTGGACCACACGTCCATTGAACCAAGCAATTGCTTGATCAGACATTGTATTTCCTAACTCTTAAACAGCATTTCATCATACAAAGATATAAATTCAAGCATTCTTAAGTAATTCAATTGCCCAGGGGGCAGGGACTCCCCCAAATTTACGGATGAGGAAGCATTTGAATGCAGATTGCCTGTGAACACCTACCGCAGGAAGTTCCTGAGGTCAGAAGTTGGTAGGTGGGGCCCACCGCGATGTTCGTGAGAGATCCACCCCGTCCATCCGTTTTGTCAGGTAATTTTAGGACATGAGCCCAAAAATGAGGCAGATCCAAAACTCAAGCGAGCCCCACGACAGGAAACAGTGCGGATTGAACGTCCACCATTGAAACATTCATCGGGCCACAAGTTTTTGATCAGGCTAAAATTTGTGTTTTCAGTAAATTCCCGTGAAAATGACCTTATGAAGGGTTCGGATGGCATATAAACATCACAGTGGACCCCGGGAAGATTTCAATGATAGGCATTTCCTTCTGCACTTTTTTCCTGTCATGTAGCCCAATAGAGTTTTGGAACTGCCTCATTTTTGGGCTCATCTCCTAACATGAGCTGGAAAAACAGATGGCCGGGGTGGATTTCACACAAACATCACAGTAGGCCCTACCTAGGTTCATCAGCGGTTACAGACAACCAACATCCGAAACATTTGGGGCCTCCTCCATCCACCACTGGACCATGAACGCTTGATCACACAAAGGTGCGCCCCACAAATAAAGCCCACTGGGCCAAGAAATTGCTTGATGGGAAAATATAAAGATGCCAGCATTAAGCCCAATCAAGTAATTTATTACCAAACAGTTCCTGAGAGAAGGGGAAGGGATGTGAAAAAAAGAAAAAAAATATATATATATATATAATATATATATATATATAGAGAGAGAGAGAGAGAGAGAGAGAGAGAGAGAGAGAGAGAGAGTGTGTGTGTCAATTCACGCCCGACAGCTAATACATCTGATCAGCCCAATTCCTGGGTTTTTCTCCTCCTCAGCTATCAGAAGCAACTTTCAAGCGAAAAAAAGGAAAGAAAGAACAACACTACTAACGATCGAATTCTACCATATCTTAGGAACTATACAAGTAGAAGATAGTAGACGACGGGATATCCGAAGCACCCAAAAATAGATTTCTTTCACTCTAAAAAGAAAATACCTCGAACCGAATGGAAAAAAAAAAAAAATCCAACAAATTCAAAATCCGCTGCTTAATTCCCTTCAAATTGCAACTTTTAACTAATACATCAATCAAGATAACATCTTTCTCAGCAGTCAGACAAAAAAAAAAAAAAAAACGCAATTTTAGACGAAATCGAACAGAAAATGCAAAGAGAATCGCCGATTACAATAACATTTACAATCAAACCCTAAAATATTGTCTTTACCAAAATCAGAACTCTTTATACTGAATCAGACGACTAAAGCTAGAGAAGCAAAGATCGCTCACCTCTACAAGAAGTCGGGTTCGTACCCTAGACAGTCGTCTGAAGCAGAAAACCTAAAATTCGACCGTTAGAAACCCTAAAGTAGGGGTCGAGAGAGGTGCGGGAACTCCATTTCGGATGGATCTCGCGATTTTGGAAGTTGCTGCGCGATAGGCAGAAAGAAATATCTGAGGAAAGGGAGATATTATTTTGTTTACTGCTCTGCCTTGCTTCTGCAGGGCTTGGAAAGGAGAGAGAGAGAAGGTATGGGGACGAATCCACCGTATTTGAATTGCTTTTGGCGTCCGTTGACAGAAAGGCTTCTCTTCTTTGCAAAATCATTAAAATAGAATAAATGGGATTAGATAATTTTGAAACTGATAGAGAAATGCCCTTGCTTTTGTCATGAACTGCTAGATTGCCACTGATTGTTCAAGTGGCGGCACACGGCCATACGAGGATTTCCTTACGGTGGGGGCCACATGATTCATCTGTTACATCCATTCCATCCATCAGTTGAGACAGATTATGTCGGGACGTGAGAGCAAAATTCGTAATGATCCTAATCTCAAGTGGGCCACAGCACGTGAAACAGTGGGATTGTGGACGGCCAAGATGAGTTTTTCCTGGGCCGCCTTGGATTTTACATGTCATTCATTCAGCTCATATATATCAACGTGGGAAGACGATTGCCTACTGCGTAAACTCCGTGGGTCCACTGTGATTTATGTATTTTACTCCTTCTGACCGTCCATTTTTCTAGATAATTTTAAGTGCGCATGTCTCACACCATATGAATATAGTAGGGTGAATTGAACATTTACAGTAGAAAAGTTTTTTAGAGTGATAGAAGTTTTGGATTAAGGAGATATTTGTGCTTTTTGTCATGGGCTGTGTTCTTATCAACAGTCTGGACGACAAATAAATATTATTGTGGACCATTGGAAGGTTTCAATGGTGGTAATCATTATTACCACTATTTTCTATAATGTGATCTACTTGAGCTTTGGATATGATTAGATTTTGGGTTCAACTCCTAAAATGAGCTGAAAAATCAGAAAGACTGCATGCATAAGTAGTCTACATTCGCACCGGCTTAACAGAAATTACTTGGTAGGATAAAGTGTATTGAGCTATTCATCTCGCGATCTCGCTTACATCAATGTGACCCAAAACTTGAAGCGGATTGGCTGGTGTACCACACATGAATGACCTGGCGGGTGTATTGATGTCACCAAGTTATGCTGGTCTATTATGAGGCATGTATTATATCCAAACTGACCATCTATTTTCTAGCGCCCGCTTATATCAACGTGACCCAAAACTTGGAAGTGGATTGGTTGGTGTAACACACACTATTGACTTGGCTAGTGGGTTGACATCACTAAGCTCGGTAGGTTTTCATTATGAGGTATGTATTATATCCAAATTGTCCTTCCCTCTTTACAAGGATTGAACTGAAAAATAAGATAGATCTAAAGATCAAGTGGACTACGCTGCAAGAAGTAATGGGAATAAGAGTCTACCATTGAAACCCTTAGGGGGCTTTTCCCGCATGGGAATATATAGAATTAGATGGGAGCGGTTTTCCTCATCCCAGTTTTTGAAAACCATCTTGTTTAGATGGATGTAGATGTATGGATTCCCAATTCCGCATTGGAATTAATGAGGGTGTTGGGTCACTTTTGGGGAAGACTACCAAATCCCACCCAATACCATCCCACAAGAAATTACTCTGAATTCCTCAAGCAGACCTGTTATTTAAGCTAATAGGACTCTACAATCTAAGATGTCTTCAATCAGCTGCAAGCGAACTTGTGAATCCACTCCATATGTAGGAATGAGAACGGTCCTTCGCATGGTAGTTGGATTGTCAATTTTGTTGGATCTATCCCTTTCAGTGAGCTCATGTTTCCAAAAAATCCATGTATGGTACATGCAAATGAAGCATCGTGTAAATAGTGAAAGCATCTGATACAAATATTTCAATTTTATCTTTCATCTATTATGAGAGTGCAGCATGAAACTGTCCTTTGTAGAGGGTTTGGTTGGTTCAACGTCCACTTTGATATCTCCTGATTTTCGAAGGAATATTTCAAATTTCTCATGATTGTTTGATGTTCATGGACCTTCATTGGTATCCGATTTTTGTTCTGAAATCTTTGCACACAACTAACCTTTTCAGTGGGTTTGGCCACTTTGACGTCCACTCTGATTTCTTCTGATTTTGGAAGGGGGAACATTTCCTTTACAATTTTTATTTTTATCTTGGCATGAAACTGACATCTAAATTAATGATAACATTTCTTTAATGTTTTTAAAATACCTGTAACTGAAATAGGTATGTGCTTAATACAAATCTTATACATGCTTAATACGGATCTTTTGGTTATTTTTTATTGAAAGTGACCTGGTTTGTCAATTAACGTGAGTGTTGAATTGGCTAGACAAAAAAGCACCGTAAGAAGATCAATCAACCGTATGCCTCAACCAGATGTGTGCCCGAACTCGCCACAGGTAAATCTAAGCCTCACATCCCATGTCCCAAAACACCAGGTATGTAAATCCCTTAAAATTGACTAGAATATCACAGGGTTTTTAGGTTAGAAAACTTTTTCGAAATTTCAAAAAATCTCCAAGTTTTCTACCCTTGTCGATTTATCGATAAACTGATCGATGTAATCGAACAGTGTTGTCGATGACCTCGATGACCAATCGATACCATCGAAATGAGGACAAAAGATGTCCAGCAACCATATATATTTCTGGACGGATTTATCGATGTATCGATATACTTATCGATTTCATCGATCTTTGAATCTCGAGTCTATCGAAATTGACTTGATAAAAATCGACAGCACATCGAATGTGTCCCTTTTAAAAAAAAAAAAAAAAGGAAAATCATAAAATCTTCGATATATCGAAGTTCTTCTCGATATCCTTGGAATTCAAATTTAGATGATATCGGAAGGCCTTCGATGATATCCGTCTTGGACACTCTGTTTTCCAGCAATATTTTCAAGTTATTTTATCTTGAATCAAGGGTCACTCAATAGAATCGATATTCAAATTTTAATGATATCGAGGCAGGGTTGATTGCATCGAGAATGGATGTAAATCATGTCAAAGAAGACTTGGCACCATCGCTATGAAAATCTCATTTCACAATGTTAGCAGTTCCATATGTGTGGACATAGCACTAAACACATGAGGTACGAAAGTACTTAGAGTAAAGCGTGGTATTAGCACTGAAGCTCACTTTGAAAAATCCTTTGGATTTATCGATGCATCGACACTGCCATCAATATCATCGACATTCAAATTTCAATGATATTGAGTGTGCCTCGATCATTCTTTTGACCTAAAATATTTCAAAGGTAAGTCTCTTTCATTTTCAAATGTCGATGAATTGATCCTCGCGTGGATGCAATCGAAGTTCGAAATTCGATGACATTGACGCAGATTTCGATTCCCTCGACCAGCTAGCAAAAGGTTTTCAAAAGCATTTGACATTTGAGTTCGTGTCATCGAGCAGATAGTCAATACAATCGAGAGTATACGCTCGATGATATCGAACTTTGTGATAAATGTGACCGTTTTATATCAGTTAGAACCTTTTGCCTATTTATAGAGAGCTTATTCTTAGTTGTTGGATAGAGCTAGATCATTTACCCTAAGCCTTCTCTCTCATGGAAGTTCATCCTCCAATCCACCCTCATCATTGACATTCAATAGAGTGGATTGGGGAATGAACTTCCACATTCAAGGATCCTCCAGTTACCGCCTGAATGGCAAATCATTAAGTTGAGATGCCTTAAATGCATAGATTATTGGAATCACTCTATCTCCCTTATAGGAAAATATTTGAGAGTAGGATTCCATCATAACCTTGACCCAACCCATCATCATACATTGGTACATCTTCTAAAGGATTTAATCTACGAGTTGCGGATCAAGGAAAATTTTCGTCGTTACAAGTTCTTCATCAAATATTTTGGAGATGAGATCTTCAACAATGCGCTTGATAAAAGGGACTCATCCTTTTAAAAAAAAAAAAAAAAGGAAAATCATAAAATTTATCTATAAGTTATTAGAATCCATATGACCCTTGTGATCATTCTTTCGATATTCAAATTTTAATGATGTAGGATTGGGTCTCAAGATGTTTTTCACCCTTGCAAGTCCTTCTTTCAATGATATTGAGTGTGCCTCGATCATTCTTTTGACCTAAAATATTTTAAAGGCAAGTCTCTTTCATAAATGTCGTGGTGGGTGCTGGCCTTGTGTAACCCATTGACATATGTGGGTGAGCATCAATACAATCAGTTATGGTGTAGTTATCCGTTAGAACCTTTAGTTCATCCCAATCCACCCTCATCATTGACATTCAATAGAGTGGATTGGGAATGAACTTCCATTGCCTCTTCACCTTTGAATGGCAAATCATTAAGTTGAGATGCCTTAAATTATCTCCCTTATAGTTCTTTTCGACCTAAAATGCATGTGTCTCTTCATTTTTTCAAATGTGGAATCAATACGAATCGAGAGTCGCCAATGATATCGACACATCCCTTATATCAACTTTGGAAAATTCAAATGTAGATTATTAAAATTATAACCTTTTCGCTGAGAGCATAAAGTTGCGGATCAAAGTCAAAGGAGGAATCTTAAGTCAATGCCTTAAATGCATAGATAAAATCACTCATCTCCTTATCCTTTACGTAGGATTGGGTCTAAGATGTTTTCACCCGCTTGTCCTCTAGAAGGCCTCGGCGATGTCGTGGTGGGTGCTTTGACCAAGGTGGTCTAAAAGTTAGGTGCATTGTGTTGACCCTTGCTCGTGGGAGTATAAACAAGTGAGGTTCCTTGAGTGGATCCTTGCCCAGTGTGCCTAAAATCGGGTGCTATGTGTCGACCCTTACTCGTGGGAGCATAAACTATCAGCCTAAGTGTAGGTTGTACAGGTTAAAGGTGAACCTGATTTAAAACCTCCGGTTTGAGGTGAACCTGTTGTGAAACCTCCTTAGTGAAATCCAATATACTCAAGGGTTGAGTGCGTTTGCAGGGAATGGAGTAGACAAGTAGTCGAACCACTATAAAAATAACTGTGTTTGTGATTGCTATTGTCTCTCATTCCTATGTGATTATATGTTTTCATATTTGATTATCTGAGATCACATCTCACACACAGTCACATTCATCATAAACTTTGATTCGTATCTTGTTCATCTTTCAAAGTATGTTTATTATTGGATCCTCTATTTGGCTTGGAAGCCATTAGAGTTATTTTAAAGAAATCCTAATTCGTGCATATCTACTCATGACAAGTTTGATAGGATTTTAAATAAACCATAAAAATTTTATAAAAGTCCTATTCACCCTCCTCTAGGACATATTGGCGTATTCTTACTTCAACTAAAGCGGTCATTGCCACAATTTCAATTGACATCAAAGCGGGTCTCTCTTGAAGGGCTTCACCGCCTAGAGAGTGATCTTGACTAAAGTTGGAAATATGGTCAAAGGAGAGGGCTCATCGGTCTCTAGACCTCTAGTATTTGATGGATCAAACTATGCATACTGGAAGGCTAGAATGCACTACTTTCTAAGATCTTTGGATCATGATGTTTGGGATATAGTTGAAAGAGGATATGTGTCACCATCTGAACAAATAGTACTTGAAAATGGCACAACTATCACCAAACCAAAATCTAAAGAAAAATGGACAACATTCGATAAAGAAAACCAAACTATTAAGGCTAAAGCTATGAATGATATCTATTGTGCTGTGTCCCAAGATATTTTTAATCAAATCAGTATGTGTGAGACAGCCAAAGAAGCATGGGATTTGTTGAAAATAACTCATGAAGGAACAAGCACTGTGAAGAGATCCAAACTACAGCTCCTGACATCACAGTTCGAAAGTCTCAGAATGGAAGAGTATGAGACCCTCATGGAGTTTTTCACAAAACTGAATATCATTTGCAACTTCATGAGTGGATTAGGTGAGAAAGTTCCAGTTCCAAAAATTTGTAGGAAAATACTAAAATCATTACCATAACGGTTCAATCCTAAAGTAACAACCATTGAGGAGTGTAGAAACATAGATGAAATGAAAGTAGAAGAACTAGTAGGTTCCCTACAAACATTTAAACTACACTTCAAACAAACCCCTAAATTCAAAACCACTATCCTTAAAACTTCAAAGAATACAAATGAAGACATTAAGAGTGAAAGAGAAAATAAAGATGAAGAAGTGGCTCTGTTGGCACAACGATTCAGAAAATTCTTTCAGAAAAACTGTGGTCGTCCATTTAAAGGAAGAAAGGTGAACAATAGACATTCTGCAGGTAAATTTGGTAAAAAGACCAGAGAACCACAATGTTATGCCTGTCAGAAGTTTGGACACCTATCTATTGAATGCCCAAATAGAAAAACTAAGGGTAAGGCAATGACTGCCACATGGGATGATACGGAAGAATCAAACTCAGAATCTAACGACTCAGAGAGCGATAGAGACCAGAAATCTTTGAAAATTCTTATGGTCTCCGCTGCTCCAATCATACCCAGTAAAACTGAGAACGAGGAAGAACCGCAAGCCACTGAATCATTTCCATAATATAACGGGGAAACTGAAATGGAATAAGAAGAAGAACAATATAAACTACAAGATACTTACAATCAACTTTACATCCATAGCATTAACATTTTTAGAAGACTTGGAATATCTGAAAACGAAAAGGAATTGCTGCAAAAAAATCTGGATAAAACTTTGGAAATTAATACACATCTAATCAATGATTTACAGTAATATCATTCAGATAATGATAGACTTGAAAGAATCAACACCTTCCTTAAAACCGAGTCAGTAAAACTAAACAAACAGGTTGAGCTATTAAAAGACAAAAACGTGCTCCTTCAAAATGAAAATCATACACTTCTGTTTGATTTAAAAGAATCCAGAAAAATCACTAAGCTAAACTATAAGTTTTCCCATAGTGGTGAGAAGTTAGAAAAACTCTTAGGTATGGGAAGACCTGGAAAGGACAAGAGCAGCTTAGGATATGATAAATTTAAAACAAAGACTGGAAATGCAGCACCAATAACTAAAAAATCTGCTGCTTCAGGTAGTAATATAAGAACTACTCCAGTTTTTCATTTATGTGGTGATTCGGGTCATTATAAGTTTGAATGCTTGACACCTGGGAGGACTCAACATAACTCTGGTCAAAATCATATTAGTAAATTCAAACTAACCAGAGAAATACAAAATGTCAAGAGTCCATTTAAGAATATGGATAGAAGAAACACACATCCATCATCACCTAGAATGACTGACAAAATGAAGGAGTTATTGAATCAAGTAACTAAGTTAAACAAGAAAACTAAATCTACCACAGTCAAAAATCCTGTCACAAAATGGATAGTAAAACAAAAGAAAAATTGCTTTATTACTCACTCAAATTATATAACAGACAATGATACTAAGTGGTACCTAGATAGCGGTTGCTTAAGACATGTCACGAGTGACAAATCCCTTCTTTCTAACTATTTAGATCTTAATGATGGGATAGTCACCTATGGAGACGGAAGCACCGCTAAGGTAATTGGATAGGGAATTATTCAAGGAATTACTTCACTTAAAAATGAGAATGCCTTTTGCATAAAAGGATTAACGCATAATCTTCTGAGCATTTCTCAAATATGTGACAATGAGTATGTGGTTACATTCAACAAAGACGAATACAAAATCCTAGACCTATCAGGTAAAATAGTGATGAAGGGTTCTCGCACAAATAACCAATGCTATGTCATTAAAGGAAAAGGACGGACTGATCCATATGCTCAGAAACATTGAGCATGAAAAAAAAAAAAAAAAAAAACCAGTCCAGATCTTGCATCTAGATCTGGAAAGCTGCTGAAATGACGCAATTTTGTTGAACTCTTAATGTTATATCTGAGGTCTCTCACCTCATCTTTTGTATATAAACATCTTGATGTTAATAATTTTTTGTTGTACAATGCTTGTACAAATTTTTTTGCTATGTATACTGGTTGATATAAAGAAATACTTTACTACACATAGAAGATTGTCGATATACTGATAAATGATACATATACATCTTCGATATGTTTATCGATAATTCATGGGCTCTCTCAATTAAATCGACCAAGGATCGATATCATCGACGCCTATTTGGAATTTGAGAAGTCGCATGATCAAGACTATTATCGAAGGATGTCTCGATAACATCAAATGGGGTCCATCGATATCATCGAAACAACGTTCGACGATATCGAAGAATGTAGCCCGATAAAAAGCGGTCGAGCAGGAAAAATCACATTTCCTCTCTAAAAAGATTTTTTTTTTCTTGCTCGTCCCCTTCAGCCAGAAGTTCATCAGTGGGTTCGGATGTTCCTCAAATAAGGTAATACTCCTTTATTCCCTCTTCACTATCAAGATTTCATCTTGGTCTTGTTAGGGTATTTCCTAATCTTCAAAAGGAACTTTACTCCTCTATCTCCGTTCTCTTCAAATACCTTTCTGTGAAAATAAAAAATGGGGTAGGATAAGGGGAAATCGTCCGGGCCTGGAGAATCTTCACGATCATCCCGACAAAAAGTTCTTGCTCTAAGGGAAAGAGCAAAAGTTACTGATCGTGGGACTCCCACTAGGCAGCGGACAGGACCGACCACATGCGGCGAGCCCCAATCCGGAGCTCCAGCACCTCCTCCTGCCAGAATAAATCCGGCGCTGGCAAAGTACACTAGGCGGAAGTTAATTTTTGAGAGAAGGGTCGACAGGGAATGCCTACAACCATATAATCTGGAACCTTTGTTAGCCGAAATTGGATGGCTACCTCTACTCGATTTTGGGGGTCCTTGTCACTATGAACGGACTTACCATTTCTCTGCCGCTTGTCACTCGCCAGTGTCTGATCCTCCGTCCATCACGGTTTCTGTTGATGGTGATGATGTAGAGATCACTCCAGCATCGGTTGCAAACATTCTTGGGCTTACACTATCACCGGTTGGTCTTCCTAACTTGGACCTTGAGAACCCTGAAACCCGGTCCATGGTTACCAAATTTCTTTGTCATGGTCGTGATATCCTTTGGTATCAAGAAAATGCACTAAAATCAAAGTTCATGGAACCCCGATACCGTATTTTGCATGGTATCTTTGCCTCAAATATATATCCTAGAAGTACCAATCGATCTGATCTCACCAGGTTCATGGCCATGATAGTTTACTCCATAGCTGTGGGAATCAAAATCTGCCTTCCTACCCTGATCATTCATCAACTGCTATATGCCATTCATACGTCTCGGGACATGCACTTGCCCTATCTGTGGATCATTAACTCTATATGCAATATGATCGGCTTTTCCACAACAAATGATCCGGAACTTCCCCTTCAACACTTCAACAAGAACAATATTAAAAGGATGGATTTAAAGTTCCACAAGTTTTTCGAAGATGAGGAAGGGATTTAAGCAGAAAGCGAATGTGGTGAAGGGGATGCTCCAGCAGAAGGTGCTGGAATGGCTGAGGGTGACCCTCCTGCATCTCAATAGGCTCCGCCCCCGTCTGACCCTGGTCATGCAAAACGATTCAAGCTACATCAGGATCGGATCGGCACGATACAGCGAGATGTGGTTTAGTTGAAGGAGTCAACCAATGCACGATTCAATGTACTGGAACGTCTGGTGCAGGGGGTGCAACAATCCATTTAGCAATTGGTTGACCTGCTCACCTGTCGTCGCGATGATACTACGCCATCCTCCTTCGCTCCTCCGCCTTAGTAAAGATATCCAGGATTTATCACACACTCTTCTCTTATATCTGCGTATGGGCATTGGTATCTTTTTATATGCCGTATGATTCCATGAGTGTATGTGATACATTACTAACCCACAAAGTCTAACTTTTTTTTTGTAGTTGTTGATGTGCCCATGGATGGGCCTAATACTGGTAGTTGTTTTGGTCTTTTTGGGTGCCCATGGATGGGCTGAATTTTATTTTAGTATGGGATGAATGATTATATTACTACCAATCTTAGGCAGTATATGTATATTTTGGATACTTTTGGTTACATCAATTTATAAACCATCAATCTTTACTGCCATGTTTACATTATGTGATTCCCTGTTGTATCTGGTTATAGCTCCAATGGTGTGTGATGCATGTGATATTTTGATCTATATATTGTCTGCTATGCATACTTGATTTCTGTAAATGCGATGTTTGTTTTTCATCCATCTATTATATGCATATAATCCCCGAAATCTGATTCTCCGATATTATCTACTTCAGTCAATATCAACTGTTATATTCACCTTTACCAATGACTAACAAAAAGGGGGAGAACAAATCTACACCCACCATAGGAAAATTATGTGTATGCTTGTGAATGGTGATGCAGGTGCTAGGGGGAGCAGCTGCAACAAGACAATGGGAGAATGTAGTTAGGGGGAGCAACCTCTGAATGGTCGTGTATGTGAACTAGATGACATTGTACAATTGTGTAAAGTTCATGTGCACACAATTTAGGATGTCAGTATAGAAGTTGTTTTATGGTGTTTTGGTATTTTGTCGCGTAATTAACAAAGGGGGAGATTGAAAGTGCCCCGGTTTGTCAATTAGCGTGAGTGTTGAGTTGGTTAGACAGAAAAGCTCCATAGGAAGATCAATCAACCGTCTGCCTCAACCGGATGTGTGCCCGAACTCACCACAGGTAAATCTAAGCCTCACATCCCATGTCCCAAAACACCAGGTATGTAAATCCCTTAAAATTGACTAGAAAATCATAAGGTTTTTGGGTTAGAAAACTTTTTCAAAATTTCAGAAAATCTCTAAGTTTTCTACCCTTGTCGATTTATCGATAGACTGATCGATGTAATCAAACAATACCGTAGATGACCTTGATGACCAACCGATACCATCGAAATGAGGACAAAAGATGTCCAACAACCACATATATTTCTGGACGGATTTATCGATGTATCGATATACTTATCGATTTCATTGATCTTTGAATCTCGAGTCTATCGAAGTTGACTCGATAAAAATCGACAACACATCGAATGTGTCCGTGTTTTTTTTAAGGAAAATTGTAAAATCTTTGATATATCGCAGTTCTCCTCGATATCCTCAGAATTCAAATTTAGATGATATCGGAAGGCCTTCGATGATATTAGTCTTGGACACTCTGTTTTCCAGCAATATTTGCAAGTTATTTTATCTTGAATCGAGGGTCACTCGATAGAATTGATATTCAAATTTTGATGATATCGAGGCAGGGTTGATTGCATCGAGAATGGACATAAACTGTCTAGCAAGCTCACTGGGAAAATCCTTTGAATTTATTGATGCATCGACATTGCCATTGATATCATCGACATTCAAATTCCGATGATATCAAGTGTGCCTCGATTATTCTTTTGACCTGAAATATTTCAAAGGCAAGTCTCTCTCATTTTCAAATGTCGAGGAATCGATCCTCGCGTCGATGCAATCGGAGTTCGAAATCCGATGACATCGATGCAGGTTTCGATTCCCTCGACCAGCTGGCAAAAGATTTTCAAAAATATTTGACATTTGAGTTTGTGTCATCGAGCGGACAATCAATACAATCGAGAGTATACACTCGATGATATCGACACTGCTCGATGAAATCGAACTCTGTCATAAATGTGACCGTTTTATATCCATTGGAATCTTTTGCCTATTTATAGAGAGCTTGTTCTTGTTGCTAGATAGAGAGAAAATAGATAGTACTTTTATGTGTTTAACCCTAGATCATATACCCTAAGCCTTCTCTCTCTCATGGAAGTTCATCCTCCAATCTACCCTTATCATTGATATTCAAAAGAGTGGATTGGGGAATGAACTTCCGCATTCAAGGATCCTCCAGTTACCACCTTAATGACAAATCATTAAGCTGAGATGCCTTGAATGCATAGATGATTGGAATCGCTCTATCTCCCTTATTGGACAATATTTGAGAATAGGATTCCATCATAACCTTGACCCAACTCGTCGTCATGCATTGGTACATCTTCTGAGTTGTGGATCAAGGAAGCTGAAATTCTTCATCAAAGAAGGAGATCTTCAACAATGCGTTGAAAGGGACTCATCTGTTTATCTGTAAGTTATTAGAGTATAGAGTATCCTTGTGATCATTCCTTCTGTAGGATTGGGTGTAAGATGTTTCTCACCCATTGCAAGTCCTCTATAAGGCCTCCAGCGGAAGTGTACGTGGTGGGTGCTTTGTGTTGACCCTTGCTATGTGGAGAGCATAAATGTTAAGTCCTTTGTGTAGGTCCTTGACCAAGGTAGTCTAAAAGTTGAGTGCGTTGTGTTGACCTTTGCTCGTGGGAGCATAAACAAGTGAGGTTACTTGAGTGGATCTTTAGCTAGTATGCCTAAAATCGGGTGCTATGTGTTGACCCTTGCTCGTGGGAGAATAAACTGTCAGCCTAGGTGTAGGTTGTAGGGGTTAGAGGTGAACCTGATTTAAAACATCCGGTTTAAGGTGAACCTGTTGTGAAACCTCCTTAGTGAAATCCGGTACACTCAAGGGTTGAGTGCGTTTGCCGGGAGTGGAGTAAACAAGTAGTCAAACCACAATAAAAATGATTGTATTTGTGATTGTTATTGTCTCTCATCCCTATGTGATTATATGTTTTCATATTTGATTATCTGATATCACATCTCACACACAGTCACATTCATCATAAACTCTGATTCACATCTTGTTCATCTTTCAAAGTATGTTTATGATTGGATCCTCTATTTGGCTTAGAAGCCATTAGAGTTATTTTGAAGAAATTTTAATTCATGTATATCTACTCAGGACAAGTTTGATAGGATTTTAAATAAACTATAAAAAATTTATAAAAGTCCTATTCACTCCCCTCTAAGACATATTGGTATATTCCTACTTTAACTAAAGTGGTCATTGCCGCACTTTCATATATATGCTTAATACATTTTCTCTCTCCATCTTTTTTTCGGAAGTGATTTTGTACTTAATACAGATTTATGAGGGCAAGCAGCTTGACAGGTCAATCATTAGTCCCACCTCAGTATCTGCCACAAAATGTTTCCAATACACAGGTGCAATTCATCGTCTTTACTTCTATATTGTGGAAGGTACTTTATTTTCATTTCTACAAAACTAGCTGATCCATGTCTATAGGGTTTTTTTTTTTTTTTTTAAATTATTTTTAACACACACCACCACACACCACACCATAGTGGGATTTCACCACCTACGGGTACTCGAACCCTCAACCAGGTGTTGAAACTCCTGAGAGTCTACCACCGGAGTAAGAGTAAAGACCCGGATCCGTGTCGGTAGTTGACTTGCCAAACATTACAGTGCAAGTTTGAAAACAATGACTGCGGCGACTCAGGCTAATCAGTATCCAAACAGGTCCATCTTATGATCCACAGATAATCCAAGCTTACACCTCCATCCAAACATGACAACATGCATTAGTCACTGACTGTATTCTTCCATGCAATCCAGACAGGCATCCACAGCAACTAAGCTTATGCCTGACAGGAGGCAATTGTATTGTTTTTAGAATTTCATCCCATCTAATCTCATTCGATACCATGCGCCAAACGCCTCCTCATAGGGTCACACAAGTTTTGGATCAATATGATATTTGTTTCACCTTTTCATACAGGTCGGTGTGATCTTATGAACAGATTGGATGGAAAATAATATATGGTGGGCCCTACAAATGTTTTAATGGTGAGAATCATTATCCCCACTACTATTTGTGGTGTGGTCCACTTGAGATTTTTATACAACACATTTTTAGGCCCATGCTCTAAAATGGTATGGCCAAATGGATGAATAGCGTGGATACAATGTTGTGGGGCCATGTAACCTTCGTCTCCTTTGAACGATTCCTGCAACTCAGGAGCTCGAGAATCGTTGAAGCTCGTCTCGCACGACACGCACCCACACAAGCCAGATCGGTGGTGTGTGGTACACCAGCCAATCCGCTTCCCTAAAACGCGAAGTCGGAGCTCCGAGAAGGACGCAGATAGCGTCCTTCCCCTCATCGACGGACTGTTCAGGCAGGGCTTTGTGGGGCCCACCGTATGTTTTATCCATGCCGTCCATCTATTTTAATGGGCCATTTTTTAGTATAATACCAAACATGAGTCAAATCCAAGGTTCTAGTGAACCACACCGCTCCAAGCAATGTTGATAATGACCGCCACTGTTGAAACCTTCCGGCACTCCCCGTGATGCTATTTTGCCATGCACCTGCACGAAGGGAAAACACAAATACCAGTGCTTCCATAACTTTAATGGCCCTAAAGAAGTTTTCAATGGTGGACATTCAATCCCCATTGTGGTCCACTTAAGCTTTACACCTGCCTCATCTCTCAACTCATACCCTAAAATGATCTAAAAAAATGGATGGATAGGGTAGATTAAACTCTGACATTATGGTGGGCTGCACAAAGCCCCTACCTGGACTGAGTGTGTCCAAGCAGGGCACTATCCACATCCACATGAGAGTTGGTGGTTCCTGTGTGGCCAGGCTTGATTGTCCTGTGAAGCTATTAAAGTTGAGGCTAGCTTTAATTCTGACAGCAGGGAATGTGGCCCAATCAAATCTCATCGAATAATTTCCATAAACACTCAATCAGCATCCAAGATTTAGTGAACGAGCTCTCCCTATCTAAGAGCCGCATCTGCTCCACCCTACTCTTGAGCTTCAAATCATTTTAATTTTTTGTCCTGTACACTAACATGAATTAAAGAAATTGGTGGATAAAGTGAATGTGAAACATATTAATTAAGTGGAGCCCAGGTAGCTTTTTTATCCGGAAATACATGACTGCACCAGGTGCCAATTTAAGACAACCATCCGGGTAGGCCCCACTCATAAGATAAAGCACTTCTAGTCTTGTTAACATTGTGTGCATACACATGTGTATATGTATTCGTCGTTAATGGTTTGATCATTAATATGTTAGAAACTTTGTTCGATGCCACTATATTTGTAGGGAATTAAATTAAAAAAGCTTGACCAAAAATTTATTGTGAAGCTTAACTTGTATAGTTCTTCACCCATGTATAACATTATCATGGCCAAAAAATAAGTTAACTTAATTCATAAGCCATTGTACATGATGCAACTGTTGTGTGTATGGTGACTCCTTATCATAAAATATCGTCCGCACATGTTTAGGTGTGTGCATGAGTATATATTAATTAATTTTGGGGAGTCAATTTAGATTTAGCTGTCGAATAGTAGCTTTTACTTCATATATACTTGTTATGTTTATCCTTAAATAGGAGAGGAACTAGAGTCCTAGTTAGGATTTAGTACATTGCTTTGATTCATTAATATATAAGCTTTTTAAGTAGATCATGGTTGGTTGGGTGCTTGATTATGTTGTGTTATAGGGATTAGGATTCACAATAAAGTATCTATGGCCCTTTAAGGTTTAGTCTTATATGTATCAGGAACTAAAATAATTGATCAACATGACCAATTAAATTAATTTTGTACATCGTTTTGATTAAACAATTTATGCTTGATTATGTTGTGTCATAGGGATTAGGATTCACAATAAAGTATCTATGGCCCTTTAAGGTTTAGTCTTATATATATTAGGAACTAAAATAATTGATCAACATGACCAATTAAATTAATTTTGTACATCGTTTTGATTAAACAATTTATGCTTGATTATGTTGTGTCATAGGGATTAGGATTCACAATAAAGTATCTATGGCCCTTTAAGGTTTAGTCTTATATTAAGAACTAAAATAATTAATCAACATGACCAATTAAATTAATTTTGTACATCGTTTTGATTAAACAATTTATTTCAAAATTATTATATGCATTATTTTATAAAATTTATTATTTAGATTTATTTTTGAATTATTGATCATATTCATGAGATATAATGTGCTTAGAACAGTGAACCTTAAGGCATCGTATAGAAAGAAAAGTTTATGATAGCATGAGATAGAATGATCACATATATTCATTCGATGTACACGTAGAAACATCCAAATCATAATAAATTTAACTTAGTCAAAGTTCATACATTCTTAAGTAAATATATTATGGGTGTTGCTTGCAGTTAACATAAGGAAGTTAGCTGAAAAAAAAATTCTCTTATGATAAAGAAAGCTTAGTAAGAAAAGGTTACAACTTACAAGTATATAAATATGTAAAATAGCTTTAAAAGATATTAGAGCTCTGCACTTTGAGAAAACTTATACTTAGCATGTAATGTAGAAACCTAACAATGACATAGGGAAGAATGAGAAGAAGAAATTTAAAAAAAAAAAAAAAAAAAAAAAAAAAAAAAAAAAAAGAAGAAGAAAAAAGAACTAATGCTGATCATCTACCATTTTCTATAAAAAAATATATATTTTAAGTTTGTACTAAAACATGCATATTTAGAAGTAAATGTATTTAATTTGCTCAACTAAGAACGACTCAAGGGGTGAAGTATGTGGTGCTGACATCAGGTCCTACTGAGTGTGAGCCGACTCAGACAAATCTGATTCATGGCACCCAACCATATTAAATCCTTTGGAGTTTGAGTTGACTCGGATGCGTCTCATTAGACTGACTCGTTTGAGAGTTAAAACCATGGCTGGCCACGCCTAGATGGGAGATACTAAAAAAATTATCTAAGATAGAAATATTTTAATTCCTGGGTCATTTTAATTTTTCCTTTCGAAATGGACGACTTCTCAAATTATATTTTTCTATTTTCTTTTTTGGGTTACCTTAAAATCTTTCAATCGTGAAAATATTCTTGTTTGCATCCCATACTGAGGTCCATAATCTAAAAGGTGTGCATTATTACAGCACGACTCTGCATTCAGCAGTTACAGTCATTAAAAAATAAAAAATGGCAACATGTGGAACACGTGTTATATAATTAATCTAATTTAAAAGGAATAGTGAAAGGGTGATCCCACCCGTACAATCGGTGGCAGCTATGAAATGGACCACTAAGTTTAACTAAAAAAATTTATAAGCCCTTAATCCGAGAGAAAAACAAAAAAACAATACAAATTGTTCATTTGTCAGTGGTTAATGTTGTCCAAAAACCATGTTTGAGGTTTTATCACATCTATATAATAAGGTGCACAATTTGGATGGTCTGGCTTGATTTAAATGCATGCCCATGTACATGGCCTATGGGGATGATCATAAACAATGAAACTACTGGAGATCTGACCGTCCAAAAACTGGTGAGTGGTTGGATGGTCTAGATTCATCATAGTGTGTACCAATCAATGGTTAGTACGGTCATCAACATCCAATTAGTGGTACACACCCCCTCACACGCCAACTTAGCAATTGTGTGGACCACCTGATGAGTGTTTATGATGTGGCATCCACTGAAAAGAGAACATACGCAAGAAAAGGCAATCCACTTGGATGGATCTACACCCTTGGACTAGAATTTTGGGTGCGCTGATCATCTCATTTGTGACCATCATGGCAAATGCACGGCTGCCCTGTCAGCTTTGAAATTGATCAATTACTAGCCGTTTAAAAGCATGGTCTTCTCTTGAAATTGAAGGTGACTGACTCCCTTTCAACTATCAAATTTCTCTTATGCAAGTGGGTCTGACTGAAAGAAGATGTTGCTGAATTCTTAAAGTGGCTGAGTAAATAGCCAGCTTGCAATATCCGTTGGGAAGTAGATGATGTGGGATTTTAGGCTTCTTGCATGCAAGATCAATATCAGCACATGTCATCATCTATATACTAGCGCGGTTGAGCCTGCAACTTTTTTTTTTTTAATAAATAAAATTCTCGATGTTTGCCACATGATCAGTAAGAGGTTTATGTATAAGGGCGGCCACACTGGGGAGTGTGAAGTCTTTTACGTATAAAGACAATTTTCAATGCTTGTGGGGGAGAAAAACAAGAAGTCTACTTATATATAAGGGCGGCGCGCCGTATATTGGGTAAAGAGCATTGGGGAGTGGGAACTCTTTTATTTATAAAGAAATTTCCCATGCTTGTGAGAAGAAAAAGAAGAGGTCTACTGATAAGGGTGGGCACATCCATCTGCTGAAAAGGAGCACTGCCGAGTGAGTGTTCTCATATATATATATATATATATATATATATATATATATATATATATATATATATATATATATATATATATAAAGGGGGGACACCCATATGCTAGATATGGATATGGACCGTTAGGGGGGCATAAACTATTTTTCATGTAAATATATTTGGTAATTCTGGCTTATGTGGATGGGCACAACCATAAGAGGGAGAAGAAACAATGGGGATGGCTTATTATTATTATTATAAAAGTAAGCTAGTTATACTTTAAGTAGCTTATATTGATTTTTTACTTATTAAACTGAAGTGATTAAGTAACTTTAAGAGCTCATTTGGATATTAACAAGTAGCTTTTTTAACGTACGTAAGTTAATAAGTTACTTTTCTTAAGTAAGTTGGTTTGGTCATTAAACTTAGATAATTAGCTTTTTAGAAAAAGTAATTTATTTTTATAAGTTGTTTTTTATTACTTTCAGACTTTTGAGAGTAACTTATTTTCTTCATTTTCAATAGTGACACGGTAACTAGGAAAATTATTTAAGAAAGTATGCTCTCTGTGACTATGAATCCCTTTTAAGTTGAAGAGATTATTGAAAAATCATCTAATGAATGAGTAAATGATCTAGTGGATCCCAATTGATGGTGACCCATATTAAGGCGGCCCCATATGATGGATGATTTACATCAAAGGTCTGCCCCTAATGAAGAATGGCCCACATCGAAGGTGAGCCTCGCATGATGGGCAACCCACATCAAAGGTGGCCTTCACAGGATGGGCAATTAATAATATTGGTGGACCCCATGTTATAGATGATCCACATAAAGGTGGGCCCCACATAATGGACAATCTACAAGTATTTGAAGGTATATGTAAAATATGTGTTATGTCTACTTTGTACATTCATTGCACTCGTTTATTTTGGAATGAGATGCCATTAAATAGACGGAGTCTAAACTCAATCACGCGACAATAGGATGGTAAGAATCGAATACCCCCAATTGAAACTTTCTTGAGCTTACATCAGTTTTAGAAGTGACCCAAAAATTTTATGAAAAGTATGCATTTTCCTCTCATTATTTCTGTTTTAGATAAAATGAAAATCCCACTCTTTTTTGGGCTTATGTCCTTTACATGAGATGTCAAGTGCATGCCAGCAGAGCTCCTAGTTACAAGGGTTTCATAAAAGAAATTCTCCTGTTGTTGCAGCTAGCAAGCCTCTCATGATCACAGAAAGAAACCTCTATTTATATAACTGGACCTTATTTTGCTGCTTGCATGCTGTCTTTTCTACCTTTGATTGTACAACGTCACAATCACCACCCACATTGCATGGCCCCAAAATCAGATCAATTGGAATCTTAGCCTTTAACTAATGGGCATTTTTATCTTGAAGCAGGAACCTTAACCTTTTTCATCATTCCAAACGGTCCATTTGAGCCCTCCAACAGGACAGTTGGAATCTCTTTTCTATGGCTTTTGTGTTAAAACCGATCAACATTGGACCCCACCTATTGGACAGCTTGGATTGATCTACAATGGTTGTATGGCTGAGAACAGCTACTTTGCCAAGCATATCAAAAGATTCAACACTTAAACAAGGAATAATTGTAAACACCTCCTGTGATTTCTGACAATTGTAAACACCTCCCTGTGATTCCTACCACACTAAGTTTTGTAGGCCCATCACGATGTTTATATCCACGTCGTCCATCTGTTCTGTTTTGCTACCTCATTTTAGGGCATGAACCAAAATGAGGAAGATCCGAAGCTCAAAGTGGACCACACTACAGGGTACAATGGGACAGTGACGCCCACCGCATTTCTATTGCCCACCTTTATGTTGAAAGGAAAACATAAATATCAGCTTGACCCAAAACTTATGTGGCTATTAATGAGTTTTTAATATTTAGCGGGCATTACCATTTCCTATTGTGTGGTCTATTTGAGCTTTATATCCACCCTATATTATTTTAGGGCATGAGCCCAAAAATGCTGCAGACCCAAACCTCGAGTGGATCACTTCATAGGTAATGGTGGTGATTGAACGCTCACTATTATAAATTTCCTAGGGCCCACAGTAATGCCCTCCTTGATCCAAACTATTGTTAAGGTTACGCGGACTTAGATGAAGGATAAAAAGAAATAAATATTAGCTTCATTCAAAAATTTTATGGCCCACAAAGATATTTTAATGATCAATTACCATAGTTTCATGTTGTGTGGTTCACCTGAGATTTAGATCTGCTTCATTTATAGGTTCATGCTCTAAAATAAGTTGGCAAAACAGATGTACAATGTGCATATACAATACATGCATCAAGGTGGGGCCCATAGTCAGGGCAGCACTGTGTTCAGTGAGGCCGGGCCCCACCTAACCCGCTTCAGTGTTTTTAACCATGTATGTGCATGCCAACAATAAATAAGCTAAAGCTGGCCACTTGAGAGGAAATTCTAGGATTTGGTCCATCCAAGTTGGGGCCTTCAATCAATGACTTGGATAGATCAACCGTAGAGCCCCATATCTACAAACTAAGTTCCCAAACAAATAGTAAACCATACATCCTATATTAAATATGTATTAACCGAAACCCACATTTATATAAGAGAAACCATTTACACACACACTGTAACGTCCCGTCCAACCAGCACTGTATCCTGGGGCGTCCACATCGGAATTGCCGCAGGACCGTCCGTTTAAGCTGCTCTGGGTGGGGTACCACCAGTAATTATAGGATTAGGCTAGGATCAACCCGTTAGAATAGTCTAGGCTGACCACGATGGAACTCGGCGTGGCCCGCCAAGCCCGATGGCCGTGTACATTCGTCAACAGCCGTGTGGGCCACCCAAGGATCAAGGATGGTCGAAAAATCTAAAAATTTCGAATTCATATATCACACTGGGCTTGTGGGCCATCGCGGACGGTGGACCCAGTGGACACCCGAACTAGGATCTGGCGCTAGCCGAATACACCCCACCAATGCCAAACAGAAATTGGAGCCTGGCACATACAATGAAACCGGGATTCCGGGCGATCCAGCCGTCGGATTTTCTCCAAATTTGTGGTGGTGGTTTAAATTATTTTTCTACGCCCGTCCACCAAATCTGGGACCTGATCGTGGAACGGTGACCGTTGATCGCAAATTGGACCCGTACGACCAAACCGCGCATCCGTTTGCCTCCAAATTTTGCAGGGTCCTTCATCGGGCCATGGAGCACTTACCCTACAAATTTCATGGCCAGAGGGCCGCTAGAACTGCCCCAATCACCAGATCAGTCCCCACGGGGCCATTTTTGGACGAAAGTACCCGCTCAGATCATATATCCGTTCATCCGTTCACCCTCAATTTTTGCATGGACCCTAGTTGGGTCATAAGACACCTCCACGCCGAATTTGGTGGCCTGTGGAGTGTCGGGCCCACCTCAACACCAATAGGTGTCTCATAAGTCTATTTTAGGAAGACTTGGGAGCTTGGGGCCAAAGGACCCAACTCTAGGGAAATAAGCCCTAACCCCTTCTCACAAACCCTTCACTCTCTCAACAACAACTCTCTCTCCCTCCTATCTCTCCCTTCAACTCTCAACAACCCACCCCTTTTCCTTCTTGATTTCCCCAATCTCCAACAATCAACCCCTCCTTCATCATCCTCACCACCGTACAACAACAAAGCCCTCCCTTGAAGCTTCCACCCTTCTCCAACGACCAAGGAAAGTGTAGAAGGAAGGAAGAGAAAGCAAGGTGGTTGTGGTGGACCCTAAACCGAGTTGGGGGCTCAAGAGAACCGATCTCTCAACGCTCTATCCCTTCCGAAAAGGGAAACTCTCCACCGCCACTCCGGAATTCGTTTGTGGGTCACCTTGGTAAGATCCCTTACTATTTTCTTTGAAATCCTTGTCTTGAAGGAGAAATGGGGTAGATTCCTCTCATGCTTGGATCGTTTTAGGGACTCCGGCCGGCCAACCTTCGAAACCCTCGCCTTTAGGTCGTTTCCGAGCCTCCACCGACTTTAAGGTGCGGACTATTGCTCTTAGGTGGCCTAGCACCAATTTTAGCATGGATATAATGATTTTGAGTGCTTGGATGTCTTGATGGGAACTCTAGAGAGAACTTTAGGGGTTTTTCATGATTTGTTGGATTTGTTGGAATATGCATGTCTAATTTCC
Organism: Magnolia changhungtana; assembly: GCA_030180095.1. Taxonomy (NCBI): domain Eukaryota; kingdom Viridiplantae; phylum Streptophyta; class Magnoliopsida; order Magnoliales; family Magnoliaceae; genus Magnolia; species Magnolia changhungtana. The sequence goes on along the minus strand of JASAUF010000411.1, from coordinate 10,497,561 downwards.
AAATGTGAATATCATGTGATTCGTTGCCTTCATGTGTGGTGCTTCATGGTATGTGTGAATAGCATGTGATTCATTGCCTTCATGTGTGATGCTTCATGGCATGTGTGAATAATTGTTGGAACACTCATGATTTCCAAGATGGAGGAAGTGAAAACTTTCTCACCCCACTCACACACTCACATGCACTTTAATTCTAAATGAGAATTGCTAGTTGTTAAAGGTATTTGATTGGTATGATTGGGATGCATGAGAATGTGATATGGATGTGATGAATGATAACATGAATTGTAGCATGCGGTAGATCTCCTTTACTCTCTGGGGATGGTTAGAAATGGACGAGAGAGGGTAGCCCCATTGGTAGGGCTACTCTAAGGCTAGTCTGGCAGATTGGGCGGAAGTGTTCGGGTGGCTGTAGTTCGACTACATGGGACCCTTGTTCCCGAGGCCATTCGTCTCATGCCCGCCTAGTTGTGCGGACTGACCCTACTACTACCCGATCATCCCCGTTTGTTAACCATGTTTGCCCACTTATGTATGGAACCCGATGCACCCTACGACCCTTGGTGGCCCATTGATAACAAGACAAAGAAATTGGTCCACGAGCTCGTGAGCGGGCCATGGTGGAATGGGACACCGTGACCGAGCCGTCGACCTACGCTGGGTACCGCGCCTCCCGTAGTGACCGCGAGCGATCCTCTCCCCATCGGCACGCCTCATGTGTTTGGGAGTCGGGAATGAGGACCTCGACAGGATCACGGACCGCGGGGACTCGGCCTCACGCATTGCTGGGGTCTTGGCCTCGCAACCTGATTAGGGCAGTGACATGTAGGGTGAATCAGAATCCCCAACCTGATGGATGAAAGGACTTAACTAAAAACTTGGCTAACACGATCGCATTGCATCGCATTAGTTAGGGTGGCGACTCGGCAGTCGAGGTCGCTCTGAGGGAGTGTTGCCATATGCGATCGTTAGATGGAGTCGCTCGAGGAGCGTTGCGGCGAGGGCATGCATCATATCATTGCATTGCATACGCATTTAATAAGAGTTGTAGGTGTTGTTGATTGGTTGTTTTCATTAACTTCATGTTCAAATTGATGCCTGTTATAACTTAAGGTTAATAGTTCACACCGAGTTGATCACTCACTCCCACTCGGGACGGTGTTTTAAAACACCAACCGTACGCTTCCATAGATGCAGTGGCGATGATCGGGAGGAGCCCTAAGATCGAGTCGGAGGAGGAGGAGGAGTACTCCTACTTTCGGGCTGATGGGCGGTCTTGCATCGGACCCGTAGATGTATCGGGGAGTCGCTGGGCCGGGAGCTCAGCTATATTCTTTTGGACTTGTTTATTTTTGTGATTTAGTTGTATGGCGCCATGGGCGCCCCTTCATTCTTTTGGACCTGTATATAGTGCTTTGTGTTATATCCTTTCATTTCAGTGGATGTGTGGTTGTGATTCATGTTCCAGGTTGTTCCAGCTCGCGCAAATTTTTAAATTGATAAACCATAAACCATAAAAAGGTGTGATAGGTGACACCGGGAACTCGGGCGTTGAGTAATTACTCGGCCCCCGATTTTCAGGGCGTTACAAGTTGGTATCAGAGCAATGGTTTGGAATTAATTGGGCCATGGGTTATGAACTCACTAACGCACCCGCTGACTTAGAGAGGGACGCAATAGCAATACTGAAACGATGGGAACCACCACAGACATCTGAATCAACAAGTCTTAGATGAGAGTTAAGACTTCCAGCGAGTTAGGATGGCTGAGCGAGAGTGGGTAGCGTCGTTAGGAATCGGGTCCGAAAATCTTACACTATATATCGGCCCGCTAATAGGAACAACCCAGAATTTGAGTGATTAAAGGTCAAAACCATCGCCCTAGAATAAATGAGCGAATATCGGGCCCAAACTCGATAGTCCCGACCTAATCGGGGGTAGAAGTCTAAGGGTAAATGAAAAAAATTTCTGAAATTAGTAGAAATCGAAATAAATTAGGTTTTGATCCTTAACTAGGAGAAATTTTGTAAAACTATTAGGTTCATTGCGTAGATCAGCTTCTCCTACCCCAAAATCATATATGGCACGTCGATAACTCCTTCCGGTTTGCGAAAAGGCCTTCGTAATTTGACCATACCCGAGCTCGCGTGCCCACGCCGGACTCTCCTGCGTGCTGCCACGCCCACGTACGCCGGCCGATCCGGCGTCGCAACGCCCGCCCGGCGTCGCCGCGCCCACCATTCCAGAGATTCGGCGTCGCAACGCCCGCCCGGCGTCGCCGCGCCCACGCGGCCAGAGTCTCGGCGTCGCAACGCCCGCCCGGCGTCGCCGCGCCCACACTGCCAGTGTCCCGGCGTCGCAACGCCCAGCCGGCGTCGCCACGCCGGGCCCAAAACCGGAAATCCCACCACTTAAAACGTGTGGGGCCCACCTTCCCTTGCAAATAAAACCCAATGAGCCTCTTTCCTTCCCATTTCACTTCACTCCATTGCCTCTAAACCCTTGATAAGCCTTCCCATCTCCATTTCTCAACTCCAAACCCAACTCCATTCTTCTTCTTCCATAACCACCATCTCCTTCACCCACCTCACCCCAAAATCTTGTCTTTCTCCTCTCTCAACACCTTCTTGAAAACCCATCCCCAATCTTCCTAAACCCCATTCCTCCAATCCTCCTTAGATCCATAACCCTCTACAACCTCCATCATCTCTCCTTCATTCCAACCATCTTCACAAAACCCATTTTTCTTTCATTCTCATTTCCCTCTCCTCAATCCACTCTCCCTCAACTCATCCTAAAACACCTCCCATCACCTCGCCGAAGCATGGCTCTCCTAGCAACCATTGCCTCGTTCTTCTCCATCTCGATGATCCTTGCGCTCATGGGGAAGAAGAGACCGGCCACCGCCGAGCCGGGGCCGAGCCAAGATAGGAAGACCAAGCAAAGGGCCGCTTCAAGAGGGAAGGCGGTTGCAGAGGTCCGATCCAAGCGCCGCAACGATTCTACGAGGAAGGGCAAGACCATAGACTCCCCATGTCCAGTAGAAGATATGGGAAACTTTCTAGTACGCCGCGTTGCTTTTGAGGCTTCGGTGGAAGAGCACCTGTTTGATCAATTCCCCATACTCAGTCGGCTTATGAAGAAGGATTGGGGTCCGATGTTTTATGGGAACTACAAGGCGAGTGTAGCTCAGGCTAGGGCTTTCTACCAGCGGATTCGGAATCCCCAATTTAAACCCCTGGGCTTTGATTTGGTGGTGGGAAACGAGAGATTTCCGATCGGGGTGGCGGATATTGCCGACGTACTTGGAGTGGCGGAGGGCGAGGTTCAGATCAACGAAGGGAATTTGGATACGAGCCAGGCACGCGATGAACGGACTCGGTTCTTGTGTGGGCGGGCCTCCCAGTGGAAGCGAGGGGAGCAAGGGCAAGGTCTAAGCTCGACTAAACTTACTGCAGAGTACCGGGTACTTCACCGCATTTGCACCCATAACGTGTATCCGAGGCTGGAAAATCGCTCAGAGTGCTCCCGCTATATGGTGGAGTTTTTGTATCAAGTGGGAAATGGAGAGGATGTATGCCTTCCCAGCGTGGTGCTCCACCAGATTGTACGGGCCGCGAGGAGCACGAGGAAGAGTGCATGCCTCCCGTTCGGTCGCCTGGTCTGCCGATTGGCCGATGAATGTGGTATGCGCGTACCGGATGGAACTCCAGTACCAGTAGAGCTCTTGGGTGATGAAGTACTAAATAAGATGAAGATAGGTCCCAAGCAGCGGCAAGCCCACATTGACAAATATGGGGACCCTGACGATGAAGAGGACGACAGCGACGAGGACGAAGAGGAAGGAAGTGAGAGTGAAGGTGAGGCCGAAGCGCCTGGAAGTCCCGAGGAAGCTGAGGGAGCAGAGGAAGCCGAGGAAACTGAAGGAGTCGGTGCGGGGCCACCTATCACTCCAGATTTGATTGGGCATTTGGACGCTCTCGATTCAAGGATGGCCAGGATCGAGGAGAGCCAGGCAAGAATTGAGGCAAATCAAGCGAAGCAGGAGAAGTGGAACAAGAAGATGTATCGGGCCATAAAAGCCCTGATCTGCTGCAGCAAGGGAGAGGAAGCGCCTCCGCTCTCGCCTGACTCGGACGAGTAGTAGTACTACTAGACTGATAATTAGTAGCTTACTTTAAGTTGTTTAGGTCTAACACTATGTATGGGTGGATGCTTAGGATTTTGCTTCAGTAACATGTATTTTCTTTCTGTTTAGTGTGCTTGTAATCCATACTGTAACATGTAGCTGGCCATGTCAATGGCATTTTGAAATCAATGTGAATGTGTGGATTGTCTCGGCAGACCTTTTGTCGTCTTAATGTGCTTGAATGTGCATTGCTTGTGTCCACGAATGAATTGTATTAAATCTCGCATATGTACGCATAACCTGGGCATGATAAATGTTCTAACCTATTCTGAGACACTCTTCCAGGAAATGCCTCCACGACAAGAGGGTCGATTTGTCCGCCTTCCCCACGGTGGCTTGGTTGATCGGGACCAGGTCCCTGTTGAGCAACAAGGGCCACAAGGTGCGGATGGTTCCCAGAATACGGGTAGTACTACCCAGGAGGCGGCCCCAAATGCTCCGCCGCCACACGCCGCGGCACCTATACCCCCTCCGCCACCGTCTATGGATCAGATGAGTCAAATGCTGCTTCTCATGCAGCAACAACAACAGATGATGGCCACAAACATGCAACAACAACAGCAGATGATGGCCACAAATATGCAACAACAACAAAACATGTTGGCCACTGTGGTGGGGGCCTTGGCCCAGAATTTGGGCACGCCGCAACCAGAGCTACCCGCCATGGCTGCTCCCGCGACTAGCTCGAGCAACCTGTTTCAACAATTCCAACGGCATAGCCGCCTACCTTTCGCCGGTACCCACCGCCCGAGGAAGCCGAGTACTGGCTCAATCGAGTTACCAAGTTGTTGCGGCCTCTCCACTGTTCTGAAGCGGAGAATGTGGAGCTCGCCTCTTACCTCTTTGAGAAAGAGGCAGATTTATGGTGGGAGAGTGTCCTCAGGTCTCTTCCTGAGGGCCACATATGGACATGGGAAGCATTTGAGGCCCGTTTCAACGGGAAGTACATTCCCCAATCCTACCAGCATGAAAGGGAAAATGAATTCCTCCGCCTCCAACAAGGGGGAATGAGCGTGGCGCAGTATGAGAACCGGTTCACAGAACTATCTCGCTACGCTTCGGAAATGATCGCCAACGAGGCGATCAAAATGAGGCGGTATACGGCAGGGCTGAGGAGTGGCATTCGCTCCAAACTGTGTTGCATGAACATCGGGACTTATGCGGAGCTCGTTGAGCAGTCTACTCGAGCTGAACAGGATGAAGAGCGTGTCTCACGGGGCCGTACACAGTTGGGGCCACGAAACCGGACTGAAGGACCGTCCTCTTCTTTTACGGGGAAGAGACCGCGCCCGAATTCTCCACCGCGGTCAGCGTGTTGCACCGGCACCTCCTACACGACCTACCCGGACTTGCGATTCTTGTCGGAGACCGGCCATTCCGAGCCATACCGCTTACTCGGATGAGGGATCTCGGTTTCCACGCCGCCTCAACGCAACAACAGGCCTCCGCAACAGGGCATTACAGATTCCGCCCCTACGGACGATGGGGCCTAGCCCGCAGTTCCGTCGCCCCCCTGCACCTCAGGTCAGGCCGCCACAACGGCCTATGCAACGACCGAATTTTCCACAGCAGGCGCGAGTCCACGCACTGGCGGCAGAAGGCCAAGATGCTGTCATCCCCACTCCCACGGCCTTCGAGATGACGGCACACATTGAAGGTACCCCCATCTTTTTGTTGGTGGACACAGGGTCCACTACTTCTCTCATAGCGCATGCTACCATCAAGCGTCTAGGATTGCACGCTACCCCCTTTACCGGGGTGAGGATCATTGCCGCCGCCGGTACTGTCTCAGAAGCGACGAAGATATGCCGAGATTGCCCCATCGATTTGGGATGCAAGGTGGCTTTTGTGGACTTGATAGTGACTAAGATCTTTCACTATGATGTTATCCTGGGTATGGATTGGTTGACCACGATGAAGGCCGAGATTGACTGCGAGACCCTGACAGTGAAAATATTTGAAGACGACGGCGCTTCTCTCACGTTTCCAGTCCAGGTTAGCCACGATCGTAGGATTCTATGTTATGCTTCTTTGGAGGACGGGTATGATGGGCCCTCGCATACATGCACTCCCGTAGTCCGAGACTTCGATGAAGTGTTTAAACCCATACCTGGACTCCCTCCTCGACGGGAAATAGACTTCACCATCGATCTGACTCCGGGCGCTAAGCCCATCTCCTTGCCTACTTACCGCATGCCCCCATGTGAGATGGAAGAGCTACGGACTCAGATCGACAGCTTGCTAGAAAAAGGCTTTATCCGGCCCAGTGTCTCGCCGTGGGGAGCCCCAGTCCTATTTGTGACAAAGAAGGACGGCTCATTGCGATTGTGTGTGGATTACAGGAGATTGAACCAAGTGACGGTTCGGAATAAGTACCCATTGCCCAGGATTGACGACTTGTTTGATCAGCTGAGGGTGCCAAGTACTTCTCCAAGATCGATCTACAATCGGGTACCATCACCGCGAGTCGTGGACGAGGATATACTGAAACGGCCTTTAGAGCACTGCTTTGGCCACTATGAGTTCCTAGTTATGTCGTTCGGGCTCACCAATGCCCCAGGGTATTCATGGATCTCATGAACAGAATCTTCAGGCCGTTCATATACAGATTCGTTGTGGTATTCATAGATGACATATTGATATACTCAAAGAGCCGCGAGGAGCACGAAGAACATCTAAGGGCGGTCCTTGGAACTCTTGAGAAAAATCGATTGTATGCACAGTTTAGGAAGTGCGACTTGGAAAGAGGAGGTCAAATTTCTGGGCCATGTAGTGTCCAAGGAGGGCATATCGGTAGATCTCGCCAAGGTTGCGGCCGTGCAAGATTGGAAGCAACCGAAATCGGTCACGGAAGTGAGGAGTTTTCTCGGTCTCGCCGGCTATTATCGAAGGTTCATTAAGGACTTTTCAAAGATAGCTCGGCCACTATCCCAACTGACTCGGAAGGACCTCAAGTTTGCCTGGAATGAGAAGGCGGAGGCGGCTTTCCTAGAGCTGAAAGATAAATTGACTTCAGCACCTGTGCTTGTGCTTCCTGAGCAAGGGATCAAGTACACTGTCTATACTGACGCTTCCCATGTGGGCTTGGGTTGTGTGCTTATGCAAAAGGACAGGGTAATTGCTTATGCATCCCGGCAATTGAGGAAACATGAGGAGAATTATCCTACCCACGACCTCGAACTTGCGGCGGTAGTATTCGCGTTGAAGATATGGCGACACTATCTTTATGGTGAGGAATTTGAGTTCTTTCCTGATCATAAGAGCCTCAAATACATCTTCACCCGAAGGACCGAACATGAGACAACGTCATTTGGATGGAGACGTTGAAGGATTTCAAGTTCGATGTCTCATACCACCACAGCAAGGCCAATCACAGTGGCGGACGCATTGAGCCGCAAGAAAACAATTGAATTTGCGGCCTCGGCGATGGTGAGAGAGGGACATGGTAGAATTCATACGGGATTTCGACATGAAGCTAACCGTGGAGGAGCCGTATGCAGTAGTAGCCCACCTTCAGGCTCAGCCAATGATTGATAACAAAATCATAGAAGCCCAAGAGGACGATGAGCTATTGCGAAGATGAGGGAAAGAGCGAGGAATGATAGGAAGTCCGAATGGAGGGTTGGAAAGGATAGGGGATTGCGCTCACCGAGGCCGCCTTTGTGTTCCTAACCTCTGGGACTGCGAGAAGAGGTCTAAATGCTTTGCTCACAACTCTAAGTTGGCGATGCACCACTGGTAGTACAAAGATGTACTGGATTTGAAGCGGAACTATTGGTGGGACAACATGAAGAAAGAAATAGCGGAGTATGTGTCCCGATGCCTCACATGTCAACAAGTCAAGGCCGAGCACCGCCGACCACCGGCCTTTTGCAACCCATGCCCATAGCAGAATGGAAATGGGACTTCATATCAATGGATTTTATTTCCGGTTTGCCCAAGACTAGGAAGGGGCATGACTCGATATGGGTGATTGTGGACAGGCTAACCAAATCAGCCCATTTTCTGCCGATCAAGACTTCAAGCTCCGCCGATGATTTGGCTAAGTTGTATATCAAGGAAATAGTGCGGCTCCATGGCGTCCCATTGGAGATTGTGTCGGACCGGGATACTCGCTTCACGTCGATTTTCTGGACCCGCATTCAGGAAGCTATGGGAGTAAAACTGAAGTTTAGCACCGCCTTCCACCCGCAGACAGATGGACAGACCGAACGGGTGAACCAGATTTTGGAAGACATGTTACGGGCTTGTGTTCTAGACTTTCAGGAGAGCTGGGACGATTGTCTCCCATATGCCGAGTTCGCCTACAACAATAGCTTTCAGGCTAGCATCGGCATGGCGCCTTATGAGGCTTTGTATGGGCGTCCATGCCGAGCCCCGCATTGTTGGGAAGAAATTGGCGAGAAGAGCTTGTTAGGGCCGGATTTGGTGCGGGTCACGACTGAGAAGATTGAAATTATCCGGCGTCGCCTCTTAACGCTCAAAGCGGCAGAAAAGCTATGCCGACACAAGGCGAAGAGACTTGGAATTTGAAGCTGGGGACCATGTATTCCTCAAAATCTCCCCAATGAAGGGTGTCTGCGATTCGGCGGAGAAGGGGGAAGCTTACGCCCGATTCATCGGGCCTTTCCGGATTTTGGGCCTAGGGTAGGTGCAGTTGCTTATCGCTTGGCCCTACCTACGCCACTTCTTGGAGTGCATAACGTCTTCCATGTGTCCATGTTGAAGAAGTACGTCCCCGACCCTTCGCACATTATCAAGTGGGAACATGTGGAACTCAAGGATGATGCCACATACATTCTTCGGCCCACTAGAATATTGGATAGGAAGGAACAAGTTCTACGCAACAAAGTCATCCCATTGGTCAAGGTCCTATGGACCCATCACGATGAAGAAGAGGCCACCTGGGAGACAGAAGCAGAAGTCCGCAAGCATTACCCGAGCCTGCTTCAGCAATATGAACAGGTACAAATTTCGAGGACGAAATTTATTTATAAGGGGGTAGATTGTAACGTCCCGTCCAACCAAAGATCCTTGTATCTGGGCGTCCACATCGGAATTGCCGCAGACCGTCCGTTTAAATTTGCCTCGGGTGGGGTACCACCGATGAATTATAGGATTAGGCTAGGATCAACCCGTTAGAACGTCTGGGCGACCACGATGGAACTCCGGCGTGGCCCGCCAAGCCCGATGGCCGTGTACATTCGTCAACGGCCGTGTGGGCCACCCAGTGATCAAGGATGGTCAAAAAAATCTAAAAATTTCGGAATTCATATATCACACTGGGCTTGTGGGCCATCGCGGACGGTGGACCCAGTGGACACCCCGAACTAGGATCGGCGCTAGCCGAATACACCCCACCAATGCCAAACGAAGTGGAGCACAGGCACATACAATGAAACCGGATTCCGGCGATCCAGCCGTCGGATTTTCTCCAAATTTGTGGTGGTGGTTTAAATTATTTTTCTACGCCCGTCCACCAAATGGGACGATCGTGGAACGGTGACCGTTGATCGCAAATTGGACCCGTACGACCAAACCGCGCATCCGTTTGCCTCCAAATTTTGCAGGGTCCTTCATCGGGCCATGGAGCACTTACCCTACAAATTTCATGGCCGAGGGCCGCTAGAACTGCCCCAATCACCAGATCGGTCCCCACGGGGCCATTTTGGGACGAAAGTACACCTTTCGGATCATATATCTGTTCATCCGTTCACCCTCAATTTTGCATGGACCCTAGTTGGGTCATAAGACACCTCCACGCCGAATTTGGTGGCCTGTGGAGTGTCGGGCCCACCTCAACACCAATAGGTGTCTCATAAGTCTATTTTAGGAAGACTTGGGAGCTTGGGGCCAAAGGACCCAACTCTAGGAAATAAGCCCTAACCCCCTTCTCACAAACCCTTCACTCTCTCAACAACAACTCTCTCTCCCTCCTATCTCTCCCTTCAACTCTCAACAACCCATCCCTTTTCCTTCTTGATTTCCCCAATCTCCAACAATCAACCTCTCCTTCATCATCCTCACCACCTTACAACAACAAAGCCCTCCCTTGTAGCTTCCACCCTTCTCCAACGGCCAAGGCAAGTGTAGAAGGAAGGAAGAGAAGGCGAGAAGGTTGTGGTGGACCCTAAACCGAGTTGGGGGCTCAAGAGAACCGATCTCTCAACACTTTATCCCTTCCGAAAAGGGAAACTCTCCACCGCCACTCCGAAATTGCTTTGTGGGTCACCTTGGTAAGATCCCTTACTATTTTCTTTGAAATCCTTGTCTTGAAGGAGAAATGGGGTAGATTCCTCTCATGCTTGGATCGTTTTAGGGACTCCGGCCGGCCAACCTTCGAAACCCTCGCCTTTAGGTCGTTTCCGAGCCTCCACCGACTTTAAGGTGCGGACTATTGCTCTTAGGTGGCCTAGCACCAATTTTAGCATGGATATAATGATTTTGAGTGCTTGGATGTCTTGATGGGAACTCTAGAGAGAACTTTAGGGGTTTTTCATGATTTGTTGGATTTGTTGGAATATGCATGTCTAATTTCCAAATGTGAATATCATGTGATTCGTTGCCTTCATGTGTGGTGCTTCATGGTATGTGTGAATAGCATGTGATTCATTGCCTTCATGTGTGATGCTTCATGGCATGTGTGAATAATTGTTGGAACACTCATGATTTCCAAGATGGAGGAAGTGAAAACTTTCTCACCCCACTCACACACTCACATGCACTTTAATTCTAAATGAGAATTGCTAGTTGTTAAAGGTATTTGATTGGTATGATTGGGATGCATGAGAATGTGATATGGATGTGATGAATGATAACATGAATTGTAGCATGCGGTAGATCTCCTTTACTCTCTGGGGATGGTTAGAAATGGACGAGAGAGGGTAGCCCCATTGGTAGGGCTACTCTAAGGCTAGTCTGGCAGTTGGGCGGAAGTGTTCGGGTGGCTGTAGTTCGACTACATGGGACCCTTGTTCCCGAGGCCATTCGTCTCATGCCCGCCTAGTTGTGCAGACCAGCCTACTACCTGATCATCCCCGTTTGTTAACCATGTTTGCCCACTTATGTATGGAACCTGATGCACCCTACGACCCTTGGTGGCCCATTGATAACAAGACAAAGAAATTGGTCCACAGTCTCGTGAGCCGGCCATGGTGGAATGGGACACTGTGACCGAGCTGTCGACCTACGCTGGGGTACCGCGCCTCCCCGTAGTGACCGCGAGCGATCCTCTCCCCATCGGCACGCCTCATGTGTTTGGGAGTCGGGAATGAGGACCTCGACAGGATCACGGACCGCGGGGACTCGGCCTCACGCATTGCTGGGGTCTTGGCCCCGCAACCTGATTAGGGCGTGACAGGTGGGGTGAATCGAGAATCCCCAACCTGATGGATGAAAGGACTTAACTAAAAACTTGGCTAACACGATCGCATTGCATCGCATTAGTTAGGGTGGCGACTCGGCAGTCGAGGTCGCTCGAGGGAGTGTTGCCATATGCGATCGTTAGATGGAGTCGCTCGAGGAGCGTTGCGGCGAGGGCATGCATCATATCATTGCATTGCATACGCATTTAATAAGAGTTGTAGGTGTTGTTGATTGGTTGTTTTTCATTAACTTCATGTTCAAATTGATGCTGTTATAACTTAAGGTTAATAGTTCACACTTGAGTTGATCACTCACTCCCACTCTGGGACGGTGTTTTAAAACACCAACCGACGCTTCCATAGATGCGGTGGCGATGATCGGGAGGAGCCGACGTGACTGAGTCGGAGGAGGAGGAGGAGTACTCCTACTTTCGGTTGATGGGCGGTCTTGCATCGGACCCGTAGATGTATCGGGGAGTCGTGGGGCGGGAGCTCGGCTATATTCTTTGGACTTGTTTATTTTTGTGATTTAGTTGTATGGCGCCATGGGCGCCCCTTCATTCTTTTGGACCTGTATATAGTGCTTTGTGTTATATCCTTTCATTTCAGTGGATGTGTGGTTGTGATTCATGTTCCAGGTTGTTCCAGCTCGCGCAAATTTTTAAATTGATAAACCATAAACCATAAAAAGGTGTGATAGGTGACACCGGGAACTCGGGCGTTGAGTAATTACTCGGCCCCCGATTTTCAGGGCGTTACACACACACACATATATATATACACACACACACACACATACACACACACACACACACAACTAGTTGGACCATGAGTTTTGGTCCAACTAGCTATGTATTAAATCTCAAAATTCCTTTTTTCATACACATGTAATGCACCACATGTGAGGATATGTGACTCTGAGTTTTACATTAGTATTTTGGGAATTATATGTCATAGGTCCAAGCCATTTATTAAATAGAGTATGCTAATGAAATTTTATGTACCGAAAGTTAGTAAATTGTTGTCACCATTAGAACCACACATGTAACTTGAATATGGACTATTGGAGTAGATTTCTAACAGTTTACTTTTTTATAGATGATATCATGTTATCGATAAAAAAAAAATATATTTGTTCCCGTATACTTACAATGGACCCTATCCAATTAATGGACCGGATTTGCAAGATACATTGCGCATCACCCAAGTATATCATGTGTATATACATTCTTTAGTGGTCCTTTATAAACATTCACCCTCCTCTTTTCTCTCTCCTCATTTAAACTATTTTTTCCTTATTTAATGCTCTCCATTCCCGGTACGATTGGGACTCAAATCACGTAACTAAGTTACGTGGGCCCCACCATAATATATGTGTTATATCCATACCACACATCTATTTGTAGAGATCATTTTAGGACGTGGTTCAAAAGAATGAGGTAGATCCAAAATTGGAGTGGACCCCTACCACAGAAAACAGTGGGGAGAGTGACGCCTACCGTTAAAACCTTCCTAAGGTCCACCATGACATTTATTTGAGATCCAACCTGTTCACAATATAACATAGATATTAAAGAAGGGAAAGCACAAATATCAGCTCGATTGAGAACTTTTGTGGCCCTTAGAAGTTTTTAATGGTGGGCATCACCCTCTCCACTGTTTTCTATGGTGGGGTCCATTCCAGCTTTGCATCTGACTCATTCTTTGGCTCATACCATAAAATAATCTCTCCAAATGGATGGACGGTGTGGATACAAAACATACATCATGGTGGGATCCTAAGAACTAGGTGACGTCATTCAGTGCCGGTTACAAATCCGCGTCAAAGTGAGCTCTAGGAAAGTTTCAACGGTGGGCATACTTTTACCACTGCTTGATATGGTGTCCACTCGAGCCTTTGATCTACCTAACTTTTGGTCCTATACTATAAAGTGGCATGGGAAATGAATGGACTGTGCGGATAAAATCCACACATTCAAAACTTATATGGCCTACAAATATTTCAACCTTGGATGTTCAATTATCACGTTTTCAGCCCACTTGAGCCCGAGAAATGGTTCATTTTTGGCTTCATGTCCTTAATTGAACTCAAAAAATAGATGGACGGGTAGGATTTCTCACAAACATCATAGTGGGCCCCACCTGGGTTCCCAACGCAGGAACTTCCTGCCAAAGTCTTTCGCAGGAAATTAGCATGGTTTGGACGCGAATTTGCCGCCGGCACTGAATGATGTCACCTAGTTTGTAGGGTCTCATGATGTATGTTTTTTATCCACACAAAACATCCATTTGGAGAGATTATTTTATGGCATGAGCCAAAGAATGAGTCAGATCCAAAGTTAGAATGGACCCCACCACAGAAAACAGTGGAGAGGGTGACGCCCACCATTAAAAACTTCTAAGGGCCACAAAAGTTTTTGATCGAGCTGATATTTGTGTTTTCCTTTCTTTAATGTCTATGTTACATTGTGAACAGGTTGGATCTCAAATAAATATCATGGTGGACCTTAGGAAGGTTTTAACGGTAGGCGTCACTCTCCACACTGTTTTCTGTGGTGGGGTCCACTCCAGTTTTGGATCTACCTCATTCTTTTGAATCACGTCCTAAAATGATCTCTATAAATAGATGTGTGGTATGGATACGACACATATATCATGGTGGGGCCGACATAACTTAGTTACGTGATTTGAGTCCCAAACGTACAGGGAATGGAGAGCATTCAACAGGAAAAAAATAGTTTAAATGAGGAGAGAGAAAAGAGGAGGGTGAATGTTTACAAATGACCACTAAAGAATGTGTACACACATGATATACTTGGGTGATGCGCAATGTATCTTGCAAATTTGGTTCGTTAATTGGATAGGGTCTATTGTAAGTATATGGGAAAAAATATATTTTTTTATCGATAACGTGATATCATCTATAAAAAAAAGTAAACTGTTAGAAATCTACTCCAACAGTCTATGTTCAAGTTACATGTGTAGTTCTAATGGTGACAATAATTTACTAACTTTCGGTACATAAAATTTTATTAGCGTGCTCTATTTAATAAATGGCTTGGATCTATGACACATAATTCTCAAAATACTAATGTAAAACTCAGAGTCACATATCCTCACATGTGGTGCATTACATGGGTATGAAAATAGGAATTTTGAGATTTAATGCACAGCTAGTTGGACCAAAACTCATGGTCCAACTAGTTGTGTGTGAGCATTACTCTCTCTCTCTCTCTCTCTCTCTCTCTCTCTCTCTATATATATATATATATATATATATATATGGGAAAAGGTACAATGCGCTCGAGCTCATGGCTCCGTCCCATGAGATCGAGCTGTGTGGGCCCCACCGTGATGCATTTCGAACATCTACCCCATCAGTCCAATGCACCATTCCATCGTGGGCCTAGGTCCCAAAAATCAAGTCAATCCGTGACTTGTGTGGGCCACACCACATACAGAAGTGGAGAGGGGGCTGTATACCATTAAAACATTCATAATCATTTTTGAGGGCCCATCGAGATGTATTTTGCAAATCCAGCCCATCCATTATGTGTGTCCCATTTGAATGAGGGTTCAGACCAAGTTTCAGGCGCATTCAAAAGTCATGTGGGCCCCACCAAGTGCTTTTATATGTTTTAACGGTGTCTTCACATAATTTTAGATAGTATGGCCCACCTGAGTTCTGTATACGACTGATTTTTGGGATATCCCATAATTTAAAGGGTACCCATCAAATGCACGGTGTTGATCGTCGACACGCATCACGGTGGGGCCCACACAGCTCGACCTCACGATAAGCTTATCGTTAGCTCGAGCGCATTGTACCTTTTCCCTATATATATATATGGTGTTACCATCTCATCCATCCATTAGGTGGGCCTGCCATGTAAATACTCTTACTTGAAACCTAGATTCAAAGATCCGATGAACACTTAAACCCAATCAAAATTTGGTGTAGATATATAAAATGAGACCTGAACCTAAAAGGACTAGACTCTAGCAAGACCCAAACCCAGTTAGCTTGGTGCAGGTAATATAGGACCCATCCCAAACCCAACCCATTGACAAGTCCACTATAAACAATGAATAATTGGCACGCGTACATGAGTAGTATTTTGGTCTATTGTCACAACAATAAGGCTAAATTGCTTTTAGCCATCAGGGAAGGTCATTGCTGACAGTTTTCAGCCATCAGCGTTGTCTTGTTTTTTGGTAGTGACATAAGTAGTATTTTGGTCAATTGTCACAACAATAAAGCTAAATTAAAGGGCTACAAAATGATTTTTAGCGAAAAAATGTGGCACATGTATTACTTTGTCCTCATGACTAAGTATCTTTCTTCCTTATAAAAATAATATTTATATATTTATCCGAAAAGCTTATTTAACTAAACCTCCTTTTGCAGAGGTTTGCTAAGCCCACATGCATAAGGGAGCTGCGCCACATGCAAAGATGGCACACCTGTGCATGATATTAGAGGCTTTCATTAGGTGGGTCACACCTTTTTTAAAAAAATATCCTATAGCCTAATTTTTATTTTTTTTACACACGAACTTACACACCCACACTTACACCAGAGTGGTTTTTCACCACAATGGGTACTTGAACCCATGACCTCGTGTTGAAACACTAAGGCATGAGTCAGGGCCCAGTTATGGCCTAAATTAATATCATTTCACTATTGGTGATCATAAGATTTGCTTGGAATTAAAAGGATGGCTAAGAAAATTTGTTATGATTGTCCACTTTGTTTGTACTAAAATTTGACAAAATCATATTAATGGCGTAAATTGAGCCACGTGGCATATTGAACTTCTTTACGGCATGTGTCAAATATATAAAGGGCAAATCAAATTTTCGATATCTCCCGATGTTTAAGATATCCTCCAATAACGATGAGTAACCGTTAAGACCACATCAGTACTATAACACATTATGAGCGTTCAATGAAAGCAAAACCACGATAAAGAAAAAGTAACTACTTGATGTAAAGCGGGTCGAGGACAGTTTCATGGCCAAGATGGATCAGAAAAGGCCCGGTCGACGACAGAAGTGATCCGGACCATCGGACCTTAGATCGGGCGTATCTCGTAATCTGGAATGAGTTAGCTGACGTAAAATATATGATTTTGGGGTAGAACGAGCTACTTTAGCCAACCAACTTACGTAGCTCGAAATTTCAAAAAACCCTTGGATCGACGGTCGTTTCCCTGTTTTAATTTCATTTTTACTATAAATAGTAAGTTTTAGTTTGATTATAACTCTTCATCCATCGGGCTTTAGGAGTTGCGCCCAACGTGAAAAGAGCTTAGAATAATTAGGAGAACGGTTTGGTGAAGCCAAATAGGACACTTACTATTTTTGGCCGAAAACCTTGCGCACTAGTAGACATCATGACCGTCTATAAATAGTAAGTTTACTATTTATAGTAAGTTGCAATTTCTAGGAGTTTTAGCTGTAGTTTGATTTTGATTTCTTTCTCATTGCTTGATACGCCTATTTAAAGGGTTGTGAACTCATTTCTAGTCATCAATTAATCAATTTTGAATTTCTTAGAATTTATTTTTGTTTTCTTCTTTCTTTCCTCGTGGGTTCGAGAAGTCTCCGTGAGGAGTCCAGAGAAGCTCCGTGGATTCGGAGTAGTTATCCTCATCACATTCATCCCTGCGTCAATTGGTATCAAAGCGAGGATTCCCCTCGGACCGATGACAAATAATGAAGATATGAATCAAAATCCTATGGACGGTGATCCAGAGACTCGTTATCTTTTGGAAAGAATAGAAGCTTTCCACCGGAAGAGTCAATTGATCATGCAAGGGCTGAAGGTAACCCTCGATCGTATTACGGATGCGCTACTTCCACCCCGAGCCTTAGGTGGTGCTCTACCACCTATAGTTGCTCCACCACCAAGAGTGGCTCCACCACCCGTGGTTGCTGTACGACACAACCCCGATTTTCGTAGAGGACTACCAATGGTAAACCGTAGGGCTACACTAGATGATTTAAGTTCTAGAGATGAGAACCTTAATAGGGGTTTTGACCGACTACCAATCCATGGAGGCGATCACCTAGATCGTGCTGAAAGAGACTATCGAGGTAAGGCTGAACTTCCTAGTTTTAATAATTTATTATATATATAAGATTTCCTCGATTGGCTAGCTGAAGTAGAGAGATATTTTGATTATATGGACATGTCAAATCATAAAAGGGTAAAATTGGTAGCGTTTAAGTTAAAATTTGGTGCTTCTGCATGGTAGGAACAATTACAACTCTCACGAGCTCGCCAGAACAAAGTGCCCATATCATCATGGCCAGGGATGAGACGTCTTCTTCGATCACGATTTCTCCCCAGTGATTATGAGCAGATATTATTCTAGCAATACCAAAATTACCGACAAGGAAATCAACCATCACAGATTACACTGAAGAGTTCTAGTGGTTGACTACACGAAACGATCTGTCAGAATCTGAGTCACAAAAAGTGACACGATTTATAGGTGGGTTGCGACCGACAATTCAGGACCGAGTTCAGATGTACCCAGTCGGGACCGTGGATGAAGCAGTTCAATTGACGAGTAGGGTAGAGACGCAACTTGCAAGAGTTCCTGCTCGTCCTTATCCTTCAACTCGACCCCCCATGACGGGTCCTACACAGGATCCAGTGCTGGCACGAGGAAAAGATCCAGTAGGAGAACGTCCTCAACCTTCTACAACCACAAACCGTGATACGGGGAATGACACATGCAGCACCTACAACAGTGGGCTTGAGTAGGATTCCAAATCCTTATGCTCGGCCAAGATCGAACAATTATTACCACTGTGGCCAGCCAGGCCACTTATCAAACACATGTCCTCAACGTCCTGTAGCACATTTGACTATAAACGAATGAGGCACTGAAGATGAGGCCACAGAAGAAGGCCATGACTATGATGAACATGAACAAACCACTGAAGAAATAGCAGGTGAAGATGAAGTGACGGGTGAGGATCGTGACAAATTTCTAGTTGTGAGGCGATTACTGTACACCCCACGAAAGGAATTACATCCACAGTGACACAATATATTTCGTACTCGGTGCACTGTCAACAGAAAAGTCTATGATGTGATCATAGATAGTGGTAGTAGCGAGAACATCGTCTCAAGAGTGATGGTGGACAAGTTGCAGCTACCAACGACGAAACATCCTTTCCCGTACTCAATTAGCTGGATAAAAAAAGTGAAAGAGACCAAGGTAACTGAATAATGCACTATCTCATTTTCAATTGGTAAAAATTATAAGGATCAGATACTTTGTGACATGGTCGACATGGAAGCTTGTCACATGCTACTCGGTCGACCTTGGCAGTTGGACCGTGATGCGACCCATCAGGGACGAGACAATGTCTACATATTCGTCAAGGATAGTCGAAAAATAATCCTTGCCCCTATAGCACCAGAGAACCACCCTGAAACTTCTAAAGTGGAGGGGAGTTTCCTCTTGACCATTCGGGATTTCATGGAGGAATCCAAGGAAATCGGCGACGTATACGCCGTAATAGTGAAGGGCGAGGAAGAGGAACCCTCAAACATCCCTCCAAGTTTAAGACTGTTGCTAAATGAATTCAAAGAAGTC
Organism: Magnolia changhungtana; assembly: GCA_030180095.1. Taxonomy (NCBI): domain Eukaryota; kingdom Viridiplantae; phylum Streptophyta; class Magnoliopsida; order Magnoliales; family Magnoliaceae; genus Magnolia; species Magnolia changhungtana. The sequence goes on along the minus strand of JASAUF010000411.1, from coordinate 10,478,393 downwards.
TGGCCTGAGGACTTACCTGATGGATTGCCCCCATAAGAGACATCCAACATCACATAGACTTCGTCCTTGAGGCTAGCTTGCCCAACCGCCCTCATTATCGGATGAGCTCGAAGGAGTATGAGATACTTTAGGGGCAAGTGGAGGAATTGATCCGTAAGGGTCTCTTGAGAGAGAGCATAAGCCCATGTGCCGTACCAGCATTATTAACACAAAAAAATGGAAGCTGGCGCATGTGTGTCGACAGCCGGGCAATTAACAAAATTACGATCAAATATCGATTTTCAATACCACGGTTGGACGATATGCTCGATATGCTAGAAGGGGCCAAGGTGTTCTCTAAACTAGATCTAAGGAGCGGGTACCATCAGATTCATATCCGACCCGATGATGAGTGGAAAACGGCATTCAAGACCAAGGAAAGGTTGTATGAGTGGCTGGTCATGCCCTTCGGCCTATCGAACGCACCAAGTACTTTTATGCGTTTGATGAATCAAGTGCTAAAACCGTTTACTGGTCGATTTGTGGTAGTATATTTTGATGACATATTGATATATAGCCAGGATGAGGCGGAGCACACAAAACATCTCATGCAGGTGTTATAGGTCCAACAAATTAATAAGTTGTACCTCAACCTGAAGAAGTGTAGTTTTTAACTGGTAGCCTGTTGTTTTTAGGGTTTGTTGTAACGTCCACAGGCATTCGCGTGGACGATGAAAAAGTGCGAGCTATTAAGGAATGACAGATCCTGACCAAAATTCATGAGGTGAGGAGTTTTCATGGGTTGACGACTTTCTATCGTCGACTTATGCGAGATTTTATCACCATAATCGTGCCTATAACAGATTGCATGAAAAAGGGACCGTTCTAGTGGATCGATAAAGCTGACAAGAGCTTTCATGAGATCTAGCATCGTTTGTTTACAACATTGGTTTTGGTGCTTCCTAATTTCGACAAAGTATTTGAGGTCCAGTGTGACGCTTCATACATCGAAATTATAGGACTACAGGCTGGTAGCCTTTTACAGCGAGAAGCTCAGTGAAGCCCGAAAGAAGTGGTCGACTTATGAGCTTGAGTTGTACGCAGTTGTTCAAGCGCTGCGACATTGGCGGCATTATTTGATTCAAAGAGAGTTTCTTCTGTACACTGACCATCAAGCATTAATGTTTATTAATAGTCAGACTAACGTGAATCGTGTGCATGCTAGATGGGTTATGTTTTTACAGAAATTCACGTTCGTTCTGAAGCACAAGTTAGGGCAGCAGAATAAGGTGGCTGATGCACTTAATCGTCGTGCATCACTACTTGTTACGATGAGCAACGAGGTGGTTGGCTTCGACTGCCTTAAGGAGTTGTATGCCGAGGATGAGGACTTCAAAGATTCTTAGATAAAGTGTCAAGAAGGTCACCCCAGTGACTTTCATATACATGACAATTTTTCCTTTAAAGAGAATCGATTGTGCATCCCCCAAAGTTCTCTAAGGGAGCAGATTATTCAAGAGCTACATGGAAGTGGCCTTGGTGGACACCTTGGGTCTTGTGGAAGAACGGTATTATTAACCGCAATTAGTACATAATGTGGGAAAAGTCGTACAACGTTGTCATGTTTGTCAGACCTCCAAAGGCCAATCTCAGAATATGGGCCTTTACACCCCGTTACCTGTGCCTGACGGTCCTTGGGAGGATTTATCAATGGACTCCGTGCTTGGTCTCCCACGAACACAGCATGGTATGGATTCGGTGTTCGTGGTGGTAGATCATTTCTCCAAGATGACATACTTTATCTCATGCAAGAGGACCCTCAATGCAATACACGTAGCGAATCTATTCTTCAAGGAGGTCGTACGGCTACACAGGATCCCCAAAACCATTACTTCTGATCGTGACACGAAGTTCATTAGCCACTTTCGGCGGACTTTGTGGACTCGATTCGATACCCGACTTCAATTCAGCAGTGCTTACCACCCATAAACTGATGGGCAGACCGAAGTTGTGAATCGCACGTTGGGAAACCTCCATCGCTATATTTCAGGAGAAAAATCGAAGCAGTGAGATTTGGCCTTATCTCAAGCAGAGTTTACATTCAACAATATGGTGAACCGTTCGACAGGGAAATCACCATTCCAGATTATCTATGGACGAGTGCCTCACCACACACTTGACTTGGTCCCTCTGCCCAAGCACCCAGGCATGAGCATTGCAGTAAAACATATGACAGACAAGATCATGGGCATATATGCGGAAGTGCAGACCAAGCTACATGCCTTGAATGAGAAATACAAAGAACAACCGGACAAGCACCGACGACAAAAAGTGTTCGAGCTGGGCGACCGGGTTATGGTCCATCTGCACAAAGAGAGATTTCCAACCGGGACATACAATAAGTTGAAAAATAAGAAGATTGGACACGTCCTAATCATTCGAAAGATCAATGACAACGCTTATGTTGTTGATCTTCCAAATGACATAGCGATCTCACGAACTTTCAACGTCGCGGACCTGACCGAGTATCATGAATTAGCGCAGAATGAGAACTCAAGGACGAGTTCTTTTGAAGTGGAGGGGACTGATGTAGAGCGGGTCGCGGACAGTTTCATAGCCAAGATGGATCAGAAAAGGCCCGATTGACGACAAAAACGACCGTCAGACCTTAGATTGGGCGTATCTTGCAATCCGAAATGAGTTAGCTGACGTAAAATATATGATTTTGGGGTACAACGAGCTACTTTAGCCAACCAACCCCGCTATGCTAGGTTGCGCAGCCCGGAATTGCAAAAAACCCCTGGATCGACGGTCGTTTCCCTATTTTAATTTCGTTTTTACTATAAATAGTAAGTTTTAGTTTGATTATAACTCTTCATCCGTCGGGCTGTAGGAGTTGCGCCCAACGTGAAAAGAGCTTAGAATAATTAGGAGAACGGTTTGGTGAAGGCAAATAGGACACTTACTATTTTTAGTCGAAAACCTTGCGCACTAGTAGACATCACGACCGTCTATAAGTAGTTAGTTTACTATTTATAGTAAGTCACGATTTCTAAGAGTTTTAGTTGTAGTTTGATTCTGATTTCTTTTCCATTGCTTGATACGCCTATTTAAAGAGTTGTCAACTCGTTTTTAGTTATCAATTAATCAATTTCAATTTTCTTAGAATTTATTTCTATTTTCTGCTTTCTTTCCTCGTGGATTCGAGAAGTTTTTGTGAGGAGTCTAGAGAAGCTCCGTGGATTCGGAGTAGTTATCCTCATCACGTTCATCCCTGTGTCACTACTCTTTTCCAGTTGGTTACATACGAATGTGCCACATGGATAAGTCGTTATTCTTGCACCTCTCTCAAGCAAAGCTATAAATAGCAGAAACATATGAAGATGACTTGCGATCCTCAATCAATCAACTAACACAATATTATTTATCTTAGTTTAACTTACCATCTACACCTCTTATTAATCGTGGGATGTTTACTCTCTAGAAGTAGTCTAGTGCAAGTTTGTCCCTGTGATCATGTCGGATTGACTTTTAGCTGTAGCCAATAGCTGTAATTTTCTTTCATTTGTACTTGCGTGGTAGATTTAAATGATGACCTTGGCTTTAGAAACCATCCGCCTATATTCATACATTAGGCTGATTATAACTGTAATTTATGGTATTGCTTTCACCCGCTCGTTAGCATACTACTCTGCGAAATGTCTTGCTACTCTTAGCTAGGTTGGTGATTCCATCTTAATTATAAGTAACGCTCATTTATTCATTTATAATCTATCTTTTTCATTTGGCCATATAAAAACTATACCTTTGAGTCTTTAATTTTCAAGGAAAAATGAATTTATAGGAGGAAGAGCTCCAACCTCCGCCAATCACTTGATATTATATGCACTAAACATTTAGTTGAATAGATATACGATCAAACCGGAATTGAACACCGCTTTATCTCAACGCCAGCTTTAGTGATTATGTTTTAAATCAGACCGAGTCAATTCTAAGACACACGCAATCCTTGTGTACCGTATGACCAAGTTAGAGACCAACACACTTATTTTTAAGGAAGAATCTAGCCATCATACACGTGCCATATTGGCACGTTTGACCATGTGCGGATGATGAGAGCTCCACACGCGTGGGTTTGGAAAACTTCCACCTTCCCAAGCCAACCTTTTTCAAAGCACATCAATCCCCTTTAAAAAATCCAAATGCTTTTTCAAAAGCAACATTTAATCACGGTCGCTAACAAGCGGATTTGGGGTTACCTTTTGCTAGACTTCATGTGGATGAAATCTACCCCGTCCATCAGGTCCCTCACAGAATGCTTGAACTGGGGCCCAAAAATCAGGCAGACTCAACACTCAGGTAGGCTACACCATGGGAAATAGTTTAAATGGGAAGTTACACCAGTAAAAAAAAAAAAAAAAAAATCTTCCAAATGCGTGGGGTTCACCGTCATGTGTATATGCCATCCAAGCCACTAATCTTACATGTCGCATCAGTAAAAATGTGTTACTTTGAAATCAGGATAATCCAAGACATGTAGACCTCAATTTTAGGAACGATTTACACCATCCCCTATAGTGTGGCCCACATAAGTCTTTGATTTGACTGAATTATAGGATCTATGATGACAAGGTGACGATGAACCCAATGGACGGTGTGGATCTAATACATGTTTGTCCCACATAGCGATCAATCAGCTCAAGTCAGCCCCTCAGCCAAGCATTTAAAGCAAGATTACACTCGCCCAAGAAAGGAAAAGACCAAACGTGCACCCTAATCCTTTTTTTTTTTCTTGTTGCCCAATGCGTGACATGTCGTAGACGTGTCGGTTAATCCAAACCGCGTCTATGGTGGACCATACGGTGGATGAAGTAAGAACTGACGGTTCGGATTGTGGATTCGACAAACAGATCACACCATAGGGACGGTCCTGATCCATCTCACTACATTTCACGTGTTACGAATTGGGCCACGAAAGATCCATCCAGATACTGCCTTAGGATAACTATAACCATCCAAATTATGGGACCCACAGGAAATAGGTCGCAACGCCAAAATAAGATTGATCAGATGAGACGAACCTCCGATTGGTGGACACTCGGTTGTGGAATTCAATCCATCGAGATATTCATTTAAACCGTCTATTAGACGTCCATCAATCAGCCAAGTTGGATGTATTTCCGGTGTGATTTTCATTTTTTGAGCCATCTAAAGAGGAGGGAGGATTTTAGACAGTTGAATTAGAGTAGATACTGTTCCACGTGTCCATTTTTCAAGTGACAGTATGAACCATCACATCGTGCCAGAGTACCAAAGCTTTTCTCGGAAATGGATTCGGTGCGGGGCCCACCCAAGACGGTACGGCCCTTACCGTCGAGCCCATCTTATGTTTTCTATATCCACACCGTTCATCCGTTTTTCCAGATTATTTTTCCAGATAATGTACTAAAATAATTTGTAAAAACGTATGGACGGCGTGGATATAGAATATATACATTAATGTGGGCCCCACGGTAAGGGACGCACCGTCTTGGATGAGGCCGGGGCCGTATGTAAGCCGCTCCCGCTTTTCTCATGTTTCATTTTGGTTAGACAAGGGAAAAAGCAAAGGAAAGCGAATCAAAAGGTCGTTCACGTAGTTCTGAGCATAACACGAGGGCATTTAGGGAAGGCTGACGTTAAAATATTCGTTTCGCAGTTTTGGAGATTTTTATTATTTTAATAATTTGTGAGGAGATTACGGTTCCTCTGCTAGGAGAATACCGTGCAACAAGCTTAGTGTGGGGCCCATCGTGGTGTTCGTATGAAATCCAAACCGTACATTCATTATCCACATCATAAAAATGCGTCACGCAAAAAATATGGCTGATCCAATTACTACACAGATCACCACGTGAAAATTGAGGTTTTTGGGTGGTAGTCCATTGTTTTCTTTTTTCATAAATAAAAAGAAAATTTAAAATACGTATGTTCTTTGTAGTTACCTATTTTTATTGTAGATATATCTTCTGGACGGTATAGATTTCAAACAAACACCAGGGTGGGCTCCAGACACATCTAGCTGTACGAAAATCTAATCTACAACCGTTTGTAGGGAAACGAGCCTGGAGAGAGGACGGAATTATTGCCTTTTGTCGAATGATTGACGGTTCCTCCTCTCCTTCATTCATTCGCGTCGCAACCTCCAACGGGTCCTACCCCCGCCCATCTCCGGCTGGGAATCGGCTGCAGCTTTGAGTGGCCACCGTGATGTATGGGTCTTATCAACACCGTCCATAAATTTTTTAGTATCATTTTATGTTATGAAACTTAAAATGGGCCAGATCCCTGGCTCATATGGACCACAGATCCCAGGCTCATATGGACCACACCATAGGAAGCAGCGGTGATAATGATTCTCACCGTTGAAACTTTTCTAGGGCCCACCATGATGTTTATTTTCCATCCAACCTATTTATAAAGTTACATATACATGGCTGAAGAGAAAAAAAAATATTAGCTCCATCCAAAACTTCTGTGGCCTCCAAGAAGTTTTCAACGGTAAGAGTTTAATCACCATTTTGTAGTCCACTTGAGCGTCGGATCTGTATTATTTTTTGAAAAATATCCTAAAATTATACGAAAAAATGGATGGATGGTGTGGATAAGAACCATATATCACGGTGGCCATTCAAAGCTCCTGCCCGTGAGACGGACGGTGGTAGGACGCAATTCGCGTCCCAACCTCGCCTAGTTACGCTCTTGTTCTTATTTATGGATGATCCCATACAGCGGCTGTATGCGAACTTTCAGAGTCCGGCATTTCACTTACGCTGACGCGTCATATGCATGTAAGATCCGATCCGTGAAAAGGTGGGCCACGCCAATATACATAACAGCTTATCCACCTATTGGGTGAGATTCCATCGGCTATCTGTTGATATGGATGGATCCGACTGATTTCCATGTCACGTGATTATTTTGGTTTTTCCAGCGTTTTTCACGGATCAGATCTTCTAGATGTTTGACACGTTTGTGGAAGGAAGCGGATTGGCTGGTGTACCACACACCGGCTATATAGCTGGTGCATTGACATCAGCAAGTTCTGTGGGTCCATACTCACGAGGTATGTGTTATATCCAAACCGTCCATACATTTGGAGAGCTCGTCTTAAGGCTAGAGCAGAAAAATAAAACAGTTGTAAAAATCAATTGGACCACACTGCGAAAAGCAGTGGGGGATTGAACGTCTACCATTGAAACCCTTTTCGGGGTCACGGAAGTTTCATATCAATATGAAATTTATTTTTCCTCTTCATATATTGTATTTGTGACCTGATTAATAGATTGGATGGAAAATAAATGTTACCGAGGGCCTTACGAATTTTTTAACGGTGAAAATCGTTATCCTCCCTGCTATTTTTGGTGTGCTCCATTTGAGCTTGGATATGATTCATTTTTTGTCTAATACTCTAAAATCATCTCGGAAAATGGATGAACGGTGTGGATATTATAAATACATCATAGTAGGGCCATGTAACTTTGATCTCATTTGAACCGTTCGTACCGCTTGGAGCTCGAGGAGCATCCGCGCTTGTGTTCGCACGACACGTATCTACACTAGCTATATAGCTGGCGTGTGGTACGCCAACCAATCCGCTTCCTTTATGGAAAATAATATATGGTTGCACTTGATAGTTATGTGATATTTTCGTGGACGCGGATTGCGTCCTACCCCTTCCCCGACGGTAATCCGATTGGGCAGGGCTATGTGGGGACCACCGTGATGTACGTACTTTATTCACGTCATTCATTGTTTTTTTTAGATCATACTGAGGGCCTGTTTGGCCAGGCAGATCCTACGGTATTAGGAGGGATGGGATCGACAATATCCTGGGTTAGGCATGACGATCCAAACAGATTGAGTGAACTTGTCCCAGGAACTGTGCAATCCCATGAATCTTAAGATAATCCACTGACATCACCATCATTACCTTAAAATCGATCACATCCCTTGGTTAGATGGACTGGACGGTAAAATCCGGAGATATGCACAGCATGCCAAATAGACCCAGTGAACTTGTCCGGGGATATAAGCAATCCCATGGACCTTAAGATAATCCACTGACACCATCATCATTACCTTAAAATTGATCCCATTCCTCCTACTACCACGGGATTTGCCCAGCCGAACAGGCCCTTAAGGTATGATCGAAAAATTGAGCCAGGTCCATCATGTAATTGGACCACAAAGTGGGGATTGAACTTCCACCGTTAAAAACTTCTCGGTAGCTGGAGAAGTTTCGGATCAAGCCCATATTTGTTTTTTCACTTTGTACACGTCTAAATGACCTTATGAATAGGTTTAATGGTTAAAAAAAAAACATCACTGTGGCCCTTAAAAAGGTTTCAATGGTGGGTGTCATTATCACTGCAACTTCCTTTGGTATGGTCTACACTACTTCACTTTTAAGATCATACCTTAAAATTATATGTTAAAATTGATGAACGGTGTGGATAAGACACTTATCACTGTGGGCCCCACAGAGCACCGCCCGGACGGATTACCGGGGTAGGACGCAATCCGCGTCCATTTTCGTGTTACCATACGGGAGAACTGATCACTTGCAACAAGCTGTATGGTAACGAAGCATACAACCCCATCTTTCTCACAACCTATCACTTGTATATGAAATCCAATCCGTGCAAACAGTGAGGTCCACGTGTCTGAAAAATCAGGCTCATCTACTCGTATGGCAGGCTCATCTTCAAAATCAATGGACAGCGCTGATTTTAGATACAGCCGATCTTCATGGTGGGTCCTACCGGTTACATCACACGGGAAGTGGATTGCGTGATGTGACACGCACCACCGACCTGATTGCTGTGTTGACGTCAACAAGTTCTAAGGGCCCTGCCATGATGTACGTTTTATATCCACACCGTTCATTCATTTGGCGATACCATTTTTGGGCATGCATCTAAAGCTCAAGTGGACCACATCACAGAAAGCATTGGGATAATGTTGCCCACCGTTGAAACCATCCTAGGGGTCACCAAATGGATGGACGGTTTGGATATAACGCATACATCACGGTGGGGCCCACATAACTTTGTGACGTCTGCCACACCGCCGTGGTCGGTGGCGTGTGGCTCCCACGCAATCCGCTGATGTCATATACATTTAAAGCGGAAAACGGGTCTGCACCGTTATCTGCAGTACGGCCACGAAGTTGGTGTTACCCGGGTAACAACGTAGTGGGTGTGACCCCTACGGTATGGCCCACCTTTACTATGTGTTGTATATCAACGCCGTCCATCCGTTCTTACATAAAATTTTAGCATGGGATACAAAAAATTATTAATATCTAAAACTCATATGGACCACACCACAAGAGACAGTGTTGATTTAGTGCCTCACCATTAAAAAATCCAAAGGTCCCATAGAAAGTTTTTTGTAATTTTTATTTTCAATCCAACCTGTTGAAAGTGTCGATAAGATATGGATGAATGTAAAATATAAATATCAGATTAATCCAAAACTTTTGTGGCCCATTAAATATTTTTAATGGTTATTCATCACTGTTTCTATTGTTACGGTCCATCTGAGATTTTTATATTCTTATAATTTCGAATAACATCCTAAAATGAGATTAAAAAAAAAACATATGGATGATGTGGATATACGTAAAATGCATCAAGGTGAGCCCCACATGGTTGCTGAACATCCAGTAAGCTGTTATCTGGGTAGCAGCTATTCAGCTATTATACTGTACTAGCTATTACGAGAGAAATGATCGGTTACCGACGACAGCGTACTCGGTATCAGTACCGACCCCTCCGGTAACTTGGTCGGTGCAGAAAAGCTCTGTGGGCCCCAATGATGTATGTATTTTATCAACGTTGTTCCTCCATATTTTGAGATCATTTTACTATATGATTCTAAAAATTAGATATATCCAACTCTGAGGTGGACCACACTACAGGAAACAACTGTTCATCTATATTTCCGGATCATTTTAGTATATGATTCTAAAAATTAGATAGATCTAACTCTGAGGTGGACCACACCACAGGAAACAGTGGTGATTTAACGCTCACCGTTGAAAACTTCCTAGGGCCATCTGTAATGTTTATTTGCCATCCAACCTGTTGGTTAGACCACGAGACATGGATGAAGGTAAAAAAAAAAAAAAACAAATATCATCTTAATTCAAAACTTTTGCGGCACCCTGAAAGTTTTTAACGGTGGGTGTTCAATCGCCACTCTTTCATATGTTGCTGTTAATATGATATTTGGATCGACCTCATTTGGGTTCACAATTTGAAATTATCTGTATATATAGATTGACGGTGTGGATGAAGTAAAAACATCAAGGTGGACATCACCTAGCACTGACCAGTACCAAGCTCTGTACCGTGGGGTCACTGAATCCGAGTCCGACGACAGCACCATGAGGTCGGTGAAATTCAGCTTTTTGGCCGCCAAAATGTCCTATCTGAAAGACAACCAAACCGTACGGATGTTAGGGTCCATGATCAAGATCGCGTTTAAAGAAAATCAGGGTGATCCGCAAAATAACAGGGGCACATTATATATTAGGTCACATCGAACGGGCGTCCATTGATTTTAATAGTGGGGCCTAACTGATGAGTGGATAGGCTAGCTTTCCTGATTTATTATGTTCCTGTTCTGGAACGTGTGAAATTGTAATGGGAATAGAAATGGTGTACAACGATAAGCTTAGGGCCGTCTGGATGGAGGGATTGAAAGGGAGTAGTGTGTAGTGGAAGGGATTCGCCAATCTACTCCAAGGGGTATACGGGCGACGGCATGTAAGGTGGATCACAGGAAATCCGATCTTCTGCTGAATTCGACAGTTTGGGCATCTCCTCTCTCTCTCTCTCTCTCTCTCTCTCTCTCTGGATTGCGCCTTGAGCCCAATCCCAATTCCGTCTGCAATCCATCGTACGGACGGAGTGGATGGGATGGAAGAAGGGTTGAAATGGCGGGAGTTATGGCGGGAGGTAATATTTCGCGCGTTGAAATCTGCTATATATGTTTCGTCTTCTATAACGAAGATGGTCATTACAGCCATGAACGTTGTCATCGCACTAGTAAGGTACATCTTCCTCCTTCCTCCCGGCATGCAACGCTGTTGAAACTTGTATAATGCATACATGCATGTCACCCCACCTGGTTGTGGCAGGGCCTTGGCTGTTGGGATCTTGCAATTCAATTGCAAAATCCCACAAATCTTGATCTAGGATAGCAATTCAATTGCACCAAGCACATACAAGAGAACACAGATTTAACGTGGAAAACCCTTGCGGGAAAAAACCACGACACAAAGCGACAGAAATCCACTATGAAATAGAAATTACAAAGAGAGAAGACTTACTCGATTCGAACAACCTCGAATCTCACCCATGCTACACCCTTTAATAACTATAGAACTCTTTAAAATACCTTTAGGAAGCCTTAAAATACTTTATAAAATACTTTAGAATAGTCCTAGGGACCCATATTTATAGTTTAGGAAACTCCACTTACGCACCTAGTCCGGAAAAGTCCGGAAACCACCTCGAATTTACGCAGTCCGCGCACTGGCTGCGTAACCCTCGATTGGTTGAAGGAGGGCCTTGACTGGTCGAAGGACCCCCTCGACTGGTTGAGCAGCCCGGACACCAAAAAACATAAGTCGCTGGACTTTGAGTTGAACAACCCTCGACTAGTTGAGCGGCCCACTCGACCAGTCGAGCCAGGCTCTCGACCGGTCGAGCAGCGCATAAATAGACAGATTTAAGGCATCTGTCAACAATCTCCACCATGCCTTCAATCTTCAACCGCGTATCTTCCTACCCTCTTCTCTTATCTCTGCATCATATCATAGCTTCAGTTAACGCTTCTCATGCACACTCCGTCCTTCTTTTATGTCATCGCCAAGCTCAGAGAAGTTACACAGAACTTAAACTTCTCTATAGGAACGACCTTAGTGATTATGTCTGCCAGATCTGAATCTGCATACCTAACTAACTTTGCTCCCGTCTTCCCAAAAGAAAAGACGTAGTCTTTTTACCATCTCACCGCTACCCAATATTGCTTGCTGGGGTACTTGCTCGCAACACTGATAGCCTGTGAAATAACTGGTCTAATCTAGACTATGACATACACTGCCAACCGCATTCGAATAAGGCTCATGAGATATCCTGCTTTTCCTCATCTGTTTTGGGACATGTCTTGAGGAAAACTTGAGGAGAGACGCATAGGGAACGCTCTCCGGCTTTACATGGCCCATCACATCCTTGATCAATACCTACACACAAGGTATTCCTCCTGTGATTACCAAAGCCTACTCCTCTTTCAGTCTCAACGCCGAGAACCATCTTTGTAGCCCCCGATCCTTCATCATAAATGTCCCACTTAACCGAGTCTTCAGTACATTGATTTCAGGTATGTCATAATTGGCGATGTACATGTCATCAATTCCTGACTCACCGTGAAGGAATCAAACCACTACCTAGGCGACAGGTCGAACCACGACCTCCTGCAAAGTCTTTTCTTAGCCCCTTTAACTTCGAACCACTCTGGTTGCTTCATGTAGATCTGCTCTTCACTTTCCCTTGTAGAAGTGTAGACTCCACATCCATCATTCCAGCTCAAGATCACATTAGCCAACCAGCGCCAATCACGGATCTAATAAACATCTGGTATATCGTCGGCGCGAATATCTCTAAGAAGCCGATCCCTTCTCTCTGAGCATAACCCTTCGTACCAACCTCGCCCTGTATCTATGTTATATCCTCCTGAAGATCCACCTGCATCTAACCGCTCTCTGGCCCACTAGAAGCTTCACCCGATCCCACATGTCTGTTTGGTATAACGAGTCCATCACATCGCCCATAATCACCTTCCACTTCTCAGCACCAAGCTCATCTAGAGCCATCTGAATAGAAGATGAATCCCCTACAATATTGGAGTCGTCCATGTACCTCACCGATATCCTGCGATTATGCCATGTGATTCTTCTCACAGGTGGCTGCTCCACCTGCTCTGTATCCCTGTCCACACGTCTCAACCTTCCTGCCTTGCCCGCTCATGTGTCCATGCCCAACATGTCACACACGTGCAGAGGTGGAATCCACTACATCCATTATAGCTCCACCTTTTGAAGTGCTCCCAATCAACCTGTACATGTTACCGAGTCGTTACACTTTCATGATTACCCGTACCCCCTTAGATACCTTAAGAGCACCATCAATACCTGTGTACTTGCATCCTTTTGCCTCAAGTACACCAAGAGAAATCAGATTTTTCTTCAAATCTAGAACGTGCCTGACATCAGTCAGGGTACGCTCCAACTCATCAAACATCTTAATACGCACTGTACCAATAGCCACAACATTACAGACAATGTAATTGCCCATAAATACCTATCCACCATTGCACTCCCTATAGCTGGTGAACCAATTCCGATGAGGAGTCATGTGAAAAGACGTTCCTGTGTCTAGCATCCACTCGTCCTTACGATCATAGTATGACCGCCTGATAGTAGGCGTAGACAAAACATTACCATCACATCCACTCAATCCATCTGACGTGGCAGCATTGACCTCCCTGTATGAAGTCTCGGAATCTTCTCTCTTCGATTTGGGATTTTCATAATCTTTATTTACATGTCCCTCCTTCCCACAATTCCAGCACTTTACCTCTCCTTTGCCCTTGCCCATGGATTTGGATCTAGAACCTGAAGAACCCGTACTTTGCTCAGAATTCTGTCCCTTGTAAACAGTGCCTTAGAAGATGTCTCCATATCGTCGTTTAGCTTTCTCATAACCTTCCCTTAAAGGGCCGAGATAATGGTGTCGACACTCAAGGTTTTATTAGTTGAGCACATTGTGTCCTTGAATGACTCATACGACGCCGGAAGAGAATTCAGCAACATACATACTTGTTCTTCATCTTTCATCACTTCCTCCATATCCAGCAATTTGCAAACCAATTTATTAAAGTTGCTGATGTGAGCCTCTAGATCTCCACCCTCTGCCATCTTGAAGCTATACCACTGCCGCTTCAAGTGTAGGCGATTTTCAGAGGATTTTTTCATATAGACGTCCTCTAACTTCACTCATTACTTAGCCGCAGTTTTCTCTCTCATGACATTGTAGAGAACCTCATCCGTGAGACATAAACGGATCGATGATAAAGCCTTCTTATCAAGAGTATTCCAATCATCATCAGTCATAGTAGACTTTCACTCCTCAAGAGCACCATCTTCGCCTTGCTTAATTAAGGAACTGATCATCTTAATCTTTCATAACTCAAAATTATTTTTTCCTGAGTACTTCTCAATATCATACATAGTGCTTGCCATTATTACTAATCCCTTATATTCATATCTGTGCCCCAACAATTTCTCTGATACCACTTGTTGGAACTTTGGCCTGCGTAATCACACAGATCTAGATCTAGGATAACAATTCAATGGCACCAAGCACATACAAGAGAACACACAGATTTAACGTGGAAAACCCTTGCGGGAAAAAACCATGACACAAAGCGACAGAAATCCACTATGAAATCCAAATTACAAAGAGAGAGGACTTACCCGATTCAAACAACCTTGAATCTCACCCTAGGTACACCCTTTGATAACCCTAGAACCCTTTAGAATACCATTAGGAAGCCTTAAAATACTTTAGAATAGCCCCAGAGACCCCTATTTATAGTTTAGGAAACTCCACTTACACACCTAGTCCGGAAAAGTCCGGAAACCGCCTCAAATTTATGTAGTTCGTGCACCGGCTGCGTAACTCTCGACTGGTCGAAGGAGGGCCTCGACTGGTGACCCCCTCGACCGGTCAAGTCATCCCCTCGACCGGTCGAGCATCCCGGACACCAAAAGACATAAGTCGCTGGACTTTGAGTCGAACAGCCCTCAACTAGTCGAGTGGCCCACTCTACCGGTTGAGCAGCGCATAAATAGATAGATTTAAGGCATCTGTCAACATTGGCCTTCCGAGATACATGTCCAGTTTGATAGCTTTCTGCCACAGCTTCTATTACGACTGTTTGAGCTTGAAAAATGCTGTGGGAAATTCAATACAATGGGATTTTGAAATATTACATAGGTGGTGGTTTCTGGATTTTGGGAGTTTTATGATATATGATATCTAGTGTGTTAAGGTATCCAGAAATTGGGGGTTTGTGGATTTTGCGGTTTTTTTTATTAATTTAAAGTCGATTTTAATATCCACAAAGTGTGTTTGGAGATCAAAGATGTTGTGGCAATCGATGGGTTTGATTTTCCGAAATTAATTTAGAAAATGATATCTGAATTTTGGGGGTTTTGTGAAATCTCATTTCTACTATTCATAAGATCTGTAGAATTCCCCCATATTCTGGATTTTCATCGTTTTTTGCTTAATCTTAAATTGATTTCATCATTCAAGAGGACTGTTTGTGCTTCAAAGACGTTGTATTCAATTAAATGCTTTGATTTTACGAAATTAATTTGCTAATTGATTTCTAGATAAAGGGGTTTTGTAAAATCTTACTTCTACTGTTGATAAGAGCTCCAGAAAACGATGGTTTCTGGATATTAGGGTTTTGGGGTTAATCTGAAATCATTTTTCAATGGCGGATGACTGTTTAGGCTTCAAAGACGCTGTATTCATTTGATTAGTTGGATTTTCAATAATTTCTTTCCTAATAGTTTATGGATTTTGGGGGTTTTGTGAAATCTGATTTCTACTGTTCATTGCATGTTTCAATATGGGTAAAATTGGATTTTAAGGGTTTTCAGTTAATCTGAAATCTAACAGTGTTCATTTCCAACTAACCTATTGCTTTCATTTCCAACTAAAGGGTCATCTCTGACAAATGGATTCCAATATCTATATACAATTCATCTAACACTGTTCAATTTCAATAGATATACACAGTTGGATACCTTCATACTACTTCAACTACAGTGATCTTGTATAGCTAATGCTATAAATAATTTTTTGGAAAACTGTTGGTTACTTGTAGCCTGGTCATTGATCTGCAGACCATGGATTAGATAAAGATCGCTGGTATGGTCCGTTTTATCCATCTATTTTACTGTTTTCCAGTCTCATACATAGCATTTTCCAATCATAGCTTGAAACTGATAAAAGTTTTGCTTTGGTAATTATTAACTTTCTACAGTTTTGTATTTCTGTTCTTGTTATGGAACATGCCACTGTGGCATGTAATTGTTTATTATTACTATGACATATGCTGCTGGGATGTGATGTTATTGTTCGTAACAATGTCTTCAGTTTGTTAGAAGCCCACCAAAAAAGGGCTTCTTCTCTGTGCTGTTCTCATTTCTTTAGGGCATGTTTGGCGAGGCACTTAATGGCAGTTATCATTTTGTTTATTGCAACATGCGAATAGAACAATTTGACCGAAAATGTACAGTGGGAACCATCTTTGGAGTTTTGGTAAAATTCTTTTGTAGGTTCAGTATGAGAATGGAATTAACCTTGTTCCAATATTTTACAAGCATCATGTATGTTAGGCTGTTTGATTTAATGCATGCACCACTGCCATTGGTTTGGATATTCATAATTTTTTGTAATTAGATGACAGATTTGTAAGAGACATGGTGACCAAAAGCAAAATTTATCGAGTCCAATTGTCTTCCGTTTTGTTACAGAGTTAGTTTAGTCCAATCTCTTGAATATAAGAGTAGAGTTTTTTTACTCAAAATGTACATCAACATGAATATAGTCAACATGTACATCAGCATCCACCACACTTGCATGGATAATTCAACCTAATAGAAGTGAAGTTACCCAATGGCACAGAAAGAGATCCTCCTACAGAGAAATGTAAGAATGAGTGAGTTATAGTTGTAGCAAAACAACCATTTTGGTGGAGAATTGAGGTGCATACAAATTAAACTAGTAAAAGTAGACCATGTCCCATCCGATTGTTGTATGTGGCCTACATTAACATCCATTTGGACTGTAGACCCATATACCCAGTCAAATGGATGGCCTGGATAGCTAGTTTGCTGATTCTAAGACCCATGAGTCCAACCGAAACTGAATCATACATCTTTTTTGTCATGCAAATGAATTATTATGTTTTGTATATCAATCATAGAGGCTTGAATAACCATACAATTGTGTAAACACCCAATGCGCAAGATAAGAGAGTAGGTTCAGAATTTTACTCATATATATGCCTCTACATCAACCACTTGCTAGTACATATATAACTGTACAACGTATATATCCATATGGTTGTATAAATTTGCCTACAATACTATTACTTTAGTAATTTTTAGGGCTGTTACAAACTACCTGAATGGTTTAAGTTGTGCCAATATTTATTTCTCATCCAACCTGTTCGTAGGATAAAAAAACCATGGATGAAGGAATCAAAAAAATACAAACTTGATCCAAAACTGTTGTGGACCCCAAGAAATTTTCAATGGTAGATGTTCAAATCATACTGTTTCCTGTTGTGTGGTCCATATAAGTGTTGGATATACTTAATTTTTAGGTTTAAGACCTAAAATTATCTGGTAGAATGGATGGACGGAGTGGATACAATGCATGCATCACGGTGGACCCCATAGAGTTTCATCAGTACGCAATCCGCTTCTCGCAAAGATGAGGCACTGCACGAATAAAGAAGGGCCCAATCCATTTCTCAGCAAGCTTCAACTTCCCAAACACGACAGTAGTTGGAATGCGTGGAATTGCATGCAATCCCATGCCCGGCCAAACAGGATCCCAACTTGCTATCCGTGGATTACCCTGACCGTCCAAACAGGCCGCTCCATTAGACGCTGGATCATGGAAAATGGTGGGATTGGAGACAATCCACTGACGAGCCATTAATACCGTTGGTTTTTGTGCAATCCATCCAAATGCGACCTAATCCCTTTTAATCCCTCCGTTCAAATGGGCCCTTATGGTACTGCTGGCATAACTGGTACTCAAATACTTCACATTTCTATGTTAGTTTTGCAACACTTAAGAATTTATTGTCATTAAGCCTGGAATTATAGAAATACATGTTTTAATAGAACTAGGTTCATCACGGAACATCGAGCTGAGATTGTGTCTCAAATCGTTAAACTTAAATTCACAAGGCCAGTGCATGAGATGCGTAAATATTTCTGAAATCAATTAAAAACTTAAGTTAATTGTATTTATCCGATCTTTGTCAGAGTTGTGGCCTTTGGACTGTTAGATGATGACCAAATTTATGGTCTCCATCGAGATTATTATCTTGCTCTTATCCTTATAGTTATAAACTCAATCGGTGCTCGGTGATCATTGATCTGAGTTAGGGCTTTCTCGATTGATCGGCACGTCCGATTATCAGATGGTTACATCCAAACATAGATTGCCTAATGGGACATTGATCACATGTCTTATATTGACCCGTACACATCCTGTTATGTCCCATTGATTGGAAATAACCTCTTTTAGGGTTAATATAATGAACAAATGACCATTTGTGGACAATTTGACACAATAAATACCATTTCATTTCCTAATCCCCCTCCCCATACAAATTTGCCCTTGAAATTGGGGAGAAATGAGAATAGAGAAAGAGAGGGGTCCTTGGTGTTTCCTTGCACTAGAATTTTTTCGACAAAACTCAAGCTATTACCATTTTCCTTTGTCGAATCCACCCATACGCGTGATTAGAGGTAATAAATGTTTCCTACCTCCCGATTAAATTACCTCATGTTAGATCCTATGAATCTTATGTAAGTTTTCTTTGATTTGACTAGAAATTTATGATTTTCTCTAAAAACCCTAATGCTAAGTGCTATTAGGTCGCATGAAACCCTTTAGGGGGCGTTTGGTGCATGGGTTTAAATGGGATTAGGTGGGAGTGGGTTTTAAGATCCCATGGATCATCCCAAAGTCCTGTTTGGGACTCACATTAGGTATGAGTTGTGAAGCTCTTTCTTGGAATCAGCGCCGGGTAAGGGTTTTTGCAATCCTACTTTGGGTTTCATGTGGCTAGTGGTCGGTGCTATGTGGACCCCACCATGATGTATGTGTTTTATCCATGCTGTCTATCCATTTTGAAATATAATTTTAGGGTTTGATCCCAAAATGAGGTAGATATAAATCTTAGGTGGACCACACCATGGGAAAACAGTAGTGATTGAATTACACCATTAAAAACCTCCTAAGGCCAACTGTGCAGTCCACTTGAGATTTGGATCAAACTCGTTTTTGGGCTCATACCATAAAATGACATGGATGAATGGGTGGACGGCATGGATGAAACACATACATCATGGTGGGGCCCATAGAGCACCTACCGGTAGTGGCAAGATGAGTAGCCAATCCGTTTCCCAAGGATGGCCTCCGAGCCATGGGATTAGACGACAATCCCTGACACAATGTAATCTTTACATTTTGGTAATTCCATCCCACTTAAACCCATCTAATCCCATGCTCCAAACACCCCCTTAAGGTGTTGACCATTATTTATAGGTTGTCATTAATGACCCGTGAGGGTCGTAGTTAATGATTCTTGATTGTGAATGGTTCGGTGTATGCTAACATGTTTATATTTTGATGATGATTATAAATCGTGCAATAACTTGCTTATTGAATCTCATATATTCGATGAAATGCATGATTGAATAATTTACTAAATTTTAGGTTTATGCTAAATTTTATTATGATTATATAACGGTTAGTTAGTCTTTAATTGATATTTAGAACTGCTTAAGATGTTGGGTTAGTCATCAAATCGTTGAATTAAGGGTTGGCCCGAGTTAGGTCGGCCACCATAGGATTATTCAATCAACCTAGGTTGAACACAAACGACTGACAGTAACTGGATTACACGGGATGCTTGCACCCAATGTCGATTGCGCTGGGGTTATCTCATGTCAATTAAATTAATATAACGACCGACTGATCATATATATTCATAATGTATGACAACGACCAATTGAATGTAGGATACTTTCATTCCCATTGAATGAGTCTACTTATAATTATTAGCGATACGATCCTACAAAGACTCATGAGCCAGGCATGGTGGTACAAGACGTCGCGTCCAACCTGTCGGTCTATGCTGGGGTGACATGCCAGCTATATTGGTAAAAAGTGGGATGATGAGCCCACCATATTATTATAAAATTAGGTGACTAGCCTCCCCCGTAGTGACCATTGAGCATATGTGAAGGCTATGAGCATACCGTATTACAAATGAAATTGTTGTCGTAACTCCACCACATTTGTGTTTGGGTGATGAACCTTACATTATTTGTGGTCGTCCTTGGGTGATGAACTCTAAAATTGATTAAGGAACACAGGTGAGAAGCCATTACGACCGCATCGAGCCTCGTGGTCCAAGTAGAGACTCATGATATAATGATGGTATCTTAGCTTTGCCAATCTATTATATGAACTGTGATTAATAATCACTATGTTAATCATACATATCAATCGCATTATATTAGATTAAGCTATTGCGATTTGGCGTTAGAGTCACGTGATGAGATAATGTTGACATTTGCGAAATAAGCGTTAAAGTCGCTTGTGAGGGTGTGTTGGATTGTAATATGCATGCATTATTTCATAATCTTATTTGTGCATTTAATAAGAATATTTAGGAAGTGTTTGTATATCTGCTTTATCATTACATGTGCTGATTAAGTTGATAACATGTGTAACTTAGAATTAATAGAACCACTGAATTAATTACTCACTCTCACCTGGGATGGTGTTTTAAAATATCAATCCGATGATACAATTGATGCAAGTAATATTGAGATCACAAACATATGTGCTTAGATCAGCTTGCACCACCCCTACTATGTTCTGAAGGATTTGTCGAAACAGAAAACTTTACACTTTAATCATTTTGAGTATGTATATTTTGGCTTGTATAATATCCATTTGAATGAACACTACTTTTGAAATTGTACATTTTGAATATTAACCATATATTTTTTAATTTAGTTACATTTGCTTAACTTTTGATACCACTTATTTAAAGCCATTTTGATTTTTATCATGTATGAATGTTAATCGGATTGTGTGGGCACGTGAGAATTCTTCCACATACATTTTCAATGGGTTCACACCCATAAACTCACAATCAGAGTCTCCATACTTAGGTGTTAATTTTTGGACGTGAGAATTTTCTTTTATAGAAATTTTATAATTATTCATATTAAAAAGGATATTCTTCCAATTTGAAATATTTTTCAGCCATGCTACATCCATGAAGGGACTTTATATATATATATGTGTGTGTGTGTGTGTGTGTGTGTGTGTGTGTGCACGCGCGTGCGTGTGTGTGTGTGTGTGGAAAAAGGTTCTATGCCGTGGAGCTCATGGGAACTCCCCATGAGGTCGAGCTGTGTGGGCCCCACCATGATGTATGTCAAACATCAACACCGTTCATTTGATGGGTCCCCTTTAAATTATGGGATATCCCAAAAATAAGCCGTATACGAACTCCAGTGGGCCATACCATCTAAAATCATGTGAAGACATGACTAAAACATATAAAAGCACTTGGTGGGGCCCACCTGAAATTTGGATGTGTCTGAAAGTTGGTCTGACCCCTCATCTAAGTGGGACACACATAATGGTTGGGCTGGATTTGTGAACCACATCCCGGTGAGCCCAAAAAATGATTATGAATGTTTTAATGGAGGGTAACCCCTCTCAACTTTTGTATGTGGTGTGGCCCACACAAGTTACGGATTGACTTGATTTTTAAGACCTAAGCCCACTATGGAATGGTGCATCTGACCTATGGGATAGATGTTCGACATACATCACGGTGGGGCCCACACAGGTCGACCTCATGGGGAGTTCCCATGAGCTCGACCGTATCGAACCTTTTCAATATATGATATATGATATATATATATATATATATATATATATATATATATATATATATATATATATCAGTGGACCAACATTAATTAACTATGACTCTCTTGTTCTGATTGAGAACAAAAGGACAGTGCTCAAAGGTGCACTGCTTATCAAATGATATCAGTCCTATCTGCGAATCCCCTGCATTGTTTGTGGATTAATTTGATCATTTCCTTAATCTAAGATTGGATAGTGATTGGGTATGGGGCTCCACTTGCTGTCACCTTTGGGTTGATAGGACAGGTAAGATTCACCTACAGCCAACTGACGGTGTGAGCATTTCTCACCTAATCAAACGTTCCAATGTCAGAGAGCTTTTCACCATTTACCACCGGAGGAGAATGAATGATCACTCTTTTTTCATCATCGGTTTGGTGGTCACGTTTTGGACGGACAGATTCCTCTGATTTTGTCCGTCGATACCCATCGACATGCATGTATGCCCGTTGTGGTGTATCATGTGGCAAAAAGTTCTGGTGATCAGATCTATTAATATGGATTAGATGCCCAAAATCTCAGTGATTGGATAAATCTGACCGCTCATCTGATGCATATCATTACTTCAACCGGTCTTTTCTATGGATTAAGATCGGATGGCTACCACAGCCAAACCATCATGATGCCGGCCCATACGCGCAGTGGCTACCGTAGAATCATCCCAATCACTAGATGTTTGACACGTGTACTGTGAGGAGGGAATTGCAAGAAACTTTTATGCAGTGACGTGCATAATCTTGTGGGAGAACGAATTAACTGTTACCTGGGTAACAACTTTACACTAACCATGTGGGGCCCACCTTTATGCATTCTTTGTATATCTATGCCGTCCATCTTTTTTTCCATATTATTTTAGGATGCAATCCAAAATCATAAGAAAATCCAAATCTCAGGTAGACCATAACAATAGAAATGGTGATAAATAACCATTAAAAACATTTTATGGGCCACAAAAGTTTTGAATCAATCTGATATTTCTATTTTCCATTCATCCAGATCTTATTATCAACAGGTTGGATTGTAAATAAACATTATGAAAACCTTATGATTGGTCCTTTGGATTTTTTTAATGGTGAGGCACTCAATCACCACTGTTTCTTGTGGTGTGGTCCACCTGATATTTGGATCTGCATAAATTTTGGTACCCTATTCTAAAATGGAATGGAAAAGTGGATGGATGGAGTTGATATACAACACATTATCAAGGTGGGCCCTACGGTAGGGGTAACATCCACTAAGCTGTTACCCAAGTAACACATAGGGGCCACCATGATGTTTGTGAGAAATCCACCCCGTCCATCTCTTTTATGAGCCCATTTTAAGACTTGACCAAAAGTGAGCAAGATCAAAGACTCAAGTGGGCCGCATTAGAGGAAACGGTGGGTAGGGGAATTCATACCGTTGAAACCTCTCTGGTAGTTGTTGATGGTCAAATATTGCATATTAGACCCCAGTTATTACTTGAATTTACGAACATGATACTGTTTAACGGCCAATTTTAATCTTGTTTGTGTTACAAGGTGAATTTACGAGCTTGGACTGAAAAGGGGCATTAAAAGCATGGGTTTGCTGCTCAAGAATCACCAAGGCAAGGGATGGACCCCAGGGGACCGAGATCGAAGAATTTACATGCCAGAGATCCGAGAAAATTGAGCAATTTAAGGTAAAGAGGCTTAAAAGTCGTCCAGAATGCAAGATATAGGGTTCTCATCATCCGTTCGGCTCAAAACTTTTCATATGGCCTGAGGACCATAAATTAACTGTACAAGTTAAATTTCATCCATTGGATCCTTGTGGAAGTGGCCCAACGGACAGATTAACCCATAAATCATCATTCTGGGGCCAACTTGATATCTGGATATACTTCAAATTTGGTCTGAACCCCTTAAATAAGGTGATAGAACGGATGGACGGAACAGATTTCTCATGAACATCATGATGGACCCCACATGTACACTGCGTGTACATAGGGTACACGTGTGCTGGACGCGCAATGGACACCAGATCTGGTCAATAGACGGTTGACCCATCTCTCTTGCGTAGAGGAGCCAACGGTGGTCGCTGGTCGTCCGGTTTTGGCTAGTGGGCCCCACCTATCATCTAAACGGACGATCCGGACTGTCCATTGTGTCCAGAGGTTGGTCAAGACCCTGGCCATGCTTTCTTTTGGTCACTTGCACACGTACACACGTGGATCACTAAAAAATGCAGGATGGACGATGAGTTGATTTGATACAGTGGACCACACCAAAACTCGACCAAAACCACTCATTTCTGACTAGAATTTAGCCATAAATCTAATGAATTGGGTGGATTTCATCGAAAACATCGCTATGGGGTCCACCAAATAGTCCAGCATAGTCACGTGCGTTAAGACGTGCGTCCTCACGTCCGGCCCTCCGTGGGCCATTGTGTGACCCAGATCACGGTCGGATCAGTGATCAGACCGTCTAAACTCATGAAAAGGGGGTCACAACCCTTCCTATGAAGTCGGAATGAGTAGATTGGAGGATCACGGTCTCCAAACTCACTTCAAACTCAGCTTGTATCCATGCTTCCGCTTCACAAGGTGCGAAATACAACTAGCAACGCACATCACCGACTTCCACAGCCCAGCCGACCTCTCTTCTCTATAAAGGGGAGAGAAAATGTGGAGAGAGGGCATTTAATTCCTGGGACGTGTGGAGTAAAACGTGGAAAGGGGAGAGAGAGATAGTGGAGACAACAATAAGAGTTTTTCCTTTTTCTTCCTCCTTGGTTTGTTTCTTTGATGTTTTCCTTTAAGAGATTTGAGTTCACCATGTTTATGATGGGCTAAACCTCTTAGCTAAGGATAAGAAGCTAAGAAGTGAAGCTTGTAGCGTGATTGGAGCCTTTTTATTTATGCCTTTTGATTCATGTTAAACTGAACTGATTTTGATTCTAGTTGATTAATAGAAATGATTTTAGTTTTTAATGGTTTAATGTGACTTAAATTACAATAGATCTGCAATAGCTTTAAGTATGTTCTTAGCATTATAGGGATTGTGAATTTATGAGTCCCTGTTGTTCATCATCGTCTCCTGGGCATGGTTGGATGATGGAATCCTTCTTAACATTCATACATCCCTCAGATTGTCTGTGGATTGGTTAAATTCTGTTGTTTACTTTGTCTCATAAGCATGATTTTGTGATGGAATCAATTCTAATTGTCATGCCTATCTGATATTGAAAACTATATCAATGTAAGTTCATATTAGTTTTTAATGAAATATCTTCCAATTGAATGAAGATAGGACTCTGATTCTAATTGTGTTCGTGAATCAAGCATAGATCTCCCTGATCTCTACCAGTGGATCCTTAGAATCTTTAGTTTCCCACATTTGAATTTTATAAGTTTTAGTTTAAGATTTCACCATTATTCTCTTAAAATTTTCTGATTTAGATTACATCTTCGCCTATAGGGCTGTAAATGGTCGGGTTCGGGGGGGGGTTTAGCCAAAACCAGACAGCCCATTTACTAAACGTGCAGGGTCCAATTTTGGACCCGGACCGCTTAGTAAATGGGCGGTCCAGGTCGGTCGAGTCAACCCATTAGACTCATTTATAAATGGGCCTGGGTCTGGTAGAGGGAGATCCACCCAGACCCATTTATAAATGGGTCGGGTCTAACGGGTTTGGTTAAGGGAGATCCAGACCCTGAACCAAACCTGTTTAGAAACGGGTCCAACGGGTCTAACGGGTCCAACAGTTTGTTGATGCATGAGAAGTGTAGTTCTGTTTTTAGCCTTAAATAAATAAACTTTTTCCAAAAACCTGAAATTATTTTAAATATCATTCAAATGGAATCTTTGTAAATATTAAAGTTATAGAAACAAAATTAAAAATTTGAGAAATTAAATAAGATATATCTTAGGATTTAATTCTAGACCAATCCTCCAACTCATTAGAATCGTCATCCACTTCTACTACATGCAACTCCTCCTTCAAATCTATAAATTTTACACATGACATACAACCTAGTTAATAGAGATTTAGAAAAGACTTTTCCATATTAACTACTGATTATACATCTATTGGCTGGAGTGGATCTCAAATAAACAACATGGTGGGCCAGATAAAAAATCAAGGAGGTGTGTCTTATTTTCAAACTAGTTTGTATTTTATTTTGAAGTGGGAACGTCGTTAGTTGCTTAATATATAGGGAAGTGAGAATGCCAGTAGAATATATAGGAAAGTGGGAAGGATATGGGTCTGGGCGGGTCTCATGTAAGGTAGACTAGACCCGCCCATTTACTAACAGGGTTCGGGTCGGGTCGGGTCTAAATGAAAGGAACCCAGACCCAAACTCGTTTGACAAATGGGTCTATCCTTGGACCCGGACCCGTACCATTTAGCAAACGGGTCGGGTTTGGGTCAGGTCTTAATGGGTCGGGTCCGGGTACCCCATCGGGTCCGCTGACCCATTTACAGCCCTATTCGCCTAGTTCTAGTTCAAGTTACTTTCAGATTGCGTACAAGGTTCAGTCCTTGTGGATTCAACCTCGGTCTTACCGAGATTATTACTACATCACAACCCTATACTTGGGGTGTGAACAATAGTTAGTGATGTTTACATGCCATTCATACCGTAAATAACGTCATTACTATTGGGATGAACTGAAAACACAAATATTAACTTGATTTAAAACTTGTGTGGCCTCATGAATATTTCAACCGTGGACGTTCAATCCTCACATTTTAGGCCCACTTTAGTATTGGATACGACTCATTTATGGCCTCATGTTCTAAAATGAGCTCACAAAACGGGTGAACGGGATGGATTTCTCATAAACTTCATGGTAGGCCCCACCTAGGTTCCGATTGTAGGAACTTCCCTTGAAAGGCTTTCCCATCAAATTCGCAACCTTTTGTGGGTGCCGATTGGGTTAGGTCGAGTTAACACCAAGTTTAGTCTAGCCTTGACCCACGCCATCCATCTATTCCTCCATGTCTTTCTAGAGCATGACTAAGAAAATGAAATAGATAGAAATCTCATAGGTGGACTAGCTCTTAGAAAAATTGGTGATTGACCATTAAAATTTTAATGTGGGCCACAAAAGTTTTAGATTGTAACATTTTAGATTTTCATTAAATTTGGTCATTATCTAACGGTACAAAAGCCACAACTTTGTAAAGACCGAATAACGACAAGTAACTTAAGTTCTGGATTAATTTAATTCACACATCTTATGCAATGGCCTTACGAATCCAAGTTGATCGATTCGAGATGCAATCTCGGCTCGATGTTCCATGATGGATGTCAAGCCCACTAATATAACGTCTTTCTATATTCTCGGGTTTAATAACTCACAAATGAGTGGTTTAAAGTTTATTCAGAAAAATCAAGATATTTTTATAATGAATTGGGTAGCGAGATTTCTTGTGCGTGATGATTATGGTTTGAATTAGCTAAGTTCATAGTATAACATATTCGCAACTAGTAGAAATTACGATATGATATTAATCACCCTAAATCGTTGGTTCTTAGACTAAAAGAGTAACTAGGTTAGTTTAGTTTGCTAATTAAAATCTGACCCATAGTTGTCTCAGCTTTAGGTATTTCTTTATTTAGTTACAACTGTCTTGATTAGTTAGTGATAGGTCAGCTAGATTTGTAGCCTTAGATGAATAAATCACAAAGCTAGACTCGATGTATAAGTGATCGGATGGAATAGTTGTTAGCTTCCTATGACTAATTAACCGAATTTTTAAAAGGCTAACATTTAGTGTTAATGGTCAGTAAGTGACAACATAAGCTACTTACAACGAAAAATTTTCAAGGATTTTAAAAATCCAAATAACGAAAATCCGGGATGTTACAATTTAAAATATAGAAAAGTTGTTCTTTCCCACTGTTAGTTAATATTAATGTTAAGAAATATTGAAAGTACGTTGTTGAGGGTCAAATATTGCATTTCAAACCCTATTTATTGCATGAATTTACAAACATAATACTGATTAACGGTTTAATTTAATTGTGTTTTCGATGCAGAATGTATTTAGGAGCTTAAACTGAACTTGGGTATTAAAAGCGTGGATTTGGCACTCCGATGTCACAAAAGCAGGGGACGGACCCCAGGGGACCAAGATTGACGGGTTTACATGCCAGAGATCCACAAAAATCCGGAAACTGAAGCTGAAGTGGCCTGAAAAGTGCCCTGAATACAAGATCTCAGGGTTTCCACCATCCGTTCAGTTCGAAACTTCATATGTGGTCTGAGGACAATAAATTAACCGTACACGTCAAAACTCAGCCATTGGATCTCTGCGAAAGTGGCTCAACGGATAGATCGGACCTTTAAATCCTTAAGTGGGGCCCACCTACTGTCCAGATATGCTTCATATTTCATCCCTACGGTTTAAATGACATGATAGAATGGATGGACGGAGTAGATTTTTCATAAACATTACAGTGGACCCCACATGGGGGCGCATGAGTGCACATGCGGTGCACTCCCCAGCCGCACCGGACCCGTATTCGGTCAACCAGACCGCTAACCAGAGCTTTCTTGAGCAGGAACCAGCGAACGGACAGCATCCGTCCGGTTTCATGCAGTGGGACCCATCCATCATCGAAACGGATGATCCAGACCGTCCATTACGTCCCTGGGGTAGGTGTGACCCTCTCCTAGGTGTCCTTTTGGACCTATGCTCGTGTACGTACGCAGATCGTGATCAAACGCAAGATTAACGGTGTAATACAAAGTTGCGTGGACCACACCTTCATCAATCCGATCTCGTCAGTCCTGAACGGTTTTTCGCCAGAATTTCAATGGACGGGGTGGATTTATACATAGATATCAAGCTGGGGCCCACCGACCTTCACAGTGAGAAAAACCGAAACTCTGTTTCGCAAAAAGGTTGCGATTTTTTGCTATGGGCCACCATCATGATGTTTTCATCTGATCTGGACTGTCCATCAGGATTCTACAGGTCCGATAACCATGACCTAAGTGGAAATTTTCTAAGAAGCAGCGTGGATCTGTTCTCAATCGTCCAAACACAGGTCGGACGGTAGAGTGAAAGAGTCAGTGGGCCTCACCAAAATCGATCAAAAATCATCCATTCCTGATGAGATTTCCGAGCTGAAACTAATGGCCGGGGTGGATTTCTCAGATCCTGGGGTATGTGGGCCCCACCGAGAGAGCAGCGCCGACATTGTCGGGCTCTGTTTACGCAATCCGCGTACACCCGGCCGATCTGAGCCGTTCTGCGATCACAGCAAGGATCGGTCCATCCATCTGGACCATCCAAATCCTTCCTATGTTACAACCGACCATCTCTAAAGAGATTAAACGGATCAGATCACTGATCAGCTTCCAGTTTTGTGGATTGCTGAATACTAGGTTAGCAAATCTGAGAAAGCGAATGTCTTCCGCATATTACTGACCTTCTCATTCTGGGAAACCTCCATCCAGCGAACTCCAGTCGCTATAAAAGAGGAGCTTTTAGGGATGAGAAGGTATCTACGGACGTGGGAGAGAGACAGGGAGAGTTTTAGTGATATTTTTCTTTTCTTTTTCTTTTATTTTTATTTTTATTTTTTTATTTATTTTCTTTTATTTAAGAGATCTAGTCCACTCATGTGTGGCTAAACCTCTTAGCTAGGGCTAAGAGGTGAAGCTTGTAGCGTGACGGGATGAGTCGATGCTTGTGCCTTTTGTTTAAACTGAATAGGATTTTGATTTAATTTTATTAAGGGAATGTTTTCAGTCTTTAATGGTTTGTTGTGACTGAAATTACAATGGGTCTGCAATGGCTTTGAGCATGTTCTTTTCTTCTTTATGTTTATGACGTCAGGAAGCCCTATTGTTCACCATCGTCTCCTGGGCATGGTTGGATGTCGGTACCCTTCCTAACCTTCATACATTGATTGGTTGGTAATTAGTTTAATTCTGTTGTTTGCTTTGTCTCTTGGGCATGGTTTGGTGATGGAATCCATTCTAATTCATATACCTTTCATCTCTTGAAAACTTTATCAACGGCGGTTTAGTTAATTTCCCTGATTTTTAATCCAGACATACGATCTCCCTGATCTCTACAAGTGGATCCTCTGAATCCCTAGTTCCCTTCCTCTGAATTTCTCCTAAGTTTTAGATAATAATCTCACAATTATTCCTCAAATACAAATCAATTTAGATTCAATCTCATTCTAGTTCTACATCTAGTTAGTTTTCAGATTACGTACAAGTTCAGTCTCTTGGGATTCGACCTCGGTCTTACCGAGTTTATTATTACATCACAACCCTATACTTGGGGAGTGAACATACGTATTCTCCTAAGGTTATTATTTACATGTTGAATTATGCACTAATCTAACAGTTCAAAATGTGTCATGTGACAACTATACCACATATACTATAGATGGATTTAAAAAAAGGAGTTAGAGGTGTGTACATTTGGAAGCATTAAATAATAACGTTCTATCAAAAGTAACCATGTGCAAAGTGTCCTATCAAAATAAGTCTTTCTATTGGCATTACATGCTAGTCCTGAAAAAAAAAAACTTTACAGAAGGAAAGAGTCAACTTACATCAAGACTCTAGCAAAGCTTTATAAAGATATAACTCAATTGGAATAGCAAAAGGCATTTTGATATTTTACACGTGGCATGATATGATTGGTATGTATACAGGGAAAATTAAGGAGATTTTACGTAGCTGATTATCCAAATTTCTCATGGAAACTTACGCATGACCATTGCCCTTCCCAATCTATATAAAGAGCACCAGATGAAGAGCTTCAAGCCCTCACCAAATACAATCTCTTTACATAGCGCAACCCTACTTATTTTACTTTTAGCTTTAGATTCTTTCACTTCTATCCAGCCCCATTGTAGAACATTCAGGGTTTAGAATGGTTTAGATGGCTGTTGTTCAGCGCCTTTGCTATAGTCGCTTGATAGTGTAAATATCCACGACCCATCGTTATCGGATCCTTGATCAACTAAGTCCTTATTTAGAAGATCACACCCCGGTCATATTTTGCTAGCCATCCACCTCGATTGTTTGTCCATATAGGCGATCACATGTATTTATTATTATTATTTATTTCTCTTCTTATTTTGTTTATTTGCTTATTGTAATGATTTTCAATTATAAATCAATAAAATCGATGATTCCACATTTAGTTTTTAGTTCTTCCAATCCATTACTGGATTATTGAGAAATACAGGGCATGCAATCACTATTAAGAGAAAAGTCCTTGGCTCAAGGCAAAAAGAATTTATTTAGAATGACTAACCCTCCCATTTTAAATCGACTGATCGCTACAACGTTGCTGGCTAGATAGTCAGATTAACCTTCACAGGTCTAATCTTACGGTTAATTCAGCGCCTAAGATCACAAGTGTTCAATCGAAATCAAATTTTCATGGGCTAAAATGTTTCGTTCCACTTGCATTCGGAGAACTAAAGTCACTTCGGCATGCATCTTTAGTGATGTATACATGGGACACACCGTGAAAATCACCTGTCTCAAGAATCATGGTGATATAATCGTTAGATTGTATGTTGAGTGAGAGTGCTAGCCCTACCCTAATTTTGCCAGCACGACTGGTAAATGGATAGGCATGGTTTGGACGGATGATCTTCATGGTGGGGCCCACCATTTACATGAATTAGATATCCTACGCAAGTGACACACTAATGGGAAAACCAAGGTTGCTGCATCCCTAGTTAGCATACATCGATATGTCTGTGATTGATGACAGGGATTCAGTATACAGTCTGCATTTTCGGCAATGTTGATGCCTTAATGAATGATGCAGATTGCCTATGGACCCACGTTTGTGCGGTTAGCTGTTAGGTAGGGCTTATGGCGATGTTTGTGAGAAATCCACTCCATCCATGTTGCGGCGGTGGAGCATGAGTGTTCTAGGTGAGAGACGAACTCTCTCTCTCTCTCTCTCTCTACTTCTTGCATGTGGTGGATGAGGGCCTAGTTTGTCTAGTTTTTGTCATGGGCTCTCTTGTGGTTGTCCGTATAAAATGAGGTTCATAGTTAGATAGTTCTATCACATTAATTCATCTTATGGAGTATTTCTTATACGGGTGGAAGAGAGATAAGTCTTGTATATTTATGTTTATGTTATTTTTAGTGAATAAGAAATCTCCGTATTACTGCCTTGTAAGGTGGGCATATTGATGAACCATATAAATTTTTGTATCTATTGTCTTTGTTCTTTTTTTTTTTCGCCTCGCTTACATTGACGGCGTTTCGTCAACTCATTTTAAGATATGAGCTCAAAAATAAAATTGATCCAAAACCCAAGCAATCCACGTGACAGAAAATAATGCCGTTGAAACATTGGTGGGTTACAAAAGTTTCAGATCAAGTTAATATTTTTTTGATTTCAGTTCTCCCTACTAAAAATGACATTATAATTAAACCGTTTGGATGGCATATAAACATCACAATAGACGTTAGAAATTGTCAACTATACTCATTTCCCTCCCCACCTTTTCCTGGGCGTGTTCAGTTTTAGATCTTCCTCATTTTAGGTTCACGTCTTAACATGAGTATGAGCTGAATAAAATAAAATAAAATAAAATAAAAATGTACAGAACAACACAGTGGGCCTACCTAACTTCCAGCCGCAGGAAGCTCATGTGGTCGAGGTCGCAGGGAATCCGCATCCTCAAAAGAAAGGATGGGAAGTGTTGCAACGTGGCTATTCCATGGCGACTTTTAAAGAACGACGACATTACCTGTTTAAAAATACTTCCCAACCATCCATGCCATAAACATGTATGTATATCTCAATCGTCCAAGCCGAGGCAGAATGGTCAGAAACGATTGGACAATCTTACTGTCCAATAGGTGACCATTAAATTGGACCGTCAAAACGAAGTTAGATAAGCGGTCCAGATTCAACATGTGAAATTGGACGGTTAAGATCATTCAACAAGTTTCATTTCAAGCTACGATTCACCTACAATTCTGCCCGCAATTTGGATGGTCTGAACTTTATATTCTCATATCCCTTCACGCCGAGATCTTAATTCTCTTCTTTCTAAATTTCCATAATTATTTATTTTCCTTTTTTTCTCCATTCCAAAGATGAACACATCTACCACAACCACAGGCATCCACTTCACATACAATCTCTAAGGCAAATGTTTTACTAAAAGCTTGGGAGATAAAAATCACTTTGTATAAGATTATGAAAATTAGATTAACTTTGATTTAATTTTGCAAGTTATTTTATTTTATTTTTTTGAAAATAAAGTTACATAAATTGGAAGGAATAAATGCTGTATAATGGACAACTCATACCACTCTTACATGCCATTATGGGGCATTTGGGAGCTTGTATTTCAAATACCTCCAAAGAATAAAAATACATTAAAATTTTATATCATATTTATAGAAGTTTGAATTTGATTATTAAATCAACCTTATATATCTAATTAGTGTACATATGTAATGTTTGATATAATAATTGTAACAAACCCATTGAAATATGTACTTTAGACAAAAATAATGAAATTTCAAGCCTTGGGTGGATCACAAGCATAAGATTACAAACGAGCAATTAATCAATGGTTTTTAACTATTGATTTACATGGCTAATGTTTGAATTATTAAATTAATATAACTTTAGAAATGGAGATGATAATTTGGTTGTTTTGGATATCATTAGTGTGCCGCGTGTACAATAGATCAATGGCTTAGTGACACTTTTGTTACATACAACTCACCTACCTTTAAATTGAGCAAAAAAGAGAGACACTATGGTTCACAGCACAATGAAGAGATTACAAAACACAGTAAAATAGTATTTTTGAAATACCTTCGATTCCAAATATCTCACAATCCATACTGTCAAATAACTTTTGGAATATGATGACATTCCAATACATGCTGCCAACGACCCCTAATTCAATTCAAGATGATTAAGGTCAAGACTCAAGGTTAGCTATAAACCATGTAATTGACCAAAAAATGATTAGGTATTATTGGTTCCAATTTATAAAGATATTAAATATCATGGTTTAAGTGTTGCAAAATTTATTGCTTCAACTGATTGCCATAGAGATGTCATTCCAATGGGTTGTTTTTCCCTCAAAGTTACATTTGTTCTTGACTTTTCTTGTAAGCCACCACACGTAAGGATGGACAGAATTTCGGAGAAAGTGATGATGATGGCCGTCCTTTTAATCCTGGTAATGGGTTTGGCATGGGCCAACAAAATCAAAATTTTGAATAGGGACCAGCCTGACAAATAATCCAAATTCCAGGCTAGCCCGGCCAATTTTCAGGCCTATTCCTTTTCATTTTTAATCTATTTTAGAAAAGCCACCGTGGTGGAAGGTGGGTACGTATGGATCTCATTGGTGTTGCTCAAAACACATTCTTCTAAACTTCCATGACAACCAAAAAATTTAAGAAAACGCGTTCAATGTTTTTCTAGAGCTTGCCCCAAGCAATACAAACTTTTCTATTAAGAGTTAGAAATATCCTATTGTTGAGTTTCTACGTAAAGAATTGAATTTTCGGCACAAAGATATTTCAAACTATTTTCTAAGATATATCCTGAGGTGTACAACACTCATCGACATCTCATTAATTGTTATTTTTATTAAAAATTAATTCTTCTAAGTATTTTGTCAAAAATATTCAGCCAAGGTAGCTTAAGGAAATGGTCGACCAATCATGTATGTGGTCAATCAACATATATGTGTTTTATTCCCTACAACTCTTTCTCAGCCAAGCTTGGATAGAATAGCAGAACAAATACAAGTATCGATCACATAGCAAAGCAAAAATATGTTTCTCCTCATTAATATGTTTACTAATGGTAATTGTGGCTTCTCGGGAGAATCAATAATTGCACTGCATCTTTGATACATTGCTAATACATCATCTAAGAATTATTAATTAAGAATTGTTATATTGGATAGTTGTAAATAACCTCATAGCTATATAAAAAAGAATTATCCTGAATCTACACCAAGGTATTGATAATGATTCTAAAATATTTTAAAATATAATGTGATATGAAGAGATAGAATGCAATAGAAACAAAGAAATAGGTAACGGACTAAGAGATCGAATGCAACAGAAACAAAGAAATAGGTAACGGTCAAAGTGAACCCTTGCGGCTCTAGGGCATCTAGTTATTTTCCAATATATTAATGAGTTTCCTCTTGTGAACCATCAAGCGGCAATCCTCCTTCAAAACATCACGGTGGCTAATGACACCTTTTAACATATGAGTCGCAATGAGCGCAATTCTCTTTTGTATACATAATGAGAATTGTATGAGGTAAAAAAATAAAAAAATGCAATTAATTTTTTCAGTATGATTAAACCATGCATTATTAGAGAGCATATGAACGGCATTATTAAAAAATAAACAGCTTTCAAGTAATTAGAGTGAAACCTCGATTCCATCCAATTGATGTTGTATCTCATCTGCCTAGTCCCACAGAAGTTCACCACCATTTAAAAATGAAAGTAATGTCCTCAACACGTGTCGCTTGTGCTGTGTGAGACCTTTAGGTTCCACATGATCAAGAAATCCTAATCATTCAATTTATGGCTATCAAATGGATGGTTAAAAGGAACACATTGAATGGTCCAAACTCCTAGGTCAAAATCATACTATAAGCTTCCCCTATTCTCTCTCCTATGATTTGCAAATCATCTCTCCTCTTGACCTGCATTAAATAGATTCCTACAAAGATTCAATTATATTTATTATATATAAATACTTGGTTGATTAATATATAAGATGCCGTATCTTCATTAACCAACCGATGATTCGTATCTTCGATATTATAACTAAGAAATCTGTATTTTAAATTCTATGATCTCACCTCAAATTAAGGTTTGGTTTCGAATTAATGATGCTATCTACAGCTAAACCTCTTGAATAATATAAATTAATTGGATTAGTTTAGTCTATCTCTCCATTAATTTTATTGGGGATGTAGCGAGCTGCCAACCATGTCAATCAAACAGGTCATTTATCAACTAATCTTTCGTAATCGCCAACCGAGAGAAGACTTAGAAGAATATTCTTGCTATTTATTGTGGTATCTTAAGGAGTGTTTGGTGGAAGTAGCACTGAAATTGCAATTCCACTCCTTTCAAGTCAACTTGAAATTTTAACTCAATTGTAAGTTGCAGCCTAGTTGAGAAAGGTTGGGTTCGAGCCTGTAATTTAGTGATAGATACTGTGATATTGGCTAGAGTTTGAAAAATGTCATAATACTTTTGTGAAAAGGGTAATCAAATGATATTATTTTAATATCATGAGATTTTTTAAAAATCAATAATTTTTTACAAAATTATCATAATTTTAGTTCATGTTTTGTTATTTCACTGTATGTAATAACTTTAAGAAAAATGATTGAGTGCAAATGTTTGCAAACAAGCTGTGCGGGCCCCAATGTGATGTGCTACTCACATTCACTTTAATCATCATGCACTCATTTGGCCATGGACCAAAAACTAGGGACACAGATTGCGTCCTACCCCGCCCGTCTCTAGCCACGAACGGGCAATTCTGTGGGCGGGCCCACTATGATGTATAATGAGACAAATCCAATGCTCAGGTGGACCACGCCAAATAATAAACATAGGTAACATTAAATGCACAAAGCGTTAAATGCAAGAGTCATCTTTGGTGTGGCTTGTATTGGACCTGCCTCATTTTTTACCTTAAAATGATACGAGAGGAGAGATGGACAACATGGATAAATTGGTACATCATAGTGGGCACGCCCACAGAACTACCTATTCGTGTCTAAAGACGGGAAAGGTTAGGATGCAATCCGCCTAGGTAAATCTAACATTAATGGGCGAGCAAAAGAGTTGAGAGGGAACGTCCACCCTTGATTCTTGTAAAAGAAATATACATCATTGACAAAATTACCCGTTAGAATCCCGGCCATCCCGAAGCTTAGGTGAGCATCTCTTCTCATCTATATATTCCTATTGAGGTAGCCCACCCAAGTCATGAATTGGGCTGATTTTTGCAGCCATGGCCAAACAAGGGATAACGTGTATGATGGTCCAAGTGAATATTATGAACATATCACCATGGGTCCCTCACAAGTACTCTTATCTTATAATAAATGCAGCATAAACATTTATACTAAATTATGACCCGAATTTTAAAATTATTAACTAATTTATAATAAATATATTAAAAATTTTCACTTACCTAAAACTTTCTTATAACATCACTACAAAAAATTTAAGATTAGAAAATCTGCCCTCAAATCAAGAAACTGTTGAGGATGTGATTTGTCGCTATGGTGGTAGACAGACATCATTTCACCATTCAGGTTTCCAGATGGAGCCAACTTACCTAACAAAAATAACTAGTTATCACAATTCAATTGAATATAGTGGCATCCAAACGCCAAAAGAAAAGGTTGTGATGGTCAAACACGCATCTCTTTAGTTTTAAGTAGCTTAATACAAGGAAAAGACAAAACCAGGAAAAAGAAATATGGAAGAAGGTGATGTCAAGCTATTACACTTTTATAAGGAACCTACTTCCCCTCACGTTTCTCTTTCTTCCTACTTTGGGAACATTTTCTTTATTTATTTATTATTTATTATTTATTTTATTTTTCAGATCACGTTGACGCCCATCTATTCCACATTTATGGAATCAATCGACCACTGACGGCCCTACTCAATGTAAATGTGTGGCCCACCTACTGAGTGGATAAGTTGTTTTTTAAAATAATATTCATGGCGGGGCCCACCGTTTTTTCATCGTGTGGATGTCCGCACCTCTCTCTCTCTCTCTCTCTCTCTCTCATGAGGTGCAGTCGTGTGGGACTTGAATAGCGTAGTGTAGAACATTGCAGCATGTTTGTATACGTGGCAAAGCTCGGTGGGCCCCACTAAGATGTATGTGTTTTATCCATGCCGTCCATACATTTTGTCGGATGGTTTTAGGTTGTGAGTGCAAAAATGAGTCAGATCCAAGCTAAAGTGGACCACACCAACATGAAGTAGTGGAGATACTGACACCTACCCGTTGAAAGCTTAAGGTGGGCCATACCACGAGAAAACGTTCTTCACTGTTAGTGAGGCCTACCGTGTTGTGTGTATACCATCTAATCCATTCATCAGATGCAGTCCAATGGGATGAAGGTACACCGAAAATCAAGTCATTCCAATACGCAGGTGGCACAAACCATGTGAATTTGGAGGTCTTATTCATGATTTTACACTGTTCCTTGCCTTGTGGCCCACCTACGTTTTTTATCGGGCTGATTTTATTTTTTTAATTATTTTTTTAGTTTCTCATTTTTGGGCTCATGCCCCAAAATGATCTGGAAAAATGGATGGCGGCGTGGATGAAACACATATACCACGGTGGGGCCCACAGAGCTTTTCCACGTGCTGTCTGGATAATGTTGGAGTCACCACTCACCACGCAATCCGAGCCCATTCTTGCCTGACACGGAAGGGATATTCCCGGACGCGGGTTTACTGCAGAAGCCTTTCACAGGAAGTTACTGCTTGGGATGCTAGGTGGGGCCCACCGTAATTTTTGGAATAAATCCACTCCGTTCATCTGTTTTGTGAGAGTATTATAGGAGATGGAACTAAAAATAAGGTAAATATAAATATCAAGTGGGGCATACGAGAGGAAAATTGGGGAAAGAGTTTCCTACCATTGAAACCTTCGTGGGCTCCAACTTGATGTTTATATGCCATCCAAACCGTTTATAAGGTCAATCCCTCTAGGATGAAGTGAAATAACAGAAACCTTAGTTTAATACGAAGCTTTTGTGGCCGTGTGAATGTTTTAACGGTAGTCACTGAATCCCCACTCTTTCCTCTCGTATGGCTCACTTTAGTTTTATATTTGACTAATTTTTGGTCTTTTAACTTATAATGGTCTCAAAAAACATATGGACCGAGTGGATTTATCCAAAAACATCACGTTTGCCCCACCTAGCATCCCAGTGCAGGAACTTCCTGTGAAAGTCCTTCGCAGGGAACCCGCGTCAGATATTCCCTCTCCCATACCATTTCTTCCGCGTGGAGGCAATTTCACATCATACGTGTTTTGGTTGAAGCTAGCCATGGCTTTTCTCCCCCCACACGTGCCGATGTGGAATGTGCAAAAAGATCCGAGCGGTTCATAAGGTGGGGCCCACTTCGTGTTCGATATGGCATTAAGGTTGGACTTGCCTACTGAATATCTGGGCCCCACGTGTTAGACATTCTGTTTTCTTGGTACAGGTATAACACGCTTGATGAGCGGACCAGAGCTGTCTGATTTTTATGAGTCCAACTCATTTTGTAGGCGCTTTATGATGTGGGGTTGTAGTTTTAAGAAGAAACAAGGAAAAGGTGGGACACAATATCAAGTGGCTTAGAATAAACTTCCTAAAAAGAATTTAACTTACACTCCCTTCCCACCACATGATTAATGGACTATCAGTCACCTATATTAGGCTGTTTCCTAACAAACCATGCACCCCATTTTTCCAGTCAACGTATCACTTGTTCATCAGATCCATGTAAAAAAAAAATAATAATAATAATAATAAAAGAAATACATGAATAGCCAATGGTCTGATTCCACTTACGGACACACATGGCCCACATAATTAGTAGATTGGCCTGCAATTCAAGATAGGTGGTTCTTGTGGTGGGCCGACCGGTTCCATAGATCAGATGTCCAGCGCATGTGGTACTTTGGCCCAAAAAAGGAAAAAAGAAAAAAAAGAGGGTTTGCATCCTAAGTTACGGTGCAACCAGCTGCAAGCGGGCCAGTCCGAAGTTACTCATGTCAATTTTTTTTTTTTTTTTGGGTTAGTTTGTTAGTACACACCTTTGAAATGGATGCACCTGTCGACACCTTTGGGGGCATTGCCGTATATCTTTCTAATTGCGGAATTTAAA
The DNA here is from genome assembly GCA_030180095.1 of Magnolia changhungtana. Taxonomy (NCBI): domain Eukaryota; kingdom Viridiplantae; phylum Streptophyta; class Magnoliopsida; order Magnoliales; family Magnoliaceae; genus Magnolia; species Magnolia changhungtana. The sequence goes on along the minus strand of JASAUF010000411.1, from coordinate 10,438,612 downwards.
AGACCGTGCATTGGATCAAAATAAAATTCGTATTTTGTTGGAAAATATATTTCAGATGTGTATTGGCTTAGGCACCGAAGTGTTTGAAACCCATCAAAAGTCATTTCTTTTTAGGCTCCACTAGAGTTGTACGTGAACCGATTTAACTCGCTCGACTTGACTCAGCTTGATTCAACTCGTTGGAAACTGAGTTCGAGCTATTTGTTGGAGCTAAAAAAATTTTCGAGCCGAGTTTGATCTTATCCTAGCTCAAATCAACTTGGACCGAACCTCAACTCGAATCAATTCGGTGACTTGGTTATTTTGATATTGACATTGCTCACCAAGTGTTTGATGAAATGACTCAACGAAGTGGTGTTTCGGGTGCATATATTCTTTGTAGGATCAGCTAGTGGTGAAGAAGGTATAATACGAAACAAATTACTATAAAACAAATTACATGATAAAACTACCTTTGTATTTTGATTTTGATGTTCCCTATCGAGTGTTCGATGAAATGCTTACAAACCGTTGTCGTTGTTTTGCATTATGTGAGAAATTGAGGATGTGTTTCATGTGTTTGAGAAAGTGTCGCAGAGGCTCAAACTTGGCTCGAATTGGCCCGAGCAGCTGACCGAACTGAGTCGAGTTCACTAGTTAGGCTCAAGGACCAAGCTAGCTGAGTTCGAGCTTGGGTCAGCTACTGGCTGAGCCGAGTCGAGCTATGCCAAGGTCGCCTCAGTTCAACACGTGTACAGCTAGGCTCCACTAGGATTGAGATTTTACGTAAATCACAACTTAATGAGGTCTACTAGTATGCCTAATCATATTATACAATCCTCAGGAAAACTCGAGACCATTGATCAATAAAGTCCACATTATATAGAATTCTTATAAAAAGAACCCATACCATTAACTCAAAAGATTAAATTTATAATAAATACAATAACATAGTAACCATTATTTTTAATTAAATAATTAAAAAAAGAAACTCCATCATATTATTTTCAATCCATGGCACGATTAAAAGCTAAAAAATATAACACCTAATGAACAGCCCAGATCTTGCACAAAAGTCAAGTGGCATGGTTGTTTTGATATATCAGGGGTTGCGCTGGGCTCATGCCCAGGATTTACTATACAAACGGGCTTGGACAGATCTCGGACCGTCCAATCGACAACACTAACTACCTCATCCATGCATACAATGGCTTCAACCGTCCAAATTGTGGGCCCCAATGTGAATGAAGGGTGAGAATCATATGAATCAATCTTGCTTCCCCATCTCACGGTTGAATATATTTAAAAGGGAAATGCCCACATCCAAGTGATCGGACGGTAGGTTTCTGTCGTCCAGCGGATAACATCCAACCTATAGTGTAAGTGTGACATCCACACCGTCAAATAGGTTGAATCATGATGATAATCGCCTTATGGAAAATTCAACTCCATCTTATCATCAGGTGGGCCACACCATGAAAAAATAATGTACAGCCGCTAATAAATAAGGAAGCTGATCGGTGGGCCCAAAATATTGGACGGTAGGATGTAGCACACAGGTAATATGCTGGAATTTATCTGGCAACTAAACGTCCACATGGTAGTATTGGAGTTGGGACCGAACTTAGTTACGTCCCTCGCAGAAGCAGGTTACATCCTGACTCGGTCCAGGCAGGGGCTCTGTGGTTTTTTATCCACGCCATCCATCCACTCATACACATGGGCCGATCAAACGTGGATATCACATAATGATTTATTTAGATATTCACCGTCCACATGTGCCACGTGTATGGCTTGGAATTGGGAGCATGCAAGTTTCTTCCTTTTAAGGGCCTGTTTGGATAGCACCAAATAAGTTACTTTTCTTACTTACAACAGTGGATAAGTGACTTATTTCAGATAAGTAAGTTTGGTTTATGATTAACTATAAGGTTTTTTTTTAAATCTTTTTACTTAAAAGTACAAAATTACTTCTTAGTTTTTTTTTTTTTTAGTTATTTAACTTTTCATAAGTCTCCAAAGGGAGTCCTCCTAGAGGATTGAAAGAGGAAAAGCTAATAAATATATTGTTTACCAAATATACTTATTTTCTTAATATATAGAAGCTAAGATAAGTTATTTATTTCAATAAGTAGCTTATTTTAAGCAACTTAAGATCCTAACGCCCCCTTAGCATGCATATAGGAGATACGTTGGGTGGGCTGGGCTATTCATGGATCTGCCGAGCCAGCCTTCGGCCAGGTTTCATGGCCAAGCACTAGCCCTCTTAGGCAGGTCCTGGCCTAGCCCATTGCCACCCCTAGTTCTCTTTTTATATATGTGTGGGAAATGGTACCGCGAGGTAGTCAAGCTATATGGGCCCCACCGGGATGTGTATCGAACATCTATATTTTACATTTGTGGGTCCACTCTAGTTTATCGGATATGTAAAAAAATCAACCATATTCAGAACTCAAGTGGGCCACACCATCTAAAACTACATGAAATTATTCCTAAAACCTCTAAAAGCACTTATGGCTGAAATTTAGCATAACCCTCGTGCAAGTGGGACAAACACGGTAGACGTGTTGTATGTTTGAAGCATATCTCAGTAGTTCCTATAAACAATAATGAAGGTTTCAATAAGTATATATCCACTCTCAACTATTGTCTATGGTGGAGGCTTGTAGTTCACCAAAGTTATAGATTGGCCTGATTTTTAGCCCCATAGTCCACCATGGAACGATGCATTTGACTGTTAGGCGGGATGTCTGATATAGATCACGGTGGGGCCCATAGAGCTCGACCTCATGAGAAGCTTCTCATGAGGTCGACCTTATAGTAACTTATATGTGTGCGTGTCATTTAAATGTATATTTATTTATGCGTGTGGGGCCCACCTGATAAGTGGATAGATCAGGATCATTCATAGTGAGAAATAGGGATATGGTCAATTTTGTGGCTGGGCTGGGAAGGGCCTTTGCAAGATCCATTGATTGGGCTCAGGCTTGGTTGGGCCCATGTCTTAGTCTGGGCTGAGTCCACCCTACCTGGCCCAAATCCGGCCCATTGCGTTCCCTAACTCCCAGAACTGGAAGTCAAAATCCCATCCCTCTCTCTCTCTCTCTCTCTCTCTCTCTCATAGCAGAGAAGCAGAAGGAAATGACTCTTCCTTTACAGTTCCAACACTCTCTCCCAAATCCGGCCCATTACAGTTCCTTTGCTAACGGCTATTCTTTCACTTCCTTTCTTCCCATTTTACCCCTTAAACAGATACTTCTTTCTTTCAGTTTCAGCTGCACCAAAATCAACCGTAATAACTACCACTCACTTCCCTTCAGGTACCTAAATCAATACATACATCTTTCCTTCACATGATATATCTTTCTATTTAAATTCATCATAAACTCCTCATTTGAATTGACAACCGTAACTATCTTTGCAGATTTCCACCCACCCAGAAGAATTCGAGGCGAGGAAATGGCGGTGCCTCCGTTGCCGTTTGCTATTCTGCGATCAGATCTGAAACCCTTCAATGGGTATGCTCCGTTTCGTCTGTGTAAGTTGCGACGCACCCTTCCTCTCTGTGATTCTGTCGAATTCGATGGGTTTTCATGTAACCACAGATCGATGGATTTTTCTTTTTCTTTTTTGGGTTGTTGGGTTTTCATCATTGCTTAATTGGATCAGAACCGCGTTCTCGGATTCTGATAGTTCTTGGCTGTCATTAACTGGTTATTGAATTGGATAAGAAGAATTGATGACAGGGAGTGATTTTTCTTGCATTTTTTTTTTTTTTTTTTGTGAGGAGCTATTGGAATATGAGGAATTGAGGACTTCTTAGTTCTTGGTTGTTATCTATCCTGATTTTATGGTGATTTTGCATGTGATATTTGGTTGGTAATCGAGAAAGTAATGATGTAACATTATGAATATATTAGGATGGATGAAGAAATGTTTGAAATGGCCTCGAAATTAAATGTTTCTCAACTTCTCATATAGAAGAAAATGGGTATTTGCTGTTGAATCATTGAATATATTTTTTTACTAGGATGCTCAATTGCCATGATTGGTGTTTTGAACCAAGAAAGGATTGGCCTTTTCTTCTCATGTTATTTCTCATTTACCACGCTCCAGGAAAATGGATATTGGGTCCCAAAGAACCATAGCTAAAAGTACTATCCATCCATCTCACACGTGCGCACACATACACACACATGCACATATTCGATGATAAGGGGTGGAAACGGACTGAGGAAAAAGGCTTCAATTTGGGACAGCTAAGAGCCTGTTTGGTAGATGCCTAAAAATGAGTTCATCTCATTTTAGTTAACAGTGATTTTGTATCAAAGGTATTGATTTCTAATATATAATCAGTTCTTGCAAATGGCCCATTTGGAAGCTTGGATTTGGAATGCATTGGAATCCAAATCACGATTACGTTGGAATCAGTGTTTTTGGTAGTGCTTGTAGCGTAGCTAAAACGCTACGTAGTGTACGTAGGTAGCGTAGCTCCCTAGTAGTGTAAGCTATGGGGCATATAGCATAAGCTACAGAGTATGTTGCGTAGTGTATGCTACCTAAAATGTCATTTCTCTCTCTCTCTCTCTCTCTCTCTCTCTCTCTCTCTCTCTCTCTCTCTCTCTCTCTCTCTCTAGTTTTTTTTCTATGCTAGTTCAACACCTATTTTTAAATGGTGGTGACTCATCCCCATCACACGTGGCACTATATTAGATCAATCTAGACCATCTAAACTGTGGTCCATATCGTGGATAGAGCACTTAGATCAATCCAAACCATCCAAATTGTGGTCCATATCGTGGATAGAGCACTTAGATCAATCCAAACCATCCAAATTGTGGTCCATATTGTGAATTCGTGATGTTTCAATAATAATAATAATAATAATAAGAGGTCACACTTAGAGATGTCAAAGGGCAAAGAGATAGATTTTGTGTGGAAATATGTCATTGACGATCCAGATTCTCAGTAAAAAACTTACAGGAATTATGCATTTTGTAAATTTTATCATATTTTTCTATTATTTTAATTAAAAAATCTTAAGTATCATGAAGCATACGCTATACGCTACACACTATAAAGGGTCAAACGCTACACTATATGCTACGCGCTATTTAAAACACTGATTAGAATCAAGGTGATTCTGTATCCTTGTTGTGTTTGGTTGAAATGCACTGGAATCCAAATCTTCTGTTTGGGAGCTTGTATTTGGAGGGCATTGGAATTCTTCAATATATTCACAGGATAGATTTGATTAACTAAATTAGCTTCCAAATCCCAAATTAGTATATACATGTGATATTTGATAGAATGGTTGTAATAAGCCCATTAAAATTTATAGTTTGGCCAACAAAGAGGAAATTCTGACCCTTGGGTGGGCCACAAATGCAAGGATCACAAACAGGCGACTCATCGACGTATTTTAATCATCCATTTAGATGTCCAACATTTAGGTGAATCATATCATTCTCTTGATGTGATTTTAGTGTTGCAGCTGATTATTGGATTGTTTTGGGTATCATCAACATGCCATGTGTGTAATAGATTAGTGGCCTAGAGACACCTTTGTTATATGTGTGACTCTCCTGTTTATTTCCTTTGGATTACTCTAGAATCTTAGCATTTTGTTGAGATTTCAAAACACACCAGAAAGTTAGATTTGAAATACTCCGATTCCATTTACCTCCAAATCCAAGGCTGATAAACGCAAAAAGCAGCTATTTGGACTTGAAATACACCCATTTACCACCAAATCCTAAGTGCCAAACCGGACGTAATAGTAATTATGTATTGAAAATAAGACCTCTGTACATAATTACTGTTAATCAAAATGAGATGAACTCATTTTTACATATCTACGAAACAAGGGCCTAAAGGGTTCAGAAGATGGGAAGTGAAGCATGTCTCAACTAAGCTCTTCCTGGAATATTTCTCTGGTTAGAGGCTTCTTCGTGTATGGTGCCAAACCGGACGTAATAGTAATTATGTATTAAAAATAAGACCTCTGATACATAATTACTGTTAATCAAAATGAGATGAACTCATTTTTACATATCTACGAAACAAGGGCCTAAAGGGTTCAGAAGATGGGAAGTGAAGCATGTCTCAACTAAGCTCTTCCTTCCATAGAGGAGTGAAATGGAATATTTCTCTGGTTAGAGGCTTCTTCGTGTATGGTGCCTCCATCTCCTGTTTATAGCAACAGATGAGAGGAATTCTGGTGATTGACTAGCATCCTTGCGAAAATGAAGTGTCACCCACAACAGTTCTTGTAAAAGGGAGTGTTTGGTGGCGAACTCTTTTTTTTTTTGTTGTTGAGGCAGCAAACGGTGTTTGTCGAGATAGGAACAATATGACTATTGCAAATCCAACAGAGATACATGTAAGTAATCATTACAAATAAGATGTATGCGTTGACCACGAAATACCAGAGATTGTAGACGTTTGGCATGTGCTGCCCAGATAACTAAAGTTAAACAGCCTAATCCAATAAAAGGTTTAAGGGCTTGAGTACATTGTAGTCTTAATTTGAATTGATGCTGGTTACCTAAGCAATACAACCTCTGACATGAGAGAAGGTGTGACATGAAAGAGTTCTATTTAGTGGATAGATAAGAGCTAGTTCTATATATATATATATATATATATATATATATATATATATATATATATATATATATATATATATATATATATTTGGCTCTTCATTTCTCTCCCTTGTGATAATAGAGCCTTGGGTGTTTCCACATGCAAAGTGATTCACAGTCTCAAAAGAAAGAATTTCACCTCTCTCCATTTTGTTGTTTGTTAAGATTCCAGCAATGAGTCAAGAGAGGACTGTGTGAAGCGACTTGAATGGTGCAATAAGGTTTAAATGTACAATCATGACGAGAGGATAACTAGAACAAGAGACATTGAACTTTTATTTTTGTTCAATTGATTGTGATTGATTGACAATACCATGGTCAAAAGTTAGAGCTCATACCAACATGGGCTGAACCCTTCACTTTATCTTAAAAGGAGAGGAATCAATATGCTTTATGGACAAAAACTAACAAGGAGGCACAATTTAAAAGGAAATTCTAGAGATTTCATTAGGAAATTTGTATTCATATTTTCAAGTCTTAGTGATGGTATTTATCTTTGGTGTTTGTTTGCGAAGCCAAAACACATGTCTAAGGATCATGTCTATGCACTATCAGAACTGGCAGCATGACACATGCACAAGAAATCTAATCTGTCCATGAGGTGGTTCAACCATGTGGATGTGCTTCCCAACTACTCCATTCATCAGGCTGCACACAATAATAGAAACAGGCGGATGGCTGACAAAAACCTTGTACCAGCCCTGAGTGAACAGGACTGATTTTTTTCTTTTTTCTCTTTGCCAAGGCATCCACTTGGTGGGACCCCTATGGTAGACAGCCTAGATCTCACAACTGTGTGCCATGCTGGGATACGTAGTGGTGTGTAGTGGGGTGCCCTACACATGTTTTGGCTGAGCAAATCTCTTTATCTCTTGTAGTTTAATATTTTGAGTAAAAGAACCATTGAAAAAAACTTTCATGCCCAGTGTGCTTGTTTTGCATTGCTTCCTCTGGATCAAGGTATTCAAAATCAGTTACGTAACGGTAACGATCATAACAATTACGCATTACAGGATCAAAATGCCCGTTACAGAAAAAACAAGCTGTAAAAGCCCTGTAATGGTCCCGTAACGGTCCGTAATGGCCCTTAACGGCCCTGTAACAGTTTTTTTCCAAAAAAAAAAAAGGGTCGTAACAGCCGTTACGGCCACCGTTACCGCTTTGGAACACCTTGCTCTAGATTTCAGCTGTTCACCAATTCTCTTATATGGGTAGCACATAATAGTTGTGCCGAGGTTCAGTCTGGGGCTAGACCATGTCAACATGTGAACGGTGATGGTAAATCATGCATATGTGGCTTCCATACTATTTTGTGCCGCCAACTACTTGATCACAACCTTTCATGTGTATGGGTGCTTAGTGCTTAAAGTTCATGTGGTAACTGCTCCACAACCCTGTCACCCTTTGGGACATGCATGTGATAGTTGGGCTGCGGATGAATGCTGGGTGAGACTTTGTTGATGTGTGAGTGGTGTCAATGTGATCCTCTACTGTGGCCGGTTCCAGAGTCTTAGTAAATGAGAAAGGGTGATGATGTCCAGTGGCCAGATGAACATGAAACTTTTGACAATCCACCATTTAAAAGCCGACCCGATTTTTCTAAGGTGAAAGCTAAGATGATGGTGGTGGTGGACCATTAAAAGATCAACAGTTATTGTAGGCATTTCTGAATTAATTATAGTAATCTTTTGTTTCCAGAAGCTGATATATTTTTCCAGGGTATTGATGCTTGCCAAGGGAACTGCAATTTAGAAATCTTTTCTTGTCCCTCTGTTTGCACTCCAAGCAGCAACAAGTGTCATCTCATGGATCAAGTAAGCGAATCTAACGTCCTTGTTCTTATATTGTTCATAGAAAATGATGCAAAGGTATGCTAAGCGAACATGTGTGCACAAGGCCCGTTCATGTACATGCCACCATATGTGCATGAGATCCAAGCCATAATTATGTGGGTCCCACAATGTTCGTCTCCTGGCCTCAAAATCTGGCATGTCTACTTATCATGTGCTCCACAATGTGAGAATGGTCATATAGCCTAGAAAAACTTGCCTGAATGTTTTTTTTTTTTTTTTTTTAATCCATTCATTTCTTTGTACTTGTGCTAGGGCAACATGTCATGGCCAACTTGATGGACGGATAGGATCTCACGCCAGTGTGCCACACTGGAACATTTGTTTGCATGTAGTTGAGATGCCTTATACAGATATGTGGGCTTAGCAAAGCTCATTGGTGCACCTGACCTACCATTAGTTCTATGTCAAGCAGTTGTCAATATAATCATTCGTTCCTTCAATCTATTTTCTTAGATTCCTTTAATCTATTTTAATCCCTATCGGTTAACTGTTTCTTGATTGATTTTCAGGGGTGAATATGGTGGTTGGAGTGCTTTCTTGGCACTCTTGGTTCTTCTCTTTGACTACATTCCTGGCAGGTTATGTATTTAAATAATTTAGTTGCAGTCAATGTAAAAATTCTGACATCCTGAAGTTGTAATGCAGTCAACTGATAATAATGCAATGAGACCTATTGAATAATCTCCTCATTCTTGGTTTGCAGGTGAATTGGAACTTCCCTTCTTAGCATTGTTGCTCCTTATCAAGCAATGAACTTAAGGTGAGTGGGTGCCTCCTTGTGCAAAAACAGAGGCTTGCATGAATCCAATGTCTGAATGACTTTTCTAAGAAAATTTTCTTCATATTGCTTATATCATTTGCTTGCCAGAGGAACGCAAGCTGGTGCAATCATTTCATTAGCAAGAGCTGGGTTTTTGGCTTTACAACATTTCTCAAGGGTAGGCAGCTTGCAGCAAGCATTTGATCACCGGTCCGTAGTTGCCACTTTATCCGTCATCTGCATAACTGCTGTTCCATGCTTGCTTTTGTTCTGATGTGTATATTTGTCTTCACAAATGGGCCCCATTCTCACCAGCAATTAGGGATGGCAACTTGCCTGTAAACCCAAGCCCTATGAGGCCCATTGTGATGTTTGTGTTATATCCACTCCATCCATCTGTTTCGGCAGCTCATTTCAAGATATAAACCCACACGTGAGGGAGATCCAAAACTCGAAATAGGCCACACCACAAGAAACATAGGGAATGGAAACACCTTCCATTGAAACCTTCTTGGAACTCACCATGATGTTTATATGCCATCCAACCTATTCATAAGGTGATTCCCACCTGGATGAAGGGAAAACGCAAATATTAGCCTCATCCAAAACTTTTGTGGCCCCAAGAAGGTTGAAGGATGAATGTTCAGTCCCCACTGTTTGTTGTGGCATGGCCCATTTATTTTTTGGATATTGCTCACGGGTGAGCATTCATTCCCCTCTGTTTCTTGTGGCATGGCTCATGCCTTAAAATGTGATGGCAAAACAGATGGACAGTCACAGAGTGGATATAGTACAAACATCACAGCGGGATCTATAAAGCTTGGGGTCGAAGGGGATTCCTATAACCTCAAGTAGCATTTTAGGAAAAGTGGGTCCCATGTGGAACACATGGATAGGAAAATGATCAGACGCTTGAATCTTCCTTTTGTCTTGCTTGGGGTGCATGTGTAATCTTTTGAAATAAGTTCCATGGTATGTGTAGACAAATAAATAAAATATGTTTTTTCTCTTATATAAATGAAACTGATCAGACCCTTGAAACTTCTGTGTATTTTGCTTGGGATGCATCTGTAATCTTTCGATAGAAATACATTGGCTTATACAGAACAATATGGTAGCCTCATAACATGCTATGCAAGAAAGGAGAAAATGTAGTAAAATAGTTTTGGTGGGCTTCTTTGACATGTTAGAAAATTGGTTCAAAGCTCAAAGTAGTTTCTAGACATGGAATTTGATTTTGTATTTCTTGTTGGAAATTTTAAGAAGATTTTGTATTCTCTTGTTAGAATGAGGTGTATCCAAGTCAGTAGACTGAAATATCCACCAAACGATAAAGTAAATCTAAAACAAAAGAGCCATACAAGAGAGTTATATAAGTTACCAATAGCCTACATTCCTACGGCTAATGAACTTGAAGATTTATTCTCTACATGAACTTGAAGATTTATTCTGTTAACACTACAAAGAAGGGTACTAGTGCTACTAACTATTTTTGACAGCATCTAATGATAGAAGAAGCCATCAGATTACGTTGATCTCTGGTATATGATTTCTGCGTTCCTTGATCAAAAGGCATTTGTGATCAAGTTTAATGATTTAACGCTGATAACGCCCACTGGAAATGCATTCCTTCACCTATTCACGAGCATTTCCTTTGATACCAGTAGTCTGTGAGCGAGTTGTCTTCCTGTTGCAAAGAGCATCGTTGTTTCAGTGCCATCTCCCTAGAGATCATCTACGGCAATTAGCAACATGAGAAGGCATGCCAAGGTGATAATGATTGTCCAGCTCTGCAACGATGAGGCTGCGCTAAAGGAACCTGGTGGTTCTGGTCCGAAGACTGTCGATCCGGTTGGATTTGTCGTGTTTATAACAGACGAGGTTGGGCTGTAATTGTAAGCACAGGTAAGAACCTTATATTGGGTAGGTACTGTGAAAGATATTTCATTAAGACAATTCGAGACAAGTTGACATGGAATATTTACCTTGACGATGGAAATTGACATGTTGAAGTGCCTGCAATAATGAAAAGAAATCAGGATGGTTAGCTCCTGCTATCGACATGAATGCATTGCAGTGTACATATTACACACGTTGCCTGCATTGCATTACGTAGAGCTGAAAACTGGTCAGGCTGTGCCATGGGCCACGGCCCAGACCATGACCCAGGAATGGGCCACGGACAGGGCCTTTAGGGTCGATGGCTTTGTAGTATCTAGTACTGGATCCTCTCGAAACAGACAAGATAGGTCTCAGTCAGACTATTTATTTAGCGGACTGGGAAATAGGCCCAAACTTGTTCCCGAGTACTTCAACAGGAGCCCAAGTGCCAAACCCAAGCCCAGAGTCCATTAACTGGAGCCTTTGTCTGGTCTAAAGCAGGCCGAGCCAAAAGGCGGATTTTCACAATGGCAGCATGCATGGGTGCTGACACATAAATGCATTCATAAAATCGTATCCTCATTTTATTCGACAATGACAGCGGAACTTACTTGGGTCAGTGTTTGTAAGCACAGCTGTTCCTCCAAAATTGCAGCTAGTTGGAGCCGGGTTCTTCTGGTAATAGTCATTGAATGCATAGGATGCATGATCCCGAAGTGTATCCGGATTGAAACAGCTTCCACCCTTTTGGATTGCCGAACAGTCTGCACCGCCATAGCCGCAGGCATAGTCCAGGGCGACTTGCAAGGCTGTCTCAGAAGCACTTTGGCTTGCGACACACCAACTCTGGCCTGATGATGCAGGAGGGTTTGTCATGCCTGATGATGGAGGAGGGTTTGTCATGCCTGATGATGGAGGAGGGTTTGTCATTGGAGTTGTGATAGGCGTCATTGTTGTTGGAGGTGAGGGTGTGAGTGGGGTCACCACAGGAGTGGCCGTTGTTGGAGTCATTGGATTGATCACGGGAACCGACGCTGGAGTGTCAATGTGCGATTGGGCCATGCCATTGATGTATTCTGATGCACTATAGAGAAGCTCCCTATGCAAAGATGGCAGTAGCCGTTTTTCTCCGTGATTCAATTCTTTCTGTTTGAACTCTTCAACCAAAGGTTTCTCTGTAAAGAAAGAGATGGGACTGGAAGATGGGAATCTTCTTAAATTGATCTGAAGTGGGAGATCATGATCAGGAAGAACAGAGATAGCCCGAGTTGTCAAATTGGCCAAACAATCATCAAGACCCAATTCCTCGCCACAAGAAGCTTCAAGCGTTAAGTAACATTTGGGCCCATGAAGAAAATCAATTACTTGGGCTAGAACATCTCTGAAGTTCCGAGAGGAGGGCTTCTGAGGCGTTCTAAAGCAATCCTCAATGAAAGGCAATGAGAAGGAAGCTGATAATCCAATGGAAGGATCGAGTTTCAGAGTTGCAAGAGCTGAATCGATGGCCTTTACGGCTGGCAAGAGCAATGGGAGGTGATTCTTTTTCATTATTTCACTGTTTACAACGATGCTGCTTATGTTTGTGCATCGATTCAAGGTCGAAACTTCTCTTTGAACCCAATCAACGGCTAAAGCTTTGGATTTGCTTACAGATACTATGTTCTTCATGCTTATGTATAAATCCACATCCCTACCTTTCCCACATATCTCTCTTAATAACCTGTAATCTTCATCTGAAATCCCAATACGAGATGCGCCGTTTCGTTTCAAAAACGGCAGGTGATTGGCTGGAGAAGAAGATAATCTCCCCCCACCAGATGATACTCTAACAGACATTCCTGTAAAAAAAAAAAAAAAACCCAGCAAAGATCAGAATGAAGGAGTTTGATGATGAAAGCCCAGATCCAAAATTGAATTCGAAAACAACACTAGAAACCTTGAATTGAATGATAAAAGTAGAGAATTTTCTCCTAGTTGAACAAAACATCCTTAAAACATACTAATCTCCAGGTTTTATCAGCCCCACCATGGTTTCTTCACCAGAAAATTTAAAACCCAGAAGAGTTTCTGAACTTAGTACAGCCCCTAAGCAATTACTGCAAAAACCGGAGAAGTTTAATGTGTAAGATGGTCCAGTTCACAATTCTGTGGGGTTTTCGAAGGAGAGGAATGCTAGAATATTTGAGGACAGAGTTGCTCCTCTCTTTCCTTAAATGGAGCATTGCTTCTCTGGTGTTTGAGTAGGCCCTTTCGCTGCCGGAGTTTGCAGGGATTTCGCTGGATACGTTGCAGGGTGATCGGGCTTCTTATGTTTTCGATGAGCAGGCTTCGTCAGCTGGGTGGCTATTTTTTTGGCCATCTTAGCTTCTTATTATTATTATTATTTTGATGTTTTTCCATGGCTGCAGTGAGCTTTGCGGGGTGAGAATGTCAGCTATGCATGTCTCTCTCTTTGTTTTGTATCTTTGATAGCGTGTTTAATGGTATGGTTATCTTCTAAAAAATGGCAATTACATTTTATTAGACTAATATTGCAAATCAATTCGATAGTGCATCCAAAGGTACCCTTCGGGGTGCAATGGAAGTTCCGGCTTTTATTTGCAAAGTGGTTGTGCTCTAGATTGAGATATGGGGTGGAAAAATCAGGAAAGCATATCCCACTTAGTGTGGATTCTGTTTCCGCATCGCCCAAATGCAGAATGGATGGCTTCCAATCAAGTAGCGGAACCAATCACGATTTGGCAATGCTTCAAAACGGGCTCTATGCACAATGCAATCTATTACCCATGACTGACAAAACCCAAATCAAAATGATAAAATGCGATTTGGCAATGCTTCAAAACAGGCTCTATACACAATGAAATCTATTGCCCATGACTGACAAAACCCAAATCAAAACGATAAAAATGCATACATATCTCAAAATTTCTACACCACTAAATGCCTCAATACTGCAGAATCTCAACACCCACAAGAAATAAAAAGATAAACTACAAATCCATTTTGAAAAAAAAAAAACAACAGATTACAGCTATGATAACACATAAAAGGAAAAGCCTATTTCAAAAATGCTACTCACCTGAAAAAGAAAGAGCAAGCAGGAAGACAAGAAAATGAAGAACCTTGACACCCATCTCTCCAAACTAGCCTAAATTCAAGCTCAAGCTCTTCTCCCTGAATGCTCTTTATTTAGGAGATGGGAGCTGTGATTTTCCCAAGACAAGAAGCATTCGAGGACCTTGAAAAGGAGAGAGATCTCTTTGGTTTGTACTTTTTGTTGGAGGAATCATAGCTTTCTTGGATTGAAGGGAGATAGAGAGAGGAACAAAAGGAATAAGAGAAAACTTGAGAAAGGAGCATGGGAGTTGGAGTATGCAAGCAACGGCAGGTGAAAAAAGAAAAAAAAGGTAAGGAGGAGAGCTAGGACAATGGTGATAGATTTGCCACCATTTTCAAATGGTTGTGATTGATTTGCCCCACATGCATCATGCATGTGAGCCAATCTGGACCATCAGAACCATTGGGCTTGAGGCGAATGGAGCATAGCCTAAAAATCACGCTCTCCCGACAGTCTCAACCGTCTGATTTTTCGCATTGAGTTCGGACTACTAAACGTTTTGTTTCTAGCCGTTAATTCAACATAGTGGAATTGGATGGATAGCATCGTCCATTCAATGCTATTTTTGGGTCAGTTCTATCTAAGTGGGCCATCCAATTTGGTCGGTGCCGATTCACGTCCATGGATGACATTTTTTCTGGTGGAACAATCATCATCATATAATAAACAGTGGCCAACCATTGCTTTGATCTGGTCCAGTAGAAGAAATATAAAAAATATAAAAAAGGTGAACTGTTTGGAATTTAATCCTAGTGTGACCTCGTGATCATGGTGATGTTGGCCATTTTTTAAATGGTTTCTGCTTCTCTCTTTTACTGTTTTTATGGGACTAAATCAAAAGCCAAAGTAAGAAGAAATGGCATCCGTTCGCTTGGTTGGTCCCTTTTTTCTTTTAAAAAATCTTTATTCATCTTGATGGAGATTTGAAAGAAAGAACACCCAAGATTTCGCCAAGTACATTATGTGGGCTCCACTCAAAGAGAGGACATTCTTTTAAGGTGGCATTACGTGACAAATGGCCACCATGCACACGAGGGTTTCAATCTGACAAGTGGAGTCTATTTCAGACAATCCAGACCGTTGTTCTGCTATGTTCCACCATGGATGACTTATAACTTGAGAATATCCTTGATAGGATAATCTTAGACGGTTAAAGAAGAGAAATAAAGATATTGGCCATATTCAAAGGAAAAAGGTCCCATTTGGGGAGGATTTTTGGTTATTCTCCATTCACAGTGGGAATGTGACAGAACAGTGGTCTGGATTGAGAAAAAAGTGGGCCCCACTTGTCGAAATTGAAGCCTGTGTATGCTGAGCAAATATGCCGGCCGTGTATCATATAATTACCCGTTTTACCGATATGCTATATTGTCGTGAAGGGGGAGCAAGATATTGTTAACGGTGAGTTTTTTTATACGCTGGCAGCGTTTGATACTTGATACACAGGCACTCAGGATTGTACACGTGGCATATAGTAATTCAAATTAAACCGACTATATTGTGGAACCCACTGTATTCAATTCACAGACCCAAAACCAGATTGGTTGAGCAATCTTAACCTCTGATTCATGGACACATGTTTTTTGAAATAGGATTATTGGATTGTTTTCATTTCCAACCGTCCAATAAATGTCCACCAATCCAATAGTCATATAATCAACTAAGCGTAGTATTTTGTTCATGATAAATGTAAACAGGTACCCGTGATTTAGACATGTAATCTGAACTAATTTTATGCCACGTATGCAATTTCCAAGCGCCTGCGTATCATTCATAGTACTGCCAGTGTAGCGTAGTTTCTCTAAGGATTTGCTATATGTCGTGTAGCCGCGTTATGGCTACTCGGGAGGGTCTAGAATCGTCTGCAACACCTGTTTTACACGGCGCGTAAAACACCCAAGCTCTGTCGGACCCACCATTGTTTTTGTGAAATCCACTCCACCCATCAGGTGGGAATCGTTATGTGCACCGTCCATACCAAATATCAGATGGATAAAATAATCAGACAAGTCACGCCAACGGGAACGATGTAAATCATGCCTAAAGCATATAAGTTCATACGGTGTGGCCCACCTGTTTTCAGTCGGGCTGATTTTCCTATCTTGCATTCATCCTTGTCTGGACCTGATAAACAGGTTTGATGATAGATACACATCTGGTAGCCCACACACAAACCTATGTAGGCCCCCCAACCCCATTGTTCCCTCTGGTGTGGCCCATCTGAGTTGTCTATATCTCTGAATTTTTCTCAGAAGGTCCATTGTTGAGGATTTCACCTGATGGACGGAGTGGATGTAACACAAATAACATGTGGGGCCACGGAGGTTGGGTGTTTTCCGCGCTGTCTAAAACGGGTGTGCTAGAGGAGTGGCTATACGCATTTCACTCTCCTGGACGTGCGTGTGTGCGTGCTACGTCCGTTCATCAGATGGGGTACACTCACTCCCTGGCCCAAAAGTCTGGCAGGTCCACTGATCACGTGGACAGCACTAATATGCGAGAAATGGACGGTTAGAATACAGGGACCGACGGTCTATATTGAGTGCACAGATCACTAACATGTTGGAAGATTATAGGAATCAATGTTGGGTTGATTTATTTTATTTTTTAATTTCCAACTTGGACAGCTATATTCCTATTCTCAGCTATTTATTTGATTGAAGACCACAAAATGAAAGGTCAGGGTTAGAGATTATTGGGGAGTGGGCCATCCAAAATAAGGCTCAAACGGTCCACATCATTGAAACGTGTTCTCCACTTTTACAAAATGAAAATCTAAGTGTAGTATGATCTTATAATTTTTTGTTGCAAATTTGCTATCCCTGTTTATAACAGCTGTAAGAAAGGGTCCCAATCTTTCCAGAAGTGATCCGAACGGTTCATTTGATTGGGCCCACCATCAATAGTATAAGCCACGCAGGCATTTTGAATATGGAAGGCTGTTCACCGTTTTATAACCGTGTATTTCTCTTACGTGTGCTTCCCCACCTAATGAGTGGACGGATCTACACCACACGACCAATGGTCATATCTCACATTGGGAAGAGATGGGCAAATGTGCTTGGCGTAAATTTACTAAAATAACCTTTTATGAATTCTTTCATCTTCCCTGTATATAACGCGAGTAGCCTTGAATAAGATTACACTGGTGTGGTGACTTTGTGTTTAAAGGACGGGTGAAAGTAAGTGTATTTAGGTAATTTAGATATATTTGATCTTTACTTAGCCTGCACGGGTGCAGCCCTTTGCGAGTGGCCCACACACTCGTGCTGTCTTACTCTCTTCACATGCAATACCATTAGCATTTGTAGTTTGATTTTTGAACTTCTAATTGCCTTCCATAGAACCGGCTGGCCTGTTGGGCTTTTGGGCCTGGCTAGCTTCATGTTGGGGTTGGTCTGAAATACTAACCACGATGGATAGGTCCAGACCTATAAATTAAGCTCATTTATTAATTGGGCTAGGTTTAGATTGTTTGTAAAAGCTCATCAGGTATTTTTAGAGGGTTTCAAAAGTATTTTGGGCGCGGCAGGGCTCGAGCTTGTTTTTGGGCCATTGACGGCTTGGAGCCGAGCAGCATGGATAATGAATAATCCTGATTTTGTACAAAAGTAGGTGGAGGGCTTAAGCCATGTATAATATAATCATTATGGGATGGGCTCGAGTTTCTTTGTTTTGGCCAGTCAAGGGCCTACAATGGGCTTGGGTCTGGTATTGCCATGCGGCGGGGCTTGTACTGCTCTCAGCCTAGCCCATTGACAGCACTACTTTTTGGAGACGTAAATGGCGGGTGCATGGGAAGAGGAAGTGGTTTGCAAGTAGTGGGAGAGGGGGATGTTGGATGTATTGGTATATAATACGTGGGGGCTACAGCCATCGGGTCTGAGTCTGTTTGGATGATCCAAACTGTTTATATAATTGTTGTTTTTGATCTCTTAAGTCTTGTCAAAAACAGGGCTTGTTGATGTCATCGATAAACTGTTTGATGTTACCTTCAATAATATCAAACTATGCTTGATTCCATCGAGATTATTCGGATTTTCTCCAATTGGTCATTGGACTATCAGGGTGTTTTTTCAATGCCATCGGAGGGTGTTCAATGACATCAAAGGAAATGTTCGATATCATCGAACATATTATGATGCAATCGAGAATTTTTGGAAAATCATGTTTTGTCTTTGGGCAGTTGAGGTGTTTATTCGATGTCATTGAAAGATTAGTTTCAATGACATCGAAGTCTGTTCAATGCCATTAAACGATTCCGTGCAGATTTTCATAAAGTTGCGATTTTGCGGGATTTGTTTCCGATTTCGTTTGGGATACTTTCATAGCTTATAAACATAGGTGTCAACGGGATTAGGAGGTATTCCTAGGGTTTCTAATCCGTCGAAAGGGTTTCAAAGGTGTAACGAGGGTTCGATTCAAAGTTGTTCGAATTGGATAAACTCTCTTCCTTTGTAATTTCTACTTTCATAGTGATTATCTATCACTTTTTGCCATAATTTTTTTCCAAAATGATTTTTCTATATTAAATTATTATGTTCTCTCCGCGCTTGTATGGTGCAATTGGATTACTTCTTTAGATTCATCTTCGTATACTTCCGCTGTTACCTAACAAGAATAAGTGGGGACTACAACCATCGAGTATGGGTTTTAGAACATGGGGAGTTATGCTATATACTTAGGTAGCATATGATGGGTGCGGATTGAGTGGTAACCCCAACACCATGGATATCCTGGCAACCGAACTCTGTGGGGCCCACCATAATGTATGTGTTTCATACATGCCGTACATCCGTTTTGCCCCTTCATTTTAGGGCATGACTTGGATGAGTCTAGCCAATTCACCCCACCACTCGGGCGAATCCAGACTCAAGACCAAACAAGTGGGTCCAAGTGGCCGAGTCTTGTAACCATCCTGGCAATGACCCGGTCGAATTTCCAAAAGGCATGGCCTTATGGACCTGGCCAGGGACTAACATCTATCCTGCAGCCACGTATCTCCATCGCTATTCTGCTTTTGTTGAAGTTTGTAAGTGGAGTGTTTATTGTAGCAGTAGGCCTGTCTGCTACAATCCGATATCTCATGACTTGTGGATTATGTTTGCCACATGTTTGGATGCACCATTGAATCGAATTGCAATAATTAAAAATCCAAAAAATAAAAATAATAAAAGAACTGAATTGCAATTACCTTCTGTAGTATTTATGTACAGCCTTAGACCCAAGTTTCAATTGTGTTACTTTCAAGTTGGACTGGAAATGACTACAATTCCAATTTGAGGGTGGATTCCTAGTCATTGAATGGCCACTAGGTAATTACAAATTGGTCATTCATCTCATTTGAACTAATTATCACAATTCAATTCAATATGGCATCCAAACACAACCTTGGTTATGGTGATGATGTACATGATTCATCACAAATGTGCAGTGCCTTATGCTGATTTAGGTGTCCCTTTGGAGAGAAAAAAAAAGAAGAAGAGGCAATGGAAAAGGAGAGAGAGACTCTTGGAATGGAGGTCTGTGAAGATAGTTGTAGATGGTCAATCAAACAAAGCTTTATTATAGATCAACGGTTGAAATTGAGGCTTGATCTACTATTGGACACTGGATCGCCATGGCATACCATTTTTACCCTCACATCATAGTTTAAACAATTCCTATTTGTGGTCTATATCTAAGCCTCTTATTAGGTGAGCCACACATGATCATCAGTTTATATCTGACCATTGGATTATTTAAACTGAGCGATTCAGTGAGCTCTGCTACAGCTGTGATCATTGCAAATAGATTTAGAGCAGGACGATCAGTCAATTCCACTGTAAAGAAATAACATTATAATCTCCTATAATGTTATTAATATATTTATATCCATATACAGAATTTTTCCCTCCAGGTTTTATACCCATTGCCACAGAAAAACTAGCCTTAATTCATTCATTCTCAAGCATGATTAGTTGTATTGGTGATTCGTCCAACTACTTATCGGTGGATAATAAAATGGGCCATGTGGATACACTTACATGCACGCGTGTCAACAGTCCTGCCGGCAGATTGTTTCTTCAAACAGAAAAAGCTAAATGGCCGTTTGGGAACCTGGCATTCTGCTCATTCAAATGTAGCAACTTCCAAATGCAGCATTAAATTTTCCCATGTTCATGCAACTATCCAAAAATGGTCCACTGCACAATTCAATGTTCTTGGGAGATTAGGGTTTTTTCTTTCAAGCCGGGTGGGCCAGGCAGACCACATCAACGATCAAGAATAGCCTGGAAACTAGGCTGAT
The DNA here is from genome assembly GCA_030180095.1 of Magnolia changhungtana. Taxonomy (NCBI): domain Eukaryota; kingdom Viridiplantae; phylum Streptophyta; class Magnoliopsida; order Magnoliales; family Magnoliaceae; genus Magnolia; species Magnolia changhungtana. The sequence continues at coordinate 10,418,085 of JASAUF010000411.1, read as the reverse complement.
TAAGAGTGTGTTTTGTTGTCTCAGGTATCATTAAATTTCATGGTATTTGGTGCAGCCAAACGGGCAATAAATGATCTAACCATCTCGCTCTCTCTTTTGAATTTGTTAGTTGGAATTGCCTGATAAGTGGGAGCATGGATTTGGAATTCCTGGAAAATAACAATCAATCAAACGTGATCATTCGTGTGGCCTGTGGGATATACATCATTCATCAGGGTGACGAAGGGAATGACGTGTTGGGGTCAAGTACCATCTTCATTGGGGGATAACTACTCCAAATCAATGGAACGTCTGTACTCCTCACATAAATACCTCAAATTAATAAGGAAAATAAGAAAATAGAAATAATTTTTTAAAAATTCAAAATAAATTAATTAATGACAAAAAACGAGTTTACAGCCTCTTAATTAGTGATATGAAATCTTGGAATAAGTTTCAGAATCATACTACAAGACTTTATGGTTTTGGGCCAAAAATGGTAAGTGCCTCATTTGACTTAACCATGTTATTTTTCTAAATTTTCCAAGCACAACTCTATAGCTCAACAGATGAAGAGTTATAATCAAACTAAAACTTATTAAAAATAGTAAAAATAAAAATAAAATTGATTTTCAACTGTTGATCTTACGGAATCTCGTAAATTTGGCATGGGCAACTTAGTATAGCAGGGTTGGTTGGCTAAAGTAGCTTCTCTTGCTCAAAATCATGCATGGTACCTGAATAACTCATTTTGGTTTATGAGATATGCCTGTTTTAAGGTTCCGACAATCTGGATCACTTTCGCTTTTGTCGGGCCTTCTTTGAATCATCTTGGCCATGAAATTGTCCTCTCTGCATCATCAGGTGGGGCCCATTATGCACAAGTCCTGATCCACTATGAACATTAATTCAATATAATCTAATCGCAGATGGCTCATTATTCATGTATGAGAAAAATTAACGGTTAGAAAAGGATGACCCCACCAATTGATATTCAATCTACATGTGTGGCCCACCTACTGCGAGGACCATTGCATGTTCGTTTTGGGCGTCGTTCGATGAGTACGCCCAGGTCTCGAACACGTGTGCCACGTTGGCACGAGCCCGAACCTCAATTTCTGCGGGGCCCATGCATTTCTTCCTTTATCAATTAAAGATTATTCCTTCAGAATCAGATGAATGAAAGCCCCCCAAGCTATGAAAGAGTCAAACCTACTCCTCCTTTGCTTTTCTTCAGATTTCCCATTTGCGGGCCCCATCAATTAAAAAAGGAACTTTATGGTCATGATGATCATCAGCTTTGTACAAGTGGGGCCTATGATTCAGTAATCCGGGCCGTTGATATGATGGGCCTCATCGTGGGTGGAGTTGATCCAAAGATCTTTTCGGTTGGATGACATTATCCATCCGACCGACTGTTATTTGGGACAGTTCTGATCAAGGGTTGGAATTTTCTAATCTAGAAGAAAGTTCAGGCTTCCCACATCCGTTGTTGTTGTTTACTTCAGATGACCGGTCGGTACTCTAGTCTCAAGAAGATTGAATGATCCATACTCCTGCACACAGCTACTGTTCATGTGGCACATGAACCTCAATCAAAACCGTCCAAAACGTCGGCCCAAATTTAGATGCCGCACAGCTCGAAGACCACTGTGAAAAAATATCCAAATGGCCGAATGGAAGGCATCTAATATTCAGTGGTTGCAGAACTCTGTGGGGCCACTGCGACATACGTGTTTTATTTACGCTGTCCATCAATTTTGCCGGCTTATTTAAGGTCATGGGCTTAAAATTGAATTATAACCAAAGATAGGAAAATGTTGGAACTGAAAGTCTAAGTGGTCATTTGGCACCATAAATTTGGGGGATTTAGTTGTTTGGCACTACATGGGTTCCGGAAATTATTTTTTTTCTCTTTTTTTATTTTTTTATTTTTATTTTTTACACACGCACACACGCCCCACACACGCAAACACACACGTACACACCCCCCACACATGCATGTCATGGGATTTCACTGCCATGGGTACTAGAACCCTTGACCTCGTGTTGAAACTCCAGAGAGTCTTTAGGGGTTGGGTAGAGTTTGGATTGCATCTAAAATCTTTTCAAGAGTTGCATGTTTACTATAATGTCACTGTACTATTGTTCTATTGGGCACATGACCTATTAATGATGTCCCAAAACAATTAGATTATCAATTGCATCACTATAATTACTTTAATATAATGATCAATATTGTCCAAACACTATCCATGTGAATCAACGGTTAAATTTTGTTGATTAATCACTCGACATGATTTTGTGCTTGTGGCCCATCCGAAACTTAAAATTTCATTATTTTCACGTAAATTATATATTTCAACGGGGTTATTGCAACCATTGTGTCAAACATTACATACATTCACTAATAAGATATGTTAAAGTTGATTTAATAATTTAATTCAAGCCCCTTATATATATGATGCATAGCTACTTTTGAATTAAAGTTAATTTTCAATATAGGCGCCGAGCACAATAAGAGGATTTCAAATCCCGGGGGTTTTAAATCTATGGTCCAAAACAGGCCCTAAGGATTTGTTTCACAAAATGGATTTGGAATTTCTTGGATTTGAAATCCATTGGGTTTGAAATCCCCCTGGTTGTATTTGGCACCCTAAATTTAGAAACCATATAATCCAAAGGTATATATGCATAATATATTTACAGGAGTTTGAATTTAATTACTAAATCAACTTTAACATTTTTAATTAGTGTACGTATGTAACATTTAACACAATAATTGTAATAAGCCAGTTGAAATATATACTCTGCCTATAATGAAATCACAAGTCTAGAATGGAAACTCTGCCTATAATGAAATCACAAGTCTAGAATGGAACGCAAGCACAAGATCACATCCGAGTCACTAACCAAAGATTTTTAACCATTAATTTACGTAGAAAAAGTTAATTCTTTTGGAATATCATCAATGCACTACCCAATAAATTAATAACCTAGAGACACACATGTTACATATGCAACACTGAGCAAGATTTGAGAGGAATTAAAATCACCAGTTAATATATGGTACCAAACATACTCGAAGATCTTAAATCCCATCAAATCCACCCACCTAAATAATCCTCCTAATGTTGAAAACTTCTTCCGGCCACAAAAGTAATATTTGTGTATTGAATCTAAATCCTTTGCTGTCAACAAAAGGAAATTTCTGTTTTCGAAGCATTCATTGCACCACCTAATCATCAACCATGTTCTCATTGTGCATTAAATACAATGTACGTTGATGTGATTTTCCTACCAGTGGTAAGCAGAGGATCCGGATTCTGATGGGGCCAATCAGATTGCAGCAAGCAGGATTTTCCTGCCATGGGTAAGCTGAGGATGCGGATTATTTTGTTTTACCTCATTCCACGTAACCTTATCTGGACGTTAGATAACAAAAAAAACTACCGTAATTTTTCGAAAGATTTCAACAGTGGACGTCATTATCTCCATTATTTTTTGCAATGTGATCCACTTGAGTTTTAGATATAATTCAATTTTAATCTCATGATATATAATAATATGTGAAATGGATAAACAGCATGGATTAAACACAGACATAACGGTGTGGGCTCGACAGAGTCATACCACAACGGAGGAGGCGGATTAGCTATGACAGGTTGAGTAGGGAGACTCACTAATGAAGTGACGTCATCATATTTTGTGGGCCCACCATGATATATGTGTTGTATACACACCGTCCATCCATTTGGAGAGATTATTTAGAGTATGAGAAAAATAATGACTCAGATCCAAAGCTCGAGTGTACCCCACTAAAAAAACAGTTAAGATTGATCCCTTACCATTAAAAACTTTTAGGGGCTACAAAAGTTTTGGATCAAGCTGATATCTGTGTTTTCCCTTCTTTCATATTTTTTAAAACTTATGAATAGGTTCGATCTCAAATAAATATCATGGTGGACCCTTGTAAAGTTTCAACGGTCAGCATCACTCTCTCCACTCTTTTCTGTGGTGGGGTCCACTCGAGTTTTGTATCTGCCTCATTCTTTGGACCACTCTCTAAAATTATCTCTCCAAATGGATGGACGGTATAGATATAACAAATACATCACGGTGGGGCCCACATAACATGGTGACGTCACTTCAGTAGAGAGTCGTCCCACGACGGAGATCACGGCCAGCACGCAAACCGCGTCCGGTTTCCAGTTTTCCACATACGAAGTATAGAGATTGGGACAGTTCGGACCGTTCTCCAAAGGCAGCGGGGCCCACTATTTTGAATTTCTGTACATGTACGACGCCTGTACTATGGATGCGTGCATGCATGCGTATAGCTCTGATAACCGTGCAAGAGTAGCTACTCTAATTAAACTGAGATTGAGGCGGGGTTTTCCAACTTTCATATTTCCAAGCGCGGGAGTTATTCCCATTTCACTACACATTTTTTAAAGTCAGGGTCTATGTGGCCCAGTTATGGCCGCATTTTCTTGGTCGGCAGTAGGACCTATCTTTCCGTGATCTAGGCCGTTCATAGATGAACAACGCCTTGGATGAGCAATGCAATAGAAAAAGAATCCTCATTTGACAATCGTGACAATCTAATGATTGGCTTGAAAATAGGCTTTTTAAAATAAATATAGGCAACGGTTCACATGCAACATCAAAAGTCCATTGATTGGATGGTTGGTAAAAATAATCTTTTCATCCTTTATCCATCTGATCTGAGGCCCACCAAGTGAATGATTTGTATCATTGAAATATGTGCATCACACGCAAATACTACTTGGCCCAAAGTTGATGTTATAAATATCTATATCGATGCACGTATTACACCTGGGTCGTCTGGCACCATGAATTTGGAGGTTTGTTGGGAATTTAAATTAACCAGGCCGGGTTTAATTCCAGGTGGTTTTAAATTCCCCGATGGAGAGTTTGAAATCCATAGTAAAAGTTTGGATTACTTCTAAAATCTTTTCAAGAGTTGCAAGTGTAATGTGTGTCATTAGATTATTAATCTATTTAGCACATGGTCCACTGATGATATTTAATCAATTGCATTGCTATAATTACTTTAATGCGATGATTTGTGTCCTCCAAACATTATCTGTGTAAATCAACAGTTACAAATTGTTGGTTAATCACTTGGATGTAATCTTATACTTGTGGCCCATTTGAAACTTGGAATTTTATTATTTTTGGACGAATTATATGTTTTGACGGGCTTATTACAACCATTTTGCCAAACATTACATATATATATACTGCTTACAGATATAAAAATTGGACGAATATTTGTTTTACAGAAGATTCTGATTCTAAGGGTACCAAACACAACTCAAGGATTTCAAATCTAAGCTGAGTATTCTGAATCTACAGTGCCAAACGAAGCCTAGAATTGAATGGGAGAAGGCCCGTCACTTGGATGGTTAGGATATTCCAGCCAGTGTGACTTGCGGAGAGTGTGGTCCAATCACGATGGAAATGAACAAATGAACGGAGAGGATCTCTTTACTTACTAAATTTGTGCTTGGTGTGAGGGGGTATTATTAAAATATATAAAAGAGAGAGGGGGTGGTGGAGAGAATTCTCTTCATGCAAGCATCCAAGAAGAGCATCCAAGTAGAGCTTTAAGAAGACACATAGAAACCAACAAATTTCTGAAAATATTTCACAAATATTCCTCTTCCCAATCTCAACTAAATCAACACCATTGGTTAAGTGGGCCCCATTTCCAGAAACCGAAGAATAGAAAATTCAAACTATTCCAAATTCCCATATTTTTCTAAGAATCTTATTTTCCTACGTTTGACTTGACTAACTCAACATGGCCGTTTTATTCTTTCGGTGCTCAGGCCATCTGCGTGGGAAGAGATAGAAGGATGCCACTCATGGCGCACGTGTGCAAGATCATGCCGTTCATTAGGTGGAGCAGACCAGAAGCATTTGCCGGCCTCAAATCAGGATGGTCCGTTCGTCAGGTAGGCCACGCATGCACATGACCGATAGACTGTTGGTCTTTGTTTTGTTTTCTTTGTTCGCCTTTCCAACCGTCCATTCTTCTCAGCAACATTTTGCCGACTTGATGAGTGAGATGCTCTGATCATTGGGCCAGTGCATGTACATGGTGGCCCACTGGATGAATAGCCCAACTCGCACACCTACAAATATGAATTAGCATTTGTACCGCATATGTATACATATGCATATGCTTATCTCTCTCTCTCTCTCTCTCTCTTTCTCTCTCTCTCTCTCTCTATATATAATATATATATATATATATATATATATATATATATATATATATATATCCCCTCTCAACTTCTGTACGTGGTGTGGCCTACAAAAGTCACGGATTGACTTGATTTTCAGCCGTGTGGGCCCCCTCTGGAATGGTGCATCTGACTGAGGGGGTAGATTTTTGAACGGCATCACAATGGGGCCCACATCAGCTCAACCTCACGTATGACCGCTTTACGCTCGAGCGCATAGTACCTTATGCGCTCGAGCTGATGGGAACATCCCATGAAGTCGAGCTGTGTGGGCCCCACCATGATGCGTTTCAAACATCTACCCCATCAGTCAGATGCACCATTCCATCGTGGGCCTAGGTCTCAAAAATCAAGTCAATCCGTGACTTGTGTGGGCCACACCACATACAGAAGTTGAGAGGGGCTATGCACCATTAAAACATTAATAGTCATTTTTTGGGCCCACCGAGATGTGGTTTGCAAATCTAGCCCATCCATTATGTGTGTCCCACTTGGATGAGGGTTCAGACCAAGTTTCAGCAGCATTCAAAACTCAGGTGGGCCCCACCAAGTGCTTTTATATGTTTTTGGCATGTCTTCACATGATTTTAGATGGTATGGTATACGGCTGATTTTTGGGATATCCCATAATTTAAAGGGGACCCATCAAATGCACGGTGTTGATGGTCGATACGCATCACAGTGGGGCCCACACAGCTCGACCTCATGGGAGCTCATCGTGAGCTCGAGCGCATAGTACCTTTATCCCTAAATATATATATATATATATATATATATATATATATATATATATATATATATATATATATTCACTGCATATTGTTGATTGGTTTATTCATACAATTCAAAGCGAGTCATGGTGCAAAAATCATGCCACTCACGTGGTCCTAAGCTTCTAATAAATGGTATGAAAATGGATAGTTAATATTAACCAAATAAACAAAGTTGTCCAATTATCATCTTGAAACATTTAGGAGAAGGATCTCATATGTATTTTTTATGATTTTAAAGTAACACTTTAGTCTGTAATTTTAACGATGTGAGTTGTGTCTTGTAAAAAATCGGTGGTTATAAGCACCATTCAAAGGATTAGGAACATTCGATTAGTATGTTTTTCATACCAACGCTTGTTCTTAGTTGTATGAATGAATGAATGGTTGACATCGTTGTGTTAATTCAATCAAACAAAAGGCCCTAAGTGTAATTAAGGGCTTGTATTTGGATTTCGTGTGTGGGTATGATGTGCAGGCGTACTAGAGTCTACTTGACTCAAGGCTTGATTAAATTGTTGGTGTATCCTCGTGTTGAGATAGGTAGATTGGAGACTCGACACATGATCTAGTTATCCTGTTAACATTGGTTATGCTCAGCGTTCAGTTGATTTGTAAAATGGTAGAGTTTAGTCATTTCGAATGGATTTATTTTTTTTTTCTTATGACATTAGACATGAGTTATGGACATAAAGACTTGTTCTTTCAGCACGATTTTCTACCACAATTCAATAATAAAAATAATAGAGAAAATAAATAAGAGTTGAAAGTGTTCTTCTACTAATGATTTTTACAGTAATAACACTGATGATTGGTTGAAGGAACGATGATCCATTGACGCAGGGATGAACGTGATGAGAATAACTACTCCGAATCCACGAAGCTTCTCTAGACTCCTCATAGAGACTTCTCGAACTCACAAGGAAAGAAAGCAGAAAATAGAAATAAATTCTAAGAAATTCGAAATTGATTAATTGATAACTAAAAACGAGTTCACAACCCTTTAAATAGGGGTACCAAGCAATGGGAAAGAAATCAGAATCAAACTACAACTAGAACTCCTAGAATCCGCGACTTACTATAAATAGTAAACTTACTATTTATAGACGGTCGTGATGTCTGCTAGTGCGGAAGGTTTTCGGCCAAAAATAGTAAGTATCCTATTTGGCTTCACCAAACCGTTCTCCTAATTATTTTAAGCTCTTTTCACGTTGGGCGCAACTCCTAAAGCCCGACGGATGAAGAGTTATAACCAAACTAAAACTTACTATTTATAGTAAAAACGAAATTAAAGCAGGGAAACGACCATCGATCCAGGGGTTTTCGCAATTCTGGGCATCGTAACCCAGCATACCTGGGTTGGTTGGCTAAAGTAACTCGTTCTACCCCAAAATCATATATTTTACGTCGGTTAACTCATCCTAGTTGCGAGATACGCCCGATCTAAGGTCCGACGGTCCGAATCACTTCTGTCGTCGACCGGGCCTTTTCTGATCCATCTTGGCCATGAAACTATCCGTGACCTGCTCTACATCATCCATTCATTGCCTAATTAGGACCGAGCTTCGTAGTGGGATAGTTGTGATATGCGGGATGGTCGTATTCATTACTTGATTGAAAATCGAGCCTCGTGGCTAGACGACTGATGAAAGGCAGATTTTTGACAATACATTCGTTAATCGGTCAAAATCGGACTCCATGGCGAGATGGCCGGTAAGGTGACAACCTATTCGTGGTCTTGGTGGGGACCAAGGACGTGGCAAGACAATTGTGAATCAACTATCTATTTGTCATCTAGTGTGCCCTAAACTTCGTGACAAGATGGCCAGTGGAATCACCTAATATGTAGAAGAAAAGCTCCGTAAACTTACATTTGAAATTGAGGGATCTTCCCTACAATCCAACAAGATGTTGTGGATGAAGGGTGGAGAGATAAACTACTAATTAAAAACTACGAGCTTCATGCTATGAGCAACGATATGGTTGAAACTAAACTAAAATAAAATAAAAAGATAAATGTCCATGTTAAACAGATAAATAAAGCTAGATTTGGTTGTAATGGCGTGAAGCCTAAAGCTCTTTGTGGAGTGTTGTTTATATAGGCTTTTAGAAGGCAGTGGCCTTGTATAATCTTCAACATCGTAAAGGATTTGAGCGATCAATTGTGAAAATCTCTTTAATTATTTCACATCAATGTGGCCTATTACGTACGGTCTGAATTCCTCACGTCTCTAGACTCCCACGTTGGAAAGTTGATGTGATCATCCTTATGTCACTTAGCTTTAGCATCCGTAAAGAGTTACTTTTAGCAAGGCTCTAACATTTAATACTAGATAAAGATCTCCTTTAATGAGATTATAGCATTTAATGCTAAGAGAGATACTTGCTTTAGTGAGACTTGCTTTTATAGTGAGCACTTTTTTTTATAGAATTTTAACATTTAATGCTTTTTCCCATGTGTACGTCTCTACTTCCTCTTCTTAAAGTTATTGACACCACATATGACACACCTACCACATGGCATCTTCTGGATCAATTAGTTTGGGCATGGCAGATCAGGTATAAACTGTGATGGAGGGCGCGAGTAGGATTTCACCCATTATTTAGTGCATAATGCCAACACGTGACGACATCTCATTGGCTCATGTAAATGTGCTAAAAATAGGTGTAAGCAAACATAAACAATGAGTTACCTCTTGTTATGTTTATATATAAGAGACATGAATGAACTTTGATAATTTGGTAGACTGTGATAGTTGATAAGCAGGCACATATAAATTACTCATTACTTCTTACTTGGTGATTTAAAACTTGTGTATTATGCACTCATGTGTTGTGTTGCCTTGTATATCACGATTGTGTTGAGAGCATTTGGCTTGTCACGTATAGGCGGAAGGACCTAAAACATGGGAAAGTTTTGAACAAGAATATAGAAGAGAAGGGTTGTCACATGAGTTCATATATAGGCCTTATCAGGATGAACATATACTTGGAAAATCAGTAAAATCCAAAACTCTAGTGGGCCACAAAAAGTGAAAGATGATTTAAGTGGGCCTATGTTGTTCCTACAAAGTAATCCGCTTGAGTTTTGGATCAAGCTAATTCTCTTATATCTACTTTGAACAAGAGAAGGCTCTCTAGATGGATTAAATGGATATCACATTGTAAACGCTGGATCACGGGTGGAGGAATCGACTTACTTTCGGTTTCCTCTTTCGAGGGCTATTTAGGGTTAGAGGGTATTATGTTTAACTAGAGTTATCACTAACTAATTACTTCGATTCTATAATCGATTAGACCTTATAGAAGCGCTTAGGATTAAGAATCCAAATATCGTTAGCCTTAAGATGACTCTTGAGTTTGCGTTCTAAAGATTTTGAGTAAGGGACCGCGGTTATAAAGAGTGAATGTGTTAGGCACCCACTCTGTTTGTACAGATGCACGATCTCTACTTCACAAGATTTGACTAAGTTGTAAGGATTAAGATTAATGCTTACATACAAAAGATGTAATATAATGCAATGTAATGATGATGATAGATAATCAGTTTGAATTTCTAATGGGCAGAATTCAATTATATCGATAAGCCGCAGAGCATGCGTTTAAACTGACTAAGTGTAGAGTACAATGTATGTAGAAATGTAATGTATGAGATACTTAATGATCTATCGATGATTATGACAAAACGATGGCTAATTGGCTAGTTTTCTGGTGGGCAGGTTATGGTTTTATCGGCAAGTCATAAAACAAAAACCCGCTAATTAGATACGAGAAAATGATGAAATGCAATACAGTGATGGTGCATTTAAGGAACAAGGGAGTTGAGAAGGGAATGATTGTTGCACAATGTTAATGCCTAGAATCGATGAAACTTATTAAGGTTTGAATGGTTGGATGGACAGTAAGATCACAGAGGCAAGATCGAGTGTCTTGGATCAGGACCTGGGTGTCGCAAGAGATTTGGACTCTGGCTTGGCTAGGTAAGACCATGGTTGGACTCTCACTCTCCTTGGTGGATGGATGGCTAGATGGTTAAGGCCTCAAGGGATAAGGAGGGATGCTTGGATGTAGCGGATGAAGGGCTAGGATTGGAAATTGTCACATGGCATCATCTCATTAGTTAAATGAAATGTAAAAGGGTAAATTTATGAAAGTAGATGGACATCAGATTTAATACACACTAGTCGCACACTTAGGGACTATAAAAGAGAGACTCTACATGCTCGAGGGAAGCCATCCCAAAGAGTAGGAGTGTCATGTGACTGGCAGCAAGCTGGTTGCTCCTGATCCACACTTAGACTCCTTGCTTTGGCTGGCAGCCTCCCATACTTGTGTGGAGGCTCTAATATAAAGGGCATTGTATTGCTGTTACGCATTGTACTTCAATAGGGCTTGATTTTGGGCTTTGATTTGGGCTTAGTTTGGGCTTAATTTGGTGAATTAATTGGATTGTTGGACTAGGTAGGCTGATCGGATGAGTTGATAAGATAAGTTGACTCATTGAGTTGACTCAAGGCTATAGGGTTTTAGGGTCCTGGGGTTTAGGATTAGGATTCTTAGGATTTAGACCTTCAGGTTTAGGGCTTATGATTAGGGTTTTGGTTGACCATTCATTGGTTCAAATTCAATCAACTTATTGACACGAGGTAGGATGTCTACATACACCCATCACCCAATATGCTACACAAAACTCTTGGTGTGGTACTAGCTTTAACATGTAGAACATGTGCATTGGAGATGATTGGAGGCTTGAGTAATAGAGGAAAGTGAAGAATATAAAATAATTTTTAAAAAAAATGAATTTGCATCTAAGAAAAGAGAAAGGAAAAAGTAATAATTATTCAATAATGTTTTTTATGAAAATTATTAAAACTGTATTTTAATTTTGAATTTTGTTTGTATAGCAAATGAAAATCTTATATTCCTTTTACAACACTTAATTTTTTTGTACCAAAAATCATAATTACCTAAAGGTGAAACGATTGCTTGGTGGAGTCGGCACTTTTTCTACTATTCAAATAATACAAATCATCACATCAAAAGTAAAATCCTTTTCTTTTCCATTATTTGGCAAGGAATTCATGGTATGACCTAAAGGGAGCAGGTACTACCAAGGGAGCCTTAACTATAAACTTTACTTGCCTTATAATATTAGTTGTGATGGTATTTAGGTCAATGAAATATCATGTATATTTACCAACTGGTGATTCAAATTTTACTCACTTCAGTTAGCACCTCATTGTACCATACCTGTCCATATAGTAATCTACATTTTCTCTATTTTGAGGAGCCTACACCCTTTCCCTCTCGAAGGCGGATTTGCATCCTACCCCCGCCCAGACAGTAATCCGTTCAGGCGGGGCTCTATGGGGCCCACCATGATGTAAGTGTTTTATCCACGCCGTTCATCAATTTTTTTCAGATCATTTTAAGATATAGTACTAAAAATGAAACTGGTCCACAGCTCCAGTGGACCACACCAAAGGAAGCTGCAGTGATAATGACACCCACCATGGAAACCTTTCTAAGGGCCACCATGATGTTCTTTTACCATCCAACCTATTCATAAGGTCATGTAGATGTTGATGAAGTGAAAAAACAACTATCGGCTTAATCTGAAACTTCTCCACCTCCCAAGATGTTTTTGATGGTGGAACATCAATCCCCACTTTGTGGTCCACTTAAGCCTTGGACCTACCTCACTTTTTGGATCATAAATTAAAATGATCTAAAAAAAAATGAACGGCGTGGATAAAACACTTACATCACGGTAGGTCCCACAGGGCCTGGCTCGGACGGATTACCGTCCGGGCAGGTGTAGGACACAATCCACGTCCTTCCCTCCCTATCTATCTATGTCCATATCTCTCACCCATCCTCTCTCCACATAAAACTCCATACCCACTAAAAGAGAGGAAGAGGATAAAAAAGTGTGTGAGTTGGTGCATGTAATATAAGAAATATAAAGGAATCTAAGCTGATGTATTACTTTAATAAAAAGTTATGCTCCTAATCAACATCTTGTCCCTCTCAAATGGCCACTTTCTATCATTTTCCTACTTAAAATGCCATCCCATTTGAATAAAACCTGCATTATTACTTGACTTGCTAAATTATCAAAAGATCCTATCTCAAACGTCCAAATCTTGGGCCCCATTAATATTGCATTAGGATTGGCTGTCTATTTTCTCCCTTGATTTGGACCATCAATCATTTTCTTTTTTAACCATCAGTTAAAAACCATCAATTGGAAAATTAAGATCATTCACTATTTGGACGGGGCGGATGGTGGGGACTAATCTCAAATACCCTTTTCACCGTTCGGACGGGTTGGATGGTTGTGACCAATCTCAATACTCTTTCCAGTTGAAGGTGGACCTTTTCGGTAACGCGTAGGATACAATAGTGACCCTCCATTACTGTATTAGTCCACGTTGGAAAAGCTTCACGGGCCTCTCCATGATGTATGTGCTTTATCCACTCCGTCCTTTAATTTTTTTCAGTTGATTTTAGGGCAATGGTCAAAAAATTGAGTCAAATCTAAATCTCAAGTGAAACACACTATAGAAAATAGTGGTGAGTGGATGCCCACTGTTAAAAACTTCCTGAGGGCTTTTCAATCAAGCTGATATTTGTGTTTTCCCTTCATCCAGGTATATGTGACCTAATCAATAGAATGGATGGAAAATCAGCATTACAATGGGCATGAAGAAGCTTTTAATGGTGGGTGTTCAATCACATGTGGTCCGCATGAGATTTTCATCTGCCTCATTTTTTGGTCTCATACCCTAAAATGAGGTGACAAAATGGATGGACGGTGTGGATAAAACACATTACATCAGAGTGGGGCCATGAATCTTTTTCAGCACCGATGGAGTCCCACGAAAACTGAACACGGATTGCGGTGTACCCCGCCCGCCTCGGAAATCGGATTGCATATTGAGTTACTCAGTACGCTCTTGTCATACTTAGTAAACCCTGTTGGGCCCACTGTGAATTTATGTTGTTTATCTACATTGTCCATCCATTTTTCTAGATCATTTTAGGAGCTTATCCAAAGATCAAGTGAGCCATACCACATGAAACAGTGGAAATAATTTCTACCGTTGAAACCTTGCTAGGCCCTATAGTGATGTTTATTTGTCATCTAGACTTCTCATAAGGTCACACAAACATGGATGAATGGAAAAAACAAATATAAGATTGATCCAAAACTTCTACGCCTCAAGAAATTTTCAACTGTAGACATTCAATTCACATTGTTTCCTGTGGTGTGGTCCATTTTAACATTCTATATGCTTCGTTTTTGGACTAAGGACCTAAAATCATCTGGTGAAATGTATGAACGGATTAGAAAAAATATATAAATCATAGTGGACCCCACAAAGTTTGCTCGGTACACAATCAGCCTCCCCCGCCCCGCCCTTAGCTACTAACAGACAGGGCCCGTGATGTATGGGTTTTATCCACAACATCCATCCATTTTGGCTAAGGATACAAGTTCAAAAATGAGTTAGATCCAAGGTTCAAGTGGACCACACTACAGGAAGCAGTGATGATGACACTTATTATTGAAACCTTTCCAGGGCCCAACATGATTATTAAATGCCATCCAACTTATTCATAAGGACACATAGATCTAGATAAAATAAATACATTAATATCATCTTAATCCAAAACTTTTGTGGCCCCAAAAAAATTTCAACCTTAGTGTTTAATCCCCACTTCATGATTCACTTGAGCCTTGGAATTTTCTCGTCTTTTATACCCTAAAATGATATAGTAAAATGGATAGATGGTGTGGACAAAATCCATACATAACTGCAGCCCTTATAGCTAGGGTTGGGCATCGAGTTGAGTCAGACCGGATTGGGTCCAACTCGACTCGGTCTGAAATTTCCATGGCCTGACCCGAGCTTAATTCAATTTGGGTAAAGGTGTGCATTTGTGACCCGATCCGCCCCATTTCGAACAGAACCGACGGCCAAGATCGGGCCTGATCAGGTTGTAATTTCTAGATCCAATTTTTTTCGAGTCGGGTCTGAATAGACCTCTGTCCGGACCGACCCAACCCGGATACCCGAACCGAAGGGACCCGAACCGCACCGAACAGACCCGGACCGACGGGCAAGTAGTATAAAAAATATATATTTTTATATATTTTACCCTAACTTTCCTAAAAATAGATAGACAATGTGGATAAAATACATAGATTGGATAAAATATGTTCATTAGGTCATAAGGACCCAGATGAAGGGAAAAAATAAATATCATCTTGATCGAAAACTTTTATGGCCAACAAAACGTTTTTAATGGTCAAAATGCATTCAACATTGTTTTCTATAATGTGGTCCACTTGAGATTTCAATATACCTCATTTTTTTTTAATAACTTAAAATTATCTATAAAAATAGATGGAGGGCATGGATGAAACACATACATCATGGTGGGGCCCACAGACGTCCGATGGCAAGTGGAGTAGCCAGTCCGTCTCCAGCCCGACGTCTGGCCTCCTCGAGCGTCGGGCGCTCCTCGAGCTCCGAGTTGTACGAACGATTCAAAGGAGATTAAAATTATATGACCCCACAATGATGTATTTATTATATCTACACCGTTCATATATTTTTAGAGATCGTTACAGAGCATTATTCAAAAAATGAATAATATCCAAAGATTATTTGGACCACACCATAAATAGCAGCGTAAAATGATTTTCACGGTTAAACCATTTGTGTGGTCCACATGATAGTTAGATCTGTCTTATTTTTCGTCCCAAGCCTTAAGACGAGGTCACCAAATGGATGGACGGTTTGGATATAACACATATCCCATGATCACACCCCTAGAACTTGCTAACATCAAAACAAGAGTCCTGGCGTTAAAATTGAAAAGACGACACTGCACTTTCGTGCAGTGCACGTCAACAATATAACACCTCCAGTGTAATTGCATATATGTTCTTTCAAATACATGTAGGGCCCACCTTGATGTATATGTTTTATCTGAGCCATTCATCAAGTTTTACATATCATTTTAGACGTTGAGCACAAAAGTGTGGTATATTTAAGGCTGAAGTGGACCACACCACATGAAATAGTTGGATTAAATTTCAACTATTCGAATCTTACCCAACCCAATCCGACTCGGGCAGGGTGACCGAGTCAGACTTGGTTCGGGTCAGGTTAGCCACATATCGGATTTGTCCGAGTCAGGTGACCTGGACTCTGTCCTGGGTCGGATCGAGTTCGGATTAAGCTTTTGTAATTTCGAATCTATTCGGATTAGGCCTAATCGGTCCGACCAGGACCGATGCCCAGCTCTAGATCTGGGACCGAGTCCGGTTCATTTTACTAGATCTGATCCGGTGCACTACTGGCCTAATTTGATTCGAGTCTGTAAAACCTGTATCATAATCCGTACAATTCCGTATATTCCCGCGACCCTCCCTGTCGAATTTCGGTGACCCGCGATCTATAACCGGCATTTGCGTGCTACCCTGAGTCACACGTTGTTAACTTAAGTCGACTCAACTCGAGACTTATACCCTAGCGACCGCGCCGTCGCCACAGTTCCGATATCGCGTCTCACACGCTGAGGCGATACCCAGACCAGAAGATGTAGGCTCACGTTCAGTTCGAGGAAAAACATCGCGCATTTATAAAACCCAAGAGAACATCACATCAATCCCATCAATCCCAACAATCCCATCAATGGTTAAGTATATGTCAAGTACACATCACCTCACACCCCATCCCCAAGCAACCCCATAAGTCAACAATCCCTTACACAACCCATACCCCTCTTACACAAGCTACCCCCAAAGTCAACAAATCTCTTACACACCCATCACTCACTTCACTCATCACTCCCCCCATCCATCTCTCTCCTTACAACCCTTTGTATCTCATTTCTCGAACCCATTTTTCCAAGCAGCGAAAAAAAACCCCTCCCAACCTCCATGAGAGAGTTTTGTGGGTGGCCCACTTCCTAACCCTCCCATCTCCCATCTCAACCATCAAAACTTCATCATCTTCCGTGAAGATCGAAGTTATAAGGAGACTACCTTTCCAAGGAGCTAAGAAGAAGAAGACGGTGGGTGTTCTTGGACCCACATTTTCCTCTTTTTTTAAAAAAAAAAATTTTGTATTGTGATTTAAGGGTCCACATATGGTGGGACCCACCTTGATGTATATTTTGTATCAAAGAGGGACCCATGGTGGCGGGGCCCCTCCATCACCGTCGATACCTCTCTCTCCTTCTCTCTTTCTCTCCCTCTCTCTCTTTCTCTATGATCATGACCCACCTATGATGTGTGTATTTTATCCATGCCATCCAACTAGTGGGCCACCTTGATACCAATTGGGGCCTGCATGACCGGACGGTCACACAAGCCTAGATGAAAGGGAAAAAAATAAATATCAGCTTGATCCAATCTGGTGGCCCACTACGTGGGACCACTATGATGTATGTGTTGTATCCCACCGGCCATCAGGGACGGTGGGACCCCACCGAGAATTAACATCCGCATCCATGCCGTCCAGGGCCTGGACATTGGACCAAAACTATATATATATATATATATATATATATATATATATATATATATATATAGGGAAAAGGTATAATGTGCTCGAGCTCACGGCTCCGTCCCATGAGGTCGAGTTGTGTGGGCCCCACCATGATGTGTTTCGAACATCCACCCCATCAGTCAAATGCACCATTCCATCATGGGCTTAGGTCCCAAAAATCAAGTCAATCCGTGACTTGTGTGGGCCACACCACATACAGAAGTGGAGAGTGGGCCATACACCATTAAAACATTCAAAACCATTTTTGAGGGCCCACCGAGATGTGGTTTGCAAATCCAGCCTATCCATTATGTGTGTCCCACTTGAATGAGGGTTCAGACCAAGTTTCAGGCGCATGCAAAACTCAGGTGGGCCCCACCAAGTGCTTTTATATGTTTTAACGGTGTCTTCACATAAATTTAGATGGTATGGCCCACCTGAGTTTGGGATATCCCATAATTTGAAGGGTACCCATCAAATACACGGTGTTGATGGTCGACACGCATCACGGTGGGGCCCACAGCTCGACCTCACGATAAGCTTATCATCAGCTCGAGCGCATTGTACCTTTTCCCATATATATATATATATATATATATATATATATATATATATATATATAATGCTGTATATGTTGGGCTCCACGTGGGGACCCACCTACTATGCGATATTTTATATATATATATATATATATATATATATATATATATATATAATGCTATGTATAGTGAGCCTCACATGGAGCCCCACCTGCTGTGGGATTACCTGACCAGCTATATATGTGGATGTGGTCCCCATATCTCCTCTGTCCATCCATTTACATGAGGACCACCGTGATGTATGGGTCTTAGCTACACCGTCCAGATAGCTGGATGGTGGGACCTACGCACGAATGGATGTGTTTCATCCAAACCGTCCATCTATTTGGCGATCTTGTCTCAAGGCCTGAGACAAAAAATGAGACAGATCTAGTATTAAGTGGACCACACTACAGAAATAGTACGATTGAACATCTACCATTGAAACCCCTTTTGGGTTACAGAAGTTTTGAACCAATATGAAATTTGTTTTTACTCTAAGTTCAGGTCTTTATGACCTTATGAACTGACTGGATGGAAAATAAATGCTTTGGTGGGCCCTCTTAATTTTAACAATGGGAATCACTATCACCACTGTTAGGTGTGGTATGGTCCAGATGATCCTTCGGATATGATTCATTTTGTGATAATGCTTTAAAATGATCTCTAGCAATAGATGAATGGTTAGCTTGGGCCCATTTGATTCAGCCCGTTTGATTCAGGATTTTTGGTGTGGTCCAAGCCCACTTGAGGCCCATTGGTGCGGCCCATCCATGAGGCCCACCTGCCTTGTAATTAAGGCTCATATGATGGGGCCCACCTGCTTGAATCGAGGCCTATGGGCAAGGCCCATTGTGATATGTATTAGGCCCATGATACGTGTCCCGTTTGATGTATTCAAGGCCCATGGGTGGGGCCCATTGTGATGTATTCAAGGCCCATGGGCGTGACCCATTGTGATACATTTGATGCCCATGAGTGAGGCCCAATGTGATGTATGTATGGCTGTTACGTTGTGTATGAATCCCTTATGTGGGCCACTCCTTAGGAGCAATGTTGGTTAGACGTCCACATTGATGGGCAATGATGGTTAGATGTCCTTATTGTGACCTTCCCTTAGGCCTTGTTAGGCCCATCCGTACCATTCTCTAAGTGGGTTGACCCTAATTGTTGGGCCTCATTTACATGTTTAATCTATTCTCATTGGGCTATTCCAAGATGTTAGGCCCCCATTGGTTGTTAGTGAGATTACTCCTTTTATTTTTGAAGTCCATCTAAGACTCATTTGGGCCCCCTAGGGCATCTAGCGGGCTATGCAATAGTATGGTGAAGGAACCCTTTCTGGATCCCTAGGTTTGTGGGTAGGCCGCTTCGGCACAACCTTAATATAAGGGGAGATACATGATCATCATATAATATGCTTAGTATAGCTCCATGATACATGTCCATACGCATCATCTGCATGTTTGTGATGAGATGAGTGATTAATTATAGCACATGCCTTTGGACAGATTGTTATGGGACTCCCTGGTAAGGGGAGTTGCACACATGAGTGCGTGATACGCGCGTGATTGTTGTATTACTGGATTGCATGATTCATGCATCTCACATCGTGTGACATGTATATTGTCCACCCTAGCGACATCAGGGCCTTAGCCTCGACAGGCATATCATGGTTGGTAGGATCGGACACCGAAAATCTTGTTCTACATGAAGTGTTATAGATATCCCTAGGTAAAATTCTCTAAACCCTTATGGTAGTAGGAGGTTGCTCCAATATCTAGACCGAGTGGATGCACGAGCATCAGGTGCCGATTACCAAAAGGCCGCGCTTTCTGTTGTGTCGTGGTCGGTTGAAAGGGGATGCGACTTTACCGGCCCGAGAGGAGAGGGTAAAGCTAAGCTGAGTTTGACCAGCTCGAGGAATGAGTCTGCTATCGACGAGCCGGGCCCGATATTGGCAGGCGGATAGTGAGGTCTCTTTCACTTATCTTGTTGCGCGCAATGGGACGGCAACCTGGTTTGGAGTGTACTAGACCCCGGTGATATTCCAGAGTTAAACTATATTGATATATGGACTCAAATAAGGATTAGTATACTTGAATTGCATCTCGCATCGCATAGCCTTGGTATGACCGACATCATTCATGCCTTACATCACATGGCTTTGGTACGACTAATACTATTCATGTATTCATCAGCATATTCCGCATTACTCTGATATCACATAATGATATTACTACATTGCGCACACACTTTCACCACCCTCTAAGCTTTTCATAAGCTTATGCATGACCGTTGCGTGCAGGTGACATTGGATTGCAGCAGCGCTGAGGCAGAAGTGCGTAACAGATCATCTTGGAGTTTTTTATCTATCATCATTGTATTTTCCTTTATGCGCATTGTATTTATAAGTTTTTTATCATAGTGGAAATATGATGGAGTTTTTTATTGTTGTTTGTGGGTTATGCCTTTGATTATGCTCATTACGAATCAAACTGATGTTAAAAATCTTCTTGTAGGATCCCAAGATCGGAACCTGGTAAATGGGTGCCAGGAGCTGAGAATGGGGTACTACGGAGGTTGTTGGCGCTGGATTCGGCGATCGAGAATTTTGTGAGCTCGGTTTCTGAGTTTGGGGCGTGACAGAATCCGACTCTATAATACCCAATACTTATCAGTACTCAGGTGTTACCATTTAAATCAAATATAACATAAATGCATGACAAAACGCTTGTAACCTATAACTTACACCACGCTTGATTTCTCATGATCCACCCTTGGATGACCCCTTACGTCTCAACATAGGATTACATCGACACTAACTAGTCAACCCACAATCCGGATTCAAACGTTAAGGCATGTGATATCGCACCAAAATACATTGAGGTCAGCATGTAAACTCTACTATGCATCAATCTAACCATCAAGGAAAGTTCTTATCCATTGACCAGACCATCCATCCGTTGATTTTCAAAATATACCATCACATAATCATCCATACCAAAAGTTGGATAATCTGTTCATAAGACCCCATTACTTAAATCCCAACTTAGACAAAACTAAGTGTGACGCCCTATTGGGTAGAATGAACCCTCCTTATTCCATCTCGAGACAAATAATCATATCCACTGTTATCAACTCCACAACGCTGCCTATCCATCAACCTACCACTTGATCACATAATGTGACCATTTGATTGATAAAACAATCGTTAAAATCCATATATTTATATCAGAAACCTTTATAACCACTAGTGATTAAATTAGAAATAATCATACAAGTGGTTTGATGGAAATTCACTATTAAAACCCAATAACCTTGAAGTGTGGCCCACCTTAGTCTTAGATCCACCTCATATATGGCCGGTGGTCCTGATTAGGCTAGCAAAACCCAATGAATGGTGTGGGTTTTACAGATGAAACCCATGAAGCCTACCTCAGTGTGATGCATGTGCACACCCCATACTGACCCACTGTACACCAAACAGTAACCCTGGTCAAACCGTGGTTGACCCGTAGAGTTTACGAAAAGGAGGATTTCTCCTCTCTTTTCCGCCCAGCGATAGCTCGAACGGACGTCGTCCGTTTGGGTTCGATCGTGGCCCACCATCATGGGCTTTTACGTTGATCTGAACCATCCGTCATGCTCCTATAGGGATCTATACCAAACCCTGATTGATTCTACAAGTTGGAACACGTGTGCATGCACACAAATTTTGGCCAAGTCGACTATGTGTGTGAGCTCGGGTTCGAAAAAGGGTACTGCTTCCCTGTGTTGCCCTACCAGGCTGGCTAACCGCATACGGGATTCTCTCAATCTCAGCCCTTTTTGCAGGAATATCTCAGCCCTCCATTCTCTCCGTTCTGTTAGGGTTCTATCACCTCGCAAGAGTCGCCGCAACCTACGGACTTGGAACTCACCAAGAAATGGTAGTCGCCCGTCTAAAATATGGGTCCCACAATGACCAATGGTCCCATCTAGGACGTTGTCAGTTGTTGGATCGAGAGATGATCCATCCATACCCAAGTCACCATTGGATAAGGAGTCATCTTCTCTAATTGGCTGAAGAACCGCACCAACAGAATTTGAACTCCGGTCTTTGATCCAGAACGTCTATCATGTGGACCATATCAACATAAACACATATATGTAAACTGATCTGGTCAGCACATTCAAATCTAAACGTGATCAGCTAAGGAGAGCACTAATAAAAATCAAGCTTGGTGCACTGGTTTTGTGCATCTCGGTAACCAATTCCCAATTAGTTACATTCGAACTATCTAAAATGAGATTAGTAGAGCCTATTAAAGGTAGCCCTTCCGAAAATAGAAAGGATGTGAGAAAAGAGAGAGTGCACCGTTCCTTCTGCTAAACTCAGCGGAGTCTCGACTCAGTTTGAATCACCGTGAGTTCGAGCCGAGTCCAACTTCTCCCTTGATTTTCCTGAGAGAGAGAGAGAGAGAGAGAGAGAGAGAGTTGGGTCAAGGGCCGCTGTCAAGACTCGACTCACTAAATCTAAGTCAGCTGAGTTTCAACTAGAAACGCATTTGCTCGAGCGAATCTGGGTCCTCTGCAGTCCAGAAGCAGCAGGAAGAAAATAAGAGAAGAAGCAAATGAAGAAGAAAATCAAGAAGAAAGAAGAAGAGAGTTCGAGAGGTAGTCGGGTTCGACTGAGTCTCGACTTGCTGACTCGTTAAACCGAGTTGGGTTGAGTGGTTCTCGACCTTGTTACTGGAGAGGAAAGGGAAGAAGGAAAGGAGAAAGAGAGAAGAACAAGAAGAGAAGAAAAGAAGAGGATCAGAGAGAGAGAGAGAAGAAATAGTGGGCGAGTAAGTGACTCACTGACTCGAGTCGTGGTTTGGGTCTGGTTGTGCCCAATCAAGCTTGTTTGGTCTGGGGTTAGCTGGACTCCAGCAGAGAAGGAGAAAGAGAAAGCAGAAGGAGAAAGAGAAGAAAGATAGTAGAGAAGAGGAAGAAGAGAGGTGAGTCACTAAGTTGACTCCGTTCAAAACCGAGTCACGTCTCTAACTCACTGATTGGTCGATTCCAGACATTATTGGGTCGAGTTTCGCAACAAGGTAATTCAGAGTTTATCTTTTGTTATTACTTTGGGTTATTATCATGGTGTCATTATTACTATTAGAATAATTAGTATGGCTAGGTTCATTATTATTAACTATTATAATTATTATCATTATCATTATTAGATAATATTGTCGTTTCCATTATGGATTGGTATAATTATTTCTTATTAGATTATTGTTAATAATTATTTTATCATCTTAACATTTATTAAACTCTCATTTTCATGAAAATGATATTAAATATTGTAGGGAAAAATCAATACCAATTCATAAATTATCATTAATAATATTATTTTATTCCTTACGCAAAAAGTTAGAGTTCAAATTCTAAGACCTACACTTTTAGATTTAGATTGTTGGATAAAGCCTCAAATTTACATGATCTAAACATTAAACTTTAATCCTAACCATATAAATTTCGTTACATTGTAATCTTATCGCTCGAAGCATTCTAATTTTGTTAGATCTTGATCCTAGGGTGTGTACAACTATCTCTAGCATTACCGGGAGATGAACCGACTCTTGAAATGTGAGGATCACCATTCAAGCTTTTCTACATATTGATAGTTAGCTTAGTTTATTTATTTCATTGATTGCTTAATATAAACTTAGAGAATGTTAATAAATGTTAATTTCTAATTGAATAATTCTTCATAAATGATTGATCATTGGATTTACATTCAAATATCTGAACATGCGATAGATTTCAAATATCTCACTTTATATGTGTAATTGCTATTGATATTGTACGTGGCTTGTTTCACTACTTGTGGTTACTTTATGATGTTTTTGGAATCATTTTGACTAATAGATTAAATAAATAAAAAAATTTGTTGTGGACTTACTATCTTGTAGACCATTTGTGCATATGTGGTGTTTGGGAATAATCCTTTTTTTATCGCATCATTAAATGGATTATTTCCCATATGTGGCTTTGATCAACTATTTACCCTTTGCGGCTTTGATGAATTATTTTCAAATAACTCTGCGATGGTAAGTTCCACTTGTTGAACTATAATTGGCCACTAATTGAAGATGTTACCCTCAAAATATTATATTTGTTAGTCTCATGAGCCATGGATGGTGAAGTGGGGTACTATGCTTGACTATCAGTGTATGCCGAGGGACAACCCCCCCCCCCATAGTGACCTTTGAGCTTTCTTAGAATGATTGTTTGAAATTGGAATAATAATGGTTGGGCTAATCATGCATTTTCATGGCATGCGGACTTTACTGGGTGGTCGATGTAAGACGCAGGGGTTTTCTTGGATCACTATGGGTTGTACCATAGAGTATTTTACCGGGTGATCCTAAAATATTATTTCGTGCATTCGAACCACTATGGGTGTCCTTGTTGCATGGACTTTTCTGGGTGACTAATCCTCTTTAAGGTGTACCTTTGAGTACTTTTTCGGGAGACTAATTCACCTTGTGTGTCCTTGTTGCATGGTCTTTTCCGGGTAATTAGATCTCCTTAGAGCGTACATTTGAGTATTTTTTCGGGTGGCTAGTTCTCCTTTGCCAGCTGGATGTGCATTCCAAGGTTTGTAAGCATATGCATGCATCCATGTACTTAAACAAAATTATCTTGTGTAATTTATTTAATGCGTATCTGATGAACTTTATCTGATTTCCATGATAATCATTGTATAATATTTGTTATACATTGTCTCTGATAACTATGCTTAATTATCTTGATGATACGATAAATCTTGGGGGTTATACCTCACTGGGTTAGCCATTGACGCTATCAAATTGTAACCAGTGTCAGGAGACGCAGAGGGTGCGTATGTTCAGGTGGAATAGGAGGAACCAAACGATCTTGCGACTCTCTATTATTGATTTCATTTGCATTTAAGTTGTACTGTTATGTATTATTAAAACTTAGACATATTGGTTTGTATAAGTTTTCGGGTAACCATTTGAATATTTGGCTATGTATATTTGGACTCCCTCTTATACTTAATTTGTTTCTATTCTGCTAAAACTATTAACTATGATAAAGAAAAAAAATGTACGTGAAATTTGAGCCACCGTTAAAGGTTAACACTCGGGTTTTTGGAAAACGAGTAGTATACTCGAGTTTCAGGAACCGGTGTGTTACAGACTCAATCAAGGAAACCGAGTCGGATCAGATTGGGTACAGTTCGGATCGGTCTTGATGTTTTTTTTTTTGGAAAAATTAAAAAAAAATCCAAAAAATTGTTTAAAGAAAGAAAAAGAAATTAAGAGTAACTTTCCTAAGTGATTAAATAACTAAGTGAGACAACATCAAATATTCAGACCTGTGCAATCTCCTCAAATCCCTATGGAAAGAACGGATCCCAAACTGCAGACCTGTGCATTTCTCCTGCTAATGAAACATTCCCCAGGAGCTGAAGACCAAACCGAGCCACATCGAGATCCAGAGATTGAGATTTGAAAGTGGTTGCGACAACATCGATGCTATCCGATTCAACGAACGAGGTTTAGTTCAAGATCTCTCTAGCACAGAGGTTTTGTAGGATTTTAAGAGGGAGAGATATTGGATACAAGGAGTGAGAGAGGAGAGAGAGGATGAATGGAAGGAAGGATTTTATAGAGATGAGATGGGAGCGTCCTTCAGTGGTTCTAAAAGCTTCTAAAAGGGATTGGAGAGCTTCGTCTAGGGTTTTCAAATTAGCAAAGGTGAGAAATGTTTGGAGGAGATTTGAAGGAATTGGTAGAATCTGACATAAGGTGGCCGAGATCTGACTACTTGGTAGCTCAGGTGATGGTGTTACTTCCATGCTTTAGAAATTTGGATGGGTGAGGGTAGTTGCTGCCAAGTAGGTAAATTTTTTTTTTTAAAAAAAACTAAAAACTATAGACCCGACTGGATCAGATCGGATCGGTTTGGATTGACCACTAATCCAAACTCGATCTGATGTATGGTTGGATCTGGCTGGGCCAACTCGATCTAACTCGATCTTAGCCTTCGGTTTAGATCAGATCGGTTGGATTAGTTGGATCAGTCTAGATTCTATTCAACTCTACTTATAGCCCCTCTCATTGTTCCTAGTTTAGGCTCAAGCAGGGGTAGCACCCGATCCCCGTCCATGAAAACTAGGACCCTCAAAGAGATTCTACTTGATGTGGATTGCCTACAAAAGCCTTTCCCAAGAAGTTCTTGCGCACTAGGAAGATAGGTGGGCCCTGCGTGATGTTTGTGAGAAATTGATCTCATCCATTTATTTTGCTAGCTCATTTTAGGACATGAGATCCAAAACTCTGTGGACCACATAAGAGGAAACAATGAGGATTGAACAAACATCATTAAAACATTCATATGGCCAAAAAGTTTTCTGTCAGGCTAAGTTTATTATTATTAATTTATTTTTTTTTGAGTTTTCAATTTATCCATGTGAGAATGACTCTGTAAATGATTTGGATGGCATATAAACATCAAGGTGGACCCCTGGAAGCTTTCAATGATAGGCATTTCTTTCTCCACTTTTACCTTTGGTGTGTATTCCTTGAGTTTCAGATCCGCCTCATTTTTAGTCTTATGTATTAAACTGAGTTGGAAAGATGGGTGGAAGAGTGAATTTATCACAAACATTAAAGTCACCACACGTAGCTTCCCCAAAGCCTTTCATAGGCAATTTGCATCATTGCTACTTCAAATTTAAACCTTCAGCTAGATTGGGCCACCAAAATGGCCGCTCCTTTTATAACCCCGTCAATCAAATAGGCCAAGTAAATTACATTTTTTGTGAGATTAGAGGCAACGTCGATATGATCCGAACCATTCACAAAATAGGGTCGAGGTAGGTTTGGGTTTTAGCCCAGTCAACGGTCGCAGATTGGGTACTTCCCCTACTAGGACCTAGCTAGAGATGGATAGTCCTGGTAGGGGCTCTATGGGCTCCATTGTGATGTTTATGTTTTATCCATGCCATTCATCCATTTTGGAGGATCATTTTAGGAAATGAGCCCAAAAGGCATATTAAAGGCTCATGTGGACCACATCACAAGAAGTGGGGATTCAATCCCTACCATTGAAAACTTCCAAGGGTCCACCATGATGACTATTTGCCATCCAACTTGTTCATAAGACCGCAAACACCTGTACGAAGAGAAAACACAAATATTAGCTTGATCCAAAACTTTTGTGACTCCCAGGAAGTTTTTAACAATAAGTTTTCAATCCCCACCACTTCCTGTAGTGTGGTCCACTTAAGCTTTCGATCTACATACTTTTTTGGCTCAAGTCCTAAAATGATCTATGCAAAATAGATGAAAGGAATGGGCCCCATAGATCCCCTGATAGGACCATCGGTCTCTAGTTAGGTTTTGGTGGGGGTACTACCCAATTCGAGGACACGCATTAAACAAATACATCATGGTGGGCCCCACAGATCTCCTGACAGGGTGGGCTCTGTAGATCTCCTGACAAGACCGTCGGTCTCTAACTAGGTCAAGGTGGGCTTCGATAGATCCCTTAACAACACCCTCATTGGGACTTAGCTAAAGACTAACAGTCCCATCAAGGGATCTATGGGTCCCACCATGATGTATATGTTTTATATCCAATTGGGACCTAGTTAGAGAATGATGATCCCATCGGGGGATCTGTGGAGCCCACCATGATGTACATGTTTAATCTACTTTCCCTAATTGGGTACTAACCCCACTAAAACTTGGCTAGGGTGTTACACCCCAACTCAGGGCACTCGAGTAATGAGACCTTGATCCTAAGTTTAGGAGTGCGAACTAAAAAGAAATGCGAATGGGAGTATTTTCCACATATCCACGTAGTTAAATTAGCAATCAACTCGTAGCTAACAATTAGAGTTGCATTTATTGCGCAACAATATCAAAAGGTGAGTAAGATAAGTAAACCATAGAATACTAAGGCTAAATTCAAAAGTGTACAAATCCAAATCCCTCAGCTGGGGATATACAACTACAATAAATATAATATATATATATATATATATATATATATATATATAACATAAACAAAACAAATACAATAAAAGTTTCTCGATTCCCTAGGGATATACAATCACAAAACTACACCCATACTAGTTAGGCGCTTGGTAAAATCTTCATGCCTCATATGTGTATTTACAACCATTATTAGTCATATTTGTAAGCAATCTAATTTTCAAACAATTTAATTCACCAACAATGCTAGGTTGGGGATATACATCTAGCTAGCATACGACTCCTATGGTGGCCAACTATCTTGTAAAATACAAGAAAAATATGCCCATACTGGTTAGGTACCCGATAAAATTTTCATGCCTCGTATGCATATTTATAACCATTATTACTTATATTTGTAAGCAATCTAATTACCAAGCAATTCAATTCACCGATAATGCCAGGTCGAGGATACGCATCTAGCTGGCATACTACGCCCATGGTGGCTAATCAGTTGGTAAAATATAGAGAAAAGTACGTCTATACTAGTTAGACACTCAGTAAAACCTCCATGCATCGGATGCATATTTACAACCATTATTAGTCATATTTGTAAGCAATCTAATTTCCAAGCAATTCAATTCACTGACAATGTCAGGTTGGGGATACACATCTAGGCAGCATACGACGCCCATAGTGGCTAACTAGCCAGTAAAATACAGAGAAAAGTATGCCCATACTGGTTTGACACCCGGTAAAATCTCCATGCATCAAATGCATATCCACCCAATTTACAAGCAACTTGGTCTATGAGTAGTCCAATTTACAATAATCCTTTTAACTAGTACCCTGCCCCTCGAGGAGTTAGACCCAAAAAAGATTCACTCAAGCAGGAAAGTCTACGAAAGGACAAAGGAAACGTCATTCCCGAGAAAACTTTAAAGGACACAAATGTCCAAGGGTGAAATTATCAATTCGAGAGGCAATGCCACTAGTCTAAAGTATGCTTTTATCAATTCATAAAAATGCCAATCAGGTTCACATAAGTAGTTGACAAAAGTGAAAAACCAACACTACACACAATTTAAAAATGGTAATCCATAGGACATATGCAGTTCATACCTAAGGGCAATTCAAACAACGTATCCACAATTTCTAAACACATTAACACAATCCAAATCACCTATTTAGGATTCTACGCATATAAACATAATTCAACACATATCTCCATGACTCTAAGCATGCATGTGAACAACTTAGCATATTATATAAGAGACAAGGCAACAATAAAGTATGTTTATCAAGCACATACCAAATTAGAATGTAGGGAAAAAGCTTGAAGGGTAGATCTTCACCTCTCGAAATTGAGACTTCTAGGTTTATAAGCACTCCAACATGAACATGCTTTAATTACGGCAGATTCTACAATGGAATTTTTTTTTTATTATTTATTTATTTTTTATTATTATTATTATTATTATTTTTTTTTTTTTGGGGGGGGGGGGGGGGGGGGGATTCTAACAATAACATTACAATCCAATATTAGCGTATAAATTAATTCAAAATAACCTTAAGTTATAACCTAATTGAGGGTTCTACTCACCTCATTACTCGGGTTGACAAGATTCAACGACATGGCCCCGAATTCGGCCCACACGTACGATCCAACGCCGCTATACTGCGACAAAGCCCAAGCATGCAACTAGGCATCTGCGACAGATCAATCTGACTTTAGGAACCCCGCATGCATGTGCCAAATAGGGCATATGCGGCATGCATGCGCCGACAAAGGGCATGCGGCGCATATGCATGACGGCCCGCTCTCCCATACTCTCTCTCTCTCTCTCTCTTAGCTCCTCCTCACGTCTGAAAAACAAAGGAAAAATGGTGAAACATGCTTTTATAGCCCTAATTAGAAAGTCGGTGGTTTGCAAGTATATTTAAATTTGGGGGCTATCAGTTGGACCAACATGAACTAACAAAACATGGTTTTCTCATATTTATAAGCTAACACAGTTAGTCGGACCGACAAGATTGAAGGTCGAATAGACAAAACATGTTTCCACTAGTAAATGGGGCTTTCCACCATTCTACGACCCTAGGGTTCCAACCGATGCTATCTATTGGCTTATCGTTCAAATTAGACATTCCGTTAGTACACCTAAGCACAGATCATGTCTAATTACGTAATAAAGTCCAATGGACTGGGGATCCGAAGATTCGAGTCCTGCTGACAACTAATACGGTTCAATCAGTTAAGGTACAAAGTTTGTTAAGGTCCATCAACATACATTGATACACCATCCTCTAATAGCTTGAGCTTTTAGAGCAAGTAGTTGTATGACACCGTATCAGAGTGGAATGTCTTGTGTTCGAATCGTGGGAGTAGTAAATATGCCTCCCTAATATATTCTCCCGCAGGGGGCATTATGGCATGAGTTGTGTGTCCCTTCACCCTTGCTTGGTATGTTCCTGTGCGGAATGCGAGAGAGTGTTAAAGTCCCTTGATATACATTGATACACCATCCTCCATAACAATGTCTATGTGTCTAGATACGTGTAATGACTGCCTCAAATTCCAAGTAGCACCTTATTTCTCTCACTATTTCCATGCCAATTTCCTACACCATCACCACCTACTAGTCCAAGGCCTTCCCATAGTAATAGAGCTACCACCCGAGCAACATCATGCCACCTCTTCCAATACTCTTCCATGCTACCAATCTCTATAAACATAATGAGAGAATTAACTATATGTCCATGATGAGTTGCCTCTAACGTAACCTTAAATACAAGAGTCAGATTATGTGTTTTAGAAATCGTCTTCAAGAGCCTCAACCATGGTCCTACCCATCCAGGCTTTCCACCAGCAGGCGGAATCTCATCTTCAAATAAATGGGTTACACCAATTGGATGAACTATGAGTGTAGGGCGATTCAAAACTGCAGTGTGCCTACTGAGAAATATAACTTCATCCATCACCTCGCCAGTCGCATCCTCCCAACACTTATCAAGGTTATCCTCCTCAACGATACCGTTATCATGCTTTAATAACATCACATCTCCATTTGCAAAACTTGGTATGTCAGCGTCGAAGCCGGGTGATGGAAGCTGAATCGACAATCGTTGCCACCACAAGTGTCTCTCTCTCTCTCTCTCTCTCTCTCTCTCTCTCTCTCTCCGCTTGTTCATGAGAAGATGTGGGACATGATATCAAAATGGAAGGTCAAGTGTTCAAATCCTGGTAGCAACAATTATGCTTCCATAATATATTCTCCCATGGGGGACCATAAAAATCAAGTCCAGCCCACGGACCAAGAAATCCAGCTTGTGTATGGTGTGAGTGTCCCTCCACCCTTACTTTGTGTTAAAGTCCATTGATATAATACGCCATCTTCTAATGGCTCCAGCTTTTAGAGAAAGTGGTTGTTTAACAAAGTCCTAGGTTTCTAGTTTTAAGTTTCGACTCGCGGTCCCAAGTCTTCAAGCATACACGCATATAGGCACGCATGATTACCTATTCCATCGAGATTTACTGGTAACAACCCCAGAACATCTAATAACCGAGTATAAAAGTACTAGGGTGTTATATAGAGGGGATCTGCGCGGCTCACGTTGTCCTTCCATTTTAACAAATCGTTTTAGAGAATGATCAAGAGGTAAATCAAAGACTAGAATGATCCTTAAAAGGACGTAGATCAAAGACTCAAGTGAACTACCTATGAAGCATTGACGATTGAAATCTTACTGTTAAAAACCTCTCGGGGGTATCAATTTTTTCATTTATATAAGTTAACGTGAACTTATGAACAGCTTGGTTGGCAAATAAACATTACGGTGAGCCCCGCAAGTTTTCAAATATAAGAATTCAATCCCCATTGCTTCACGTGGTGTGACCCATTTGAGCCTTCGATCTACCTATTTTTGTCTCATTCTCTTAAATGATTTCTCAAATGAATGAACTGCGTCGATAAAACATACACATCATCCCTGACAGGACCCTCCGCCTGGAGATAGGAGATAGGTCCTGGTGGGAGCAGTACCGAATCCGGGCTCCCAGCCGACCAATCGCCTGATCAGTGAAGCATGGGACCACTTGCACAGTTGTACAAACTACAAACCCGAGTACTTTCTCTATCGACATCCACCAAATTAGTTACCTTTACGAGCCGTTACAACAAAATATTACTCTTTTGCCCGCCATCTCTACCGGATGGGAATGTGGACGATTGTTTCATCTCTTCTCAGCCATTTATCTGTAGTCCACAAATTCAACGGTTAATATTGCTCTATCTAGGATAGTTTTTAGGGAATCGTTCAACCATGAGGGATCAAACGGACCAATCGTCAAGATTACCGGACCATGGGCCCCAAACGTAGGAACTGAAGATCGGCATGTATCTGTACAAGTACGCCGGTCGTGTATTATAAAGTTCTAATGAAAGGGAGGCTGCCATTTTCCGCTTGATTGATAGACACGCCCTATCTTTTCAACTTTGGTAAAGCGATAGCCATAATGCACTGTAGAATTTGTCTGCATTGTTAGTTCTGCGCCATCAAAAAAATGGTGGTGAATCGTCAAACATACACATGGAATAGTTGCAGGGAAATCCTGACCGTTCAGATCTCCAATCAAAGTGTCGATGGAGCGTGAAATAGAATTTGCATCTAGAAAATCATATTAAGGGCCTGTTTGGGAGAGTGGATTTGGAAACCCTGGATTCGCAACCCTAGGATTGGGAACCCCCCAGATTGGCAATCCTCCTGGTGTTTTTTACGGCGGAGTGTGAATAACTTTAATTCAAAAATACCATGGTATATTTATAGGAGTTTGAATTTAATTATTAAATCAACTTTAATATCTCCAATTAGTGGGATATATAATTTTTGACATTATGGTTGTGATAAGCCCACTAAAACATACGCTTGAAAATGATGAAATTCTAACTCTCGGATGAACCGCAAGCACAAGATTATGTCCGAGTGACTAATCAATAATTTTTCATAGTTGATTAATATGAACAATGTTTGGACGTTGCTAGACAATGTTTAGACGGTGCTAATCTACATTAACAATGTTTGGACGGTGCTGATCATCGTTAGTGGGCCATGTGCCCAATAAAATGATAATGTATAGTGACATACATTTATGCCCGCAACTATTAAAATAATTTTAGGTGTAATTCAAGCTATTACCAATGGATTACAAACCCCCTCAAAGAGGGGATTGGAAACCCCTGGATTGACAATCCTCAGTTGCTTTTTGCTGCCAAACATAGTAGGGAATTTGGAATCCGACTCCTAGCTATCTTATTTTTCAGGTCGAATCTGGATTTCTCGCTGGTTTACTTTTAACATTCATTTAATATATATTAATTGGATGGCTAGGATTGCTTATTCATTGTAGTTTCAGATATATCGTCTATAAACGATGGTACCTACACTTTGAATGGTCTTAGGTGTACATCAGCGTCTCATGCGAAGAATATGAGTCGCCACTATTTTTTAAACGGTGGAGAACCAGCACGAGTCCATCCCGGAGGACGCGGATTGCGTTCTACCCGCGCCCGTCGCTAGCCCCAATCCGGCAGTTCTGTAGTGGGCCCACCGTGATGTATCCGTTTATCCAAGCCGTTCATCACTTTTCTCATGTCATTTTACACCCTTGATACAAAAATAGGCAATCCAACCCTCAAATGGACGACACCACATATGACTTTGCATTGAATGCAACCAAGCTCATAATTTGGTGTGGTACACTTGAGCGTTGAATCTGTGTTATTTTTACGTTCATGCCTTAAAATGATATGAGAAAAGATATGAACGGCTTGGATAAATAGATACATCACGGTGGGCCCACCCACATAACTGCCCATTCGGGGCTAGAGACGAGCACGGGTTGGACGCAATCCGTCCTGGGCCGCAGGTCCTGCACCCAAAAGCTCTGTGGGGCCCACCGAGATGTCCGTGTCATATCTACACCGTACATCAGTTTCGGTGGCTCATATCAGGACATGGGCCAAAAACATGAGACACATACAAATCTCAAGTGGGCCACACCACCGGAAACAAAGCTTTGGATCACCGTACAGTAAGTGGCAGTTTCGTAAATATACCCCTAACCAGGGGAAATCTTGTTAAATTCCTTAACCTAACCCACAATATAGATACGAAAGATTTTTGTCTTTTTCGGTTGACAATTTTCTCTCTCCTACCTAGCATTCTCGGACTCGAAAGCGTGTGGAGTCGCTGATCACCTTCTACCCGGCGTGAAGACTGGTTCATGAAGTCAAATAAACTTACACGAAAGAAATCGTAAAAATCAACACCATCAGCTTAAAAAGTTTTCAACCATAAATGATCAATTCCTGTAATTTCCTTTGGTGTGGTTTACTTGAGCTTTAGATATACCTGAAATTTAGTCTAGTGTATTAAAATAAGCTATAAAAACAGATATATAATATGATTTATTTACTACAAGTAGTAAAATACTATTTTCTACATTATTATTCATCCACATCATCATTAATGTAATCAATATTACCTTTTTTTAAAGGGTGTATGATTAAGTGACCCAATTAAATTGTAACAACTTCATAATTGATCTACTTCAATGATGTGGTTAATATTGTTATTCAATTTAATGTGATGTGTGATGATGTGGTGAAGCCGTCAGCATAGTTGCATTTAACGTAGTATTTGATGATGTGGCCAATTAAACTGCAATAAACATTGCTTTATTATCACTCATTTCATTAACATTATTATATTTTGATGTGTTGTATGCTGATATGGCCCAATTAAATTGCAACCAACAAGATTAGGTGGTGAATAGAAATTTATGAAACACATATATCATAGTGGGCCCAATAGTCTTGGCACACAACCAGCGTCCAGTGTGCTCTAGTTGGACCAGGGTTCAGCTATCCAAATATCTAGACCATTGGTCTGGTGGGCCATAGAGAAGATGGACCATTCGACTAAAATATCCCTGACAGGATACTCCTTCTTGGTACGTTTTCAGGATATGATTAATCGAGTATAGACTTCTAAATAGAAGGTCTTTTAGGAAATGATACATCTGAAGTGGGACCATCCAACCAACGGTCTGGATCACTGAATAACATACTCTACTCACACGAGCTGAAAATTCGAGGATGCTGCGAATATCTTCGGAGAGACGAAAACACAGCGGAACAAAGGATCCTCGAGACTGGAGGATCCGCACAGACGCTTGAATTTTCAGTTTCTAATAGTGGGGCCCAAGGTTCGGCGATTCAGACCGTTGATCTTATGTCAGCACTGTGGATGGAGCGTGCTTGAAGAAATCTATCAGATTGGTAGATCCAGCTGTCGATTTATGATGGGGGTATAGTCATTAAGCACCAGGACCAATTGAACGGTTAAGATTTTCCTATTAGCAACTACTTTCGATGCATGATCAATCTCTTTCGGGACCCTCGTATCAACGGTCCGGATCATCTTACTCACCTCTATCCTTTGGAAAATCAAGGTTACTATATTCACATCCTCTTCTACGCCATCCCTCCACTTTTACCAGGGACTTGGTATTGTAGTCCGCGTAGTACACTGAATACGTAGCCTTCTAGTAAGCAAATCCGCCTAATGAGCGATCAGAACTGCTCAAGGGTAGATCTGATAATGAGCAGGTGCCATCCAAAGTACGACTTGCTACAAGCGGTCCTACCATTCGATCTACGGACAGATAAATGATAGGTGGTCCAATCCTAATTCATTTTCCAACGGTTGAGATTCATTTTAGCAGAAAAGGTGCATTCCATGGTTCACTTACTCCTCAAGTGGGTCTGACACTGAACCACGTGGCCGGAGGTGGTTTTGCTGGTGTCAAAGCTCTGTAGGATCCACCATGATGCATGTGTTGTATCCATGCCGTCCATCCATTTTACCAGCTCATTTTAAGTCATGAGACCAAAATTGAAGAATATCCAAAGGCTAAATGGACCACACCACAAAAACAATAGGGATGATGACGTCCACCATTTAAACATTCTTAGGGCCCATAGTAATATTTATTTGTCATCCAACCTGTTCATAAGGTCACACATACCTGGATAAAGGGAAAATAAAAATATTAGCTTGATCCAAAACTTCTGTGGCCGTGGAGAGGTTTTCAACGGTAAATGTTTAATTCCTACATTTTCCCTTGGTGTGGTCCACTTTAAATTTTTTTTCTGGTTCATTTTTTGAGTAATTGAATAAAATTAGTCGAAAGAATGGA
This sequence comes from Magnolia changhungtana, assembly GCA_030180095.1. Lineage (NCBI taxonomy): Eukaryota > Viridiplantae > Streptophyta > Magnoliopsida > Magnoliales > Magnoliaceae > Magnolia > Magnolia changhungtana. Next base: position 10,381,678 of record JASAUF010000411.1, on the reverse strand, counting down.
TGGACGGTGTGGATAAAAACTTACATCATGTTGGGCCCACAGAGCTTTGACACTAGCTAGCTGATTTTAGGCGCGTGCAGCACGGCCCAAGTAGCGGGCTACGGTTCACTTCAGTAGTCCGCGGGCTACCTATTTTTGCTATTTTGCTAATTTTGACTCCAGCTATAAATGCAAGCTGTCTCCTCTACTTACTTTCCTTTCACTCTCTCTCTCTCTTTCTCTCTCTCTGAGTTTCCTCCATTGCAAATCAAGCTTCTTCCTCTACTTTCATGGTGTCCTTCTCATCTACTCAAAAAACCCACCAACCATCTCATCACTCATCTTTCTTTTTGCTTTTAATTTCCACTCAAATCCTCAAGAACTGGATCTCCCCTGCTTTCTTTCTTTTGTGTGAAAGGTTTTTTTTTAAACAGTTTTTGGCCCACCTCTGTCAAACTTCTGCTTCTAAACTACTCTTCTGCAATGCTGTTTTTAGGGTTTTGGGTTTTGGTGGGTTGGGTTATTTGAGGCTTGCACAGCTCTACTTTCCTTGATTCTGTTAGGTGAAACTTGAGGTTTTTGCTTGTTGGTTTTTTTTTTTTTTTTGCAAATAGTTTATTGGGTGGAGAGAAGATCAAGAGATTTAAGACTCTAAGAGGGTTGAATCACCAAAAAGGTATGTTATTTTCTTTTCTTTCTTGTTTTAATGATTTTTTTTCTTGGATGGATGATTTGCAGTGAGGGGGATATGTTTTCTGAGTTGATTTTTTTTCAAAAAATAAAAAAATAAAAAAATCATGTGTATGTTTGCTGAATGAAGAAGTTACAATGAGCAATTCATTAGAATGACTAAAATGGCAAATGGGTTTTTCTCGATTTGAATAACGGGAAAAGATAAAGGTAGGATTTGCTTTGGTTTCATTGATCTTCCAACGAACTGTTAAATGCAGCTTCTTCTCCAAACAGATGATATTTTGCTTTATTTTCTCCGTTTCTTGCTTTTCCATACTAGGGGTTATGATGGTGAGGGTAATTGAAGGTTTTTATTTTCTTTTTCTTTTTTCTATTAAATGCAATGCACAAAACTAGCTATGGTCCTTTTGAGGATGGAAGATTGCAAAAAATAAAAATAAAAATAATGCATGTTGATGCTCTTTATTGTATGGGAAGTTGAATAAAGATAGGCATGCTTTTGTTGCAAAGGGCATGAAATTACTGATTTCTTGTGGGTTTTATTAGTTGTAAAACATGATTTGCAGGCTTGAAGTTTGGAGCTGCATCTTTCGAGCGGCCGGACTAAAATCAAGATACATGGTCATGTGCATTTTTATGTGGAAAATTAACTAAAATTTGGAAATGTCAGAAGCTTGGGTTTTTTGTTTGTCATTTTCAAAATTTCTTAGGAAATTAGATGTATGTTTAGCATCCTGATATCTTTAAACAGTTTCTAAGTAATCCCAATTGTTTATCTCTTTGTGGATAGTGTGTTATTGCTTGCTAACTAAGCTACATGCTTTCAATCTTCTTCAAATTCCATGTTGAAGTAGATGGATTCTTAGTGTTTGTGATTAAAAGATCGATCCTGATCAATAATACATGTTCTTTTATCTATCATAGATGTCATCTTCTGACTCCCTTAATGCTGAACTATCGAAAAAGACGTCGTTTTTTGGGCTGAAACTGTGGGTTGTGATTGGCATCTGTGTGGGAGCATTCATTGTGTTGATACTCTTTCTCTTATCCATATGGGTCATGTCTCGGAGGAAATCAAGGAGGGCCCATGACAAGTTCCCGCTCTCCCAAATTCCGAACGTCTCGAAGGAGATCAAAGTTGACAGAGTGGGATCCAACTTCTTATCTCATAATTCTGAGGATCGTGAAGGTGCTCTTGGTAGCGTGCAAGATAAATCGTTCGAGAAGCATTCAGAGAAGATGCTTGTGCATTTGGGTATGAGTAAATCTAGTGATGGTGAAAATGTCAGCCAATCCGGCTCTGCTCATCAGCATGACAGGTGTGGTAGCTCGCATTCAGGGGATGAAGTAAGCTCGGGGACTGGTAACATTCGAAAGCCGTCTTCTTCATATGGGCTTGTGACTGCATCACCATTAGTTGGTCTGCCTGAATTCTCGCACCTTGGATGGGGCCATTGGTTTACTTTGAGGGATCTAGAGTTCGCAACCAGCCGTTTCTCAAAAGAGAACGTGCTTGGGGAGGGTGGATATGGGGTTGTTTATAAGGGGCGACTGATAAATGGAGCTGAAGTTGCCGTCAAGAAGCTCCTCAACAATCTGTAAGTTTGGCCGTTGATGTAATTGTTTTACTTTCTAACTGATCCTAGTGGTGAAATTTTGAATGCTTCCTCTTTGGTGTTTGATGTATTTGCATGATTTGGGTTTCTATAGGGGTCAGGCGGAGAAGGAATTTAGAGTGGAAGTAGAAGCCATAGGCCATGTCCGACACAAGAATCTGGTGCGGCTTTTGGGTTATTGTGTGGAAGGAATTCATAGGTGAAGACCCTTTCACTTCAACCACATCTGATTTTGTGATAGATGGGTTATGTTCTTCAAGGATAGATTATTGCATTCAGTTTTCTGTATTAAGTGATAGAATGAGTTATGGTAAAGATGAAGAAACTAAAACTTCATGCAATATTTAAAAAATGAAAGTATTTGTAAGGATTCGATCTTTCTCATTTGTGGATTGGTTTTTGAGCCCTTTTGCTGTGAGCTTATAACAGTAGGTCTGATGATACAGGATGCTGGTGTATGAATATGTTAACAATGGCAATTTAGAGCAGTGGCTTCATGGAGCTATGCGTCAATATGGTGTCCTTAGTTGGGAGGCCCGAATGAAGGTTATACTTGGCACTGCAAAAGCGTAAGTCTGCCTCCCCTATTTGAATTGCCCTTTCTCATTCCAATTATGTCATTCATCTAATTGATTTAAAGAATCTAGTTCGTTGGTTAATGATATCAAGATATTGATGGTTTTTTATTTTTGAAATGGGACGCACAGGCTCGCATATTTGCATGAAGCGATTGAACCAAAAGTCGTTCACCGAGACATAAAATCAAGCAATATTTTGCTCGATCAGGAATTTAATGCCAAGGTTTCTGATTTCGGTTTGGCAAAGCTCTTGGGTTCAGGAAAAAGCCATATAACAACAAGAGTTATGGGAACGTTTGGGTACTCTACTCCCTTTATCTTATTTTTCCTACTGTCTATAGGATAGAAATGAGTTTCAGTCTGCGTTCTCTCTTCCTTTCTGAAACCTTATTCAAGTCGATTTTCTTATGCAATTTCAGGTATGTGGCGCCCGAATATGCAAACACTGGATTATTGAACGAGAAGAGTGACATTTACAGCTTTGGTGTACTCTTGCTAGAAGCAGTTACTGGTAGAGATCCTGTGGACTACAGTCGACCTGCAAATGAGGTAGCTTGCTTTGCTCAACAGACCACTGATTGTAGTTACAGAAATATGAGTAGACTGCTTACTGGAAGTTGGTTGTGGAGCATCTTTAGGAATTTTATCTTCTCCTTCTTTAGTGTTTTCTGAGTGTTTTCAATGTCATAGAAACGCCTCAATGAGATGGGTGCTTAGTTAATACACACTGAAGATAACAAAAAGCTTAGTCATTTTATCATCTTGTACGTCTTTTTTTTTTTTTGAAAAAAATGAATGTAATGTTATGCTTGTGGCAGGTGAATCTTGTCGAGTGGCTTAAAACGATGGTTGGGAGTAGAAGGGCAGAGGAAGTTGTGGACCCAACCCTTGAAGTTAAACCAACAAACCGGGCTCTAAAACGCACCCTTCTAATTGCACTTAAATGTGTTGATCCTGACTCGGACAAAAGACCGAAAATGGGCCAAGTCGTTCGAATGCTTGAGGCGGACGAGTTCCCGCTTCGTGAGGTGGCAATTTCTTAGATGGAAACCATTTGCTTTCCTAGCATATCCTTTCTAATTCTGGCCTTTCGGGTAATCATCCAACTTGTATAAATCTTTTGCAGGATCGGAGGAGCAGGAGGAGTCACATGGGGAGCATGGAAATCGAGTCTATGAAGGATAATGTGGATCCCATGGACATGGATATCAAGGTGGAGAAATCTGAGAGTTAGGGAGGTCTGCGAGGCTGTTTCATGGATAAAGACCTACAATGCAACAAAAACAAAGCCATCGAAAGATCAAAGTACACTTCAAAACTCATGGTTCAAACGATTGCCCACCAGGTTAAAATGGGTTGAAATGAGGATTCTTGTCATGGGCTTTCAGATTTTAGGCTGTTTGATCGACTACGACCCACCTTACCACAAATCATGAAGCTTCAACAGCCATTGAGAAATGCCCTCTTCTTTGAAAATCCTTTGACACCCAAAAGCTGCATTTTGTTGTACAGATTTGTCTAGGAGGTTTGGGCATTTGCTGCATCTGCCTTCTTTTTCTTTTCTTTTTTTCTTTTTTCCCTCCTTGTTTTTCTCATTTCTTTAACTGTTATTGGAGTGGCCAAAAACACTCATTTTTACTACACTTTCTCATCCACTCACTCTTGTATTGGTTAGTAAAGAATTTTAATGATTATTTACCCCTTCTTTTTCACCATTTTGGTGCACTGGGTTGCTTTTCTTACTACACAATGATGTATGTTCCATGGTAATTCCATGGTAAAAATCTCTCTCTCTCTCTCTCTCTGGCTTTTTTTGTTGTTTTGTTTTCTACCTTTCCTCTGCTCACAGTGTTAGAAGAACTGATTGCTTTTCCTTTCAGGTGCATGGATGCAGTTCCTGCATTCTTTTTCTTTTAGGAAATGGGAAGAGAATGCATGTGAGGAATGATGTATTGGGTAGAGAGTGCCTCTGAGGAATGATGAGCTTGTTAGATACTCATATTGAAACCATGATGTTGGGGTGGGCCTCATGGCCGTTTGATTTTCATTTCCCTGTATTCGGTGGACCTCATCTCATGGCCGTTTGATTTTCATCTGCCTGTTTTCGGTGGGCCTTGATGGGACTACCTAATTAATAACACTCACCAGTCATTGAATATTTCATGAAGAGAAATGGCCACTTCTCTATATATAGTACACATGGCAAATGCATGTGGTGATCAAGGCCGTTGATGTGGTGGGCCACCTCCATGGATTGCTATAATCCAAAAACTCTGGGGGATTAGATGACTCTTTTATACTCATTCTGAGGTTATCTGGTTGGATGTAGACTGGTCCTCTTAACCGTTCATCTTGCAGGCTACTGATTGGATGGCTACCGGTTATTCCCCATTCTTCTTGATATATGACCTATCCATGTTCTAGTCCACTAAATCAACGGTCGCGATCGAATGTGCTTGCCACGTGTACCGTGAGCTGGATGGGATTGTTGTGGACCTGTGGTAGGATGGAGACCGCTGCTCTGACATTTTTATTTATTTTTTGTTTTTTTGTATTTTGGACGCAGATTGGGGACGCGGTCCGGCTAGTGACGCTACCACCAGTCAGGTGACTTGTGGTCGGTGCTATGTAGACCCCACCATGATGTATGTGTTTTATCCACGCCGCCCATCCATTTTGAAAGATAATTTTAGGACTTGATCCCAAAAATGAGGTAGATCTAAATCTCTAGTGGACCACACCATGGGAAAACAGTAGTGATTTAATGTCCACCATTAAAAACCTCATAGGGCCCACTGTAATGGTTATTTTGACATCTGTTGATTAGGTCATACAGACGTGGATGAAGGGAAAAAAATATAGTAGTTTTGATCCAAACTTGTGGCCTCCAAGAAGTTTTAAATGGTGTGCGTTCAATCAACACTGTGTGGTCCACTTGAGATTTAGATCAACCTCATTTTTTGGTATCGTACCATAAAATGGTATGGAAGAATGGGTGGACGTCATGGATGTAACAACATACATCATGGTGGGGCCCACGGCCAGTCCGCAGTAACTTCCTGCGAAAGCCTTTCGCAGGATATCCGCGTCCAACCGATGGAGGTCGTGAAATCGAATTGCGTACTGAGTGGAACGCTTTTATCGTGCTGAGTAAACTCTTTTGGGCCCACCGTTAATATATATATGGTTTATCTACGCCGTCAATCCGTTTTTCTAGCTCATTTTAGTGGTTGAGATCAAAATTGAAGCGTATCCAAAGCTCAAGTGGACCACATCACAGGAAACAGTGGGAGTAATGATTTTAACCGTTGAAACCTTTCTAGGCCCCACAGTGATGTTTATTTGTCATCCAACCTGTTCATAAGATCACAAATACTCATAAGATTACAAATACATGGATGAAGGAAAACAAAAATATCATCTTCATCCAAAATTTATGTGGCCCCTAAGAAATTTTCAATGATAGACGTTTAATTCACACTGTTTCCTGTAGTCTGGTCCACTTGTGGTTCGGATTTCCTTCATTTTTTTGCTCTAAGCTCTAAAATTATGTATTAAAATAGATGGACGGAGTGGATAAAATATATAAGTCACGGTGGGTCCCACAGAGTTTACTCAGTACGCAATCTGCTTCCGGGGGTGGTGTGGGCAACACCACATGATCCGCGTCACCTTGATTTTCGGGACATGATGGGCCAGCTCACGAGAAATGTGCCACGTGAAACACGGCCTCTTCTCTTCCTCTTTTGAGCAAGTCTAATGTGCATGGCACGCGTGTAAATGATGCACGCCGTTCATTTTCTGGCCCCATTAGATGGTCCATACCGTGGCTCAAGATGACACCGATTGGATGATCTTAACCGTTAGCTGAGATCGTCGCCCACCGTAGGTGGTTAATCCAACAACTTCCGCTTTCAACCATTCATTTTGATGCCCCTGATGGGACACGTGGGATAATAAGACCAAAGTGACTTTTTAGGTTCCAGACCATCTATGGAGGGGCACGCCAAACGAATGGTCAGATCTGATACAAGCATGCTCTGTATGTGGTTAGATTCCCTAGTCAGAATAACAGTGACTTTGTTTTGCCTCTGCGGCGATTCAGGATCCAATACGTGGAACCAACCGCTGGGGCCCACATGCTGAGATGGTCCCTAGCTTTGAACCATCCATATTTTTTTAAAATACAAAGTAAGCTATTGTTCTGTATAAGCCATTGATTTCTATTGTTCTAAATTCATTTGCAAAACAAAGATGGTCAAAATCATCCGTCCATTGTTATTTTTATACGATGGCCCTTATGAAATGGGGTGCACAACATGGACGGTTCCGATCATCTGCACACAAAGGATGTGGCTCCAATGAGTGGCGACACACGCTAGATGCTAAATCGCGACAGAGGCACAACGAATCGAGAAAAATAAGAGCCGTTCTGAATTTACAGCTGTCAAAGATTCATGGATGACGACCATGATGAAAAAGTAGAGGCGAAGATTGACAACTGAAAAGTAGTCCGTGGACTACTAAAGTGAATTCCGTGTGTGCTGATGATCGGAACCGTCAATTAGGTAGGCCCCACAATACATAGGCCACAGGAACTTTATGAGTTGCTGCAAACTATTCCATCCATTAGATCTATGAACAGAAAATCACGGAAATCATTGAAGTCCATTTTCCAATGGTTAGGATCTTCTTTTCCAAAAAAAAAAAAAAAAAAAAGGACCGTCTATAGGCTCCCCGTGGTGGGCCCAACCTCTGAAGTGGTTACTCCACTGAGGTATATGGCCCAGCTGGCGGACCAGGATTTTCTTTAGCAGTCCGTATGACCACGTGCCTCACCATCTATTTCTAATGAGATGAGGTGGGGCCCTCTGTAACGGTCTACTTTTTGTCGGACTGTAATTCAAAGGCGTACATGAAGTCCATATTGCTCGGCCGAGCATTTGCTCAGTATACTCGGGTTTTTAGCTTTGGTAAGGGGAGCCAATGTGTCAGCAATCTAGACAATTGGTACACTGTAGATACACAACAACGGTCCACATTAACAATTCCCCATATTTTTTTAAATATCTGAAAAGAGCAATAGAACAACGGTCCAAATTCAACTGAAAAAACGGACACGCAGGACTGTCAGCAGGTACTCTGGTCCCTCAAATACGAGACCCTATCTGAACCCAACAGGACCCGAACCCGAGCCCCCCAATCGAATCCAGGTATGTTAATCTTAATTAATCTAGGTTTGGACCATGTACAAGAGCTCGCCAGTCGGGTGCATAGACGGCCGTAGGTACATGGGACAAATGGGTGGTCCAGATCACCGCTTGAAAGAACTTATGACCTGAGTATAAAATCAAGCAATCCCCCACCTTACACCACCATGGATCAGGGACGCCAAAAAGTCTTCCTGATTGATGAAGGTGGGACATGGAAATAGATAAGGAAATGATGAAAGAAAAATGGGTAGAACATCCAACGGCCACCAACTTGTGAGTGATGAAGACGTTGTTATTGTCAAAGTAGGGACCCTACATGTATGAGATGGACAAAGAAGGATGGTATAAAAGTCTTGATTGGTGGTGGGGGACACAATAATTCCTACTTTTCTTGTAAGTTAAGTTAACATATGTTTTATCAAGACCAATTGTTTCTTGGGTCACATCACCGTTAATAAGAGAGGAAAATTAAAAGTAAGAACATGCCCAGCTGGTGAAACACGAGTTCTCACGTGGGACACAAGTGCTGTTAGGGTCACTACGCAATCCGCTTCCCTTCAAAACCAATGCTGAAAAACATTCAGTGGGTTGAAAGGTTATAGTTTGAAACATAGGCCTTCCATCATAAGGCCTTCTAGATAAGGTCCACTAGAGTAATCGGAAGATATGGTAGTTCCACAGACCCTATCACATCCAGTTGGTACATGTTCTTGTGGATGGGTCATCCAGTGGAATGGCGAACCACTGAATATGGCCATTCCCATCGTTGAGGTCTGACTGAATGGTCTTCACCATGTAAAAAACAGCCTACAATATCAATGAAGGAAATCCTTATTCATGCCTCATCAGTGGTAGACTCACAAGAATTTCAACAAGAAGTCATGAGTTCGAGTACACATTGTGTGAAATCCAATCCAACTGTGGTGTGTAAAATACTATTTAAAATAATAATAATCCAATCCAACTGTGGTGTGAGCGTGTGTAAAATACTAATTTATTATTATTATTTTAAAAGGTAGGGTGAAAGTTAACCTAACGTAGCCACATCCAAATCTGCTCCCGACCAGAAGGGGGAGAGCTTTATCAACCTCTAGATAAACGAGGAAAGCTAGCTCTGACATGCCATGGGCACACAACCCATGGCTACTCAAATCATCAATATGTACCATCTATTAGGTTCATCCCACTTTCCCTCCACCACCAAAAACTAATAGCAGTCCAAAGATCCTAAAATTTCAAAACTGCCGTCTGTTCACACCCACTGATTTGCAAAGCCACATACCAATCTGATGAAAATAAAAACAAAAAATAAAAACATGGACCATTCACATTGATGATAGACCTTTGAGCCAAACCTTCGATCATTATCTGGCAATGATTCAATGGCAAAATTCCTCTGATTGGTGGCCCATGAAAACTAGGTCAGTAATTAAAAATATTTCTGGTAGAGGTCCGCATCTAACAATTACATACCACCATGGTGGCCAGTTTAATATTTGAGTGTGATAAAAATGGAATAAAACGGAATACACCAAGCAACATAGAAACCATGCCACCATCAGGCATGGAATGGAACTACACATCCGAGTCATGTTGCATGTGCATTCCTGGAAAGGAGATTGTGCGTGGTTCCCATGTCCTACTCCTACCCCACCAGATAAACATTAAAATTCAGCCGATCAGCCATCAGATTCATTGTTCAAATGTTGTCACAGATAGGAAAAGCAAGGTGGCTACCACAACCCTTTTTCGATCAAGAGATATTGCTGGATTTGGTGTTCCACCGAAACCGCCCAGCTCATCTTGTACTTCACTAGCACAAGGTCTTTGTTTCTGACAAGCAGTCGTTCCTTTAGAATACGACAGTGTCTAGCATGGTTCCTAGTGTCTGAATAATGTTGGATGACATCAAGTTAGAGACGTGCTCTTCCAGATGCTTCTTGGCATCCTGCCTGCCCACGTTTGCTATTGCAAGCTTCTCCGGGGGCAATTCATCCTCCTCCTGAACTGCCTTGTTGTATTTGATGGCCAGGTCCAGCATCTCCTGCATCAACATACCAACCACAATGAATTTTCACCCATCAAACTGAAAGAAAAGAAGGGAAGAGTTCAGTCTTAAATTAGAGTTTTGCTGGCATTTACCCATTTCCTAAAAAGAACATGTAGAGAGCCTTTTTAATCAAGTGTTAGATGTTTAGGAAACAGTGAATGAGAGTATGCAACCACGAGTTATGCATATGGAGTTCCATGTCATGCGCCCCAGAACAGCAGTATTGCATGCATGTTGCTTGAACATGTTGATCAGGATTTTCAATTCAGTGGGCCACTTGGATGGGCCTCGTCCCAAAAGGCAGGGGAATTAGACTCTGGTTGCCTTCAATCCGGGGCCTTGAAACAGTTCACTCAAGGAGGGGCTATGGTCCACATTCAACCAGAAGAGTCACAACTGGATGGTCAGAATTGTCAAATCACTGCAAATTTTTTTTTTACTATAATTGCCATGCATGGAGTGAGAACATGCCATATGGAATATCTATTAAGCGTCCATCATAATAGCATCCATCTCTCAGTAAAATTTTAGAATTTATGAAACACGGCAAGGAAGAAAGAAATGGCCCCCCTGATAAGAGAGGGCTTCTTCCGGAACTTAAACACTACCTGGACAGTCTGCTCATTGGTTTTTGAATGAGTATCAAACCGCTGGAGCGTCAAGCCATCAGTCCACTTCTTCTTGTGTAGGTTCAGTAGCATCTTCTCCTCGAGTTCATTCTTCCTGTAATTAATGGCTATTGAGTAGTAATGCCGGTTCAACCCATGGATCAACGCCTGATAAAGGTCGTAACGAAAAAAAAAAAAAAGAGTCACTTGCAACAAGCTGTGATCTTTGAGCAGAGACAAAGGCTGCATTTGGGTGCACAAGAGAATTGACTTGCAAGGTGCAAACATTCAGTTCAATAATGAGGAAACGGCAAAAACTAATGACGTTCCTAGTATGAGAAAATGAGGAAGCAGCTCTCAAATTGCAATTGCATTCCTTTCAAGTTGAACTCAAAAAATTAATGTCACCACAATTTGGAGCTCACGCCCTCATTCTGCGTGCTATGGAAGGAAATTATGGTCACCTCAACAGTTTTACACTAATAATTGCAATTCCATACAAACATTACATCCAAACCCGCCCTAAGGTTCATAGTTACTCCTAAAGCTACACTTTTCAAATACAAGGCCCACTTACCTGAATGGATGGCTTGTGGAGATGTCCAAGGTTGGATGTTGTTTGGCGTGGCTCTTGGCCAAGCATCATGGTCTGTGGGTTGATCAAGCGGAAAGCGTCTATCACTACCTTTCCTTTCACACTCTGTATTGGGTCTACGACCACAGCCACAGCCCTTTGATTCAGAGCTTCAAAACTCTGCAAATTACAATTGAATTGTAGTAGTCCAAGTAGTTATCAGCATTGAAATCAATTCATCATCTAAGCCTTCTCTCAATTAATTGGGGTCGGCTATTAGCATTGAAATCAATGAATAGCAAATAGAATTTGGAAGAATAGACTATGATCAATCCACATCTCCACATGAGAATTAGTAGAGGCTAGGAGAGGATTTTCAGAGTTGATTTCAATGATATGGGGCTGAGAAACATCAATCCAGAAGATAAAACAAAACCACTGAAAATAGACCACCTGTTGTGTATTAATGTCAACACCAGAAAGCCAACAGCCAAAGCCAGGATGAGAATGGTACCATCCTACCACCATCTCTGGTCTGCAATACCACAAAGCAAAATAAGCACTAATTGTACTAGAGTCAACCATGAGTCTATTTCTAAATTAGTTTGTAACCATGCACAAGACACATTTATCATTAAAAGAAACCTAACAAAAAAATACATGAAGAAAATAATAGGGCAAGCATGGCAATGTGGTGCAGGACAATTAACCACTTGCTCTAAAAGCTCAAACTATTAGAGTATGACAAATTAATCCCTTTATCTCATAGCCCAGGCCCTACATCGCATGGGTTAGGACCTCGGCCGAACCCCCTTTGTAGGCCCCAAATCACATGGGCCGCCCACCCCAAGTGCGTCTCAGCATCCCATGGGCTACCCCACTCGAGCCTAGTGTGAAATGTGCATTAATCACCCCCGGTGAGGAGTCTCGAACACGAGACCTCCTCCGTGGGCCGCACCCACCCCGAGTGTGCCCGTGCATCTCACAAGCAACCCCACTCGAGCCCGGTGTGAAAATGCCCCTGCATTAATCACCCCCATTGAGAAGTCTCGAACACGAGACCTCCTGCTCTAATACCAATTTGGTGCATGACAATTAACCACTTGTTCTAAAAGCTCGAACTGTTAGAGTATGGCAAATTAATCCCTTTATCTCATAGCTCAGGCCCCACATCGGATGAGTTAGGACCTCGGCCGAACCCCCTTCGTGGGCCCCAAATCACATGGGCCGCCCACCCCGAGTGTGTCCCCGCATCCCACGGGCTACCCCACTTGAGCCTGGTGTGAAATGCGCATTAATCACCCCCCGGTGAGGAGTCAAGAACACGAGACCTCCTCCGTGGGCCGCATCCACCCCGAGTGTGCCCCTGTGTCCCACAAGTGACCCCACTCGAGCCCGGTGTGAAAATGCCCCTGCATTACAATGTACAACCTTTTCTAATCAGCGAAAACAAAGGAATATGCATCTGCAAATAAGGAAAAGAAAAGAACGGATCACAAACAATCCATTAAGCTAATGGATTAGAGTTTCCCACATGCAGACTGCGTGAATGGCATGGGTGGCTCCCACTATTCCTTAGAATGTTGATGCTGTACAGTGGATTTTTCCATTTAGGTTTGTAATTTTATTATTATTTTTTTAGTAGAGATATAAATAATCTGCTAGTTAGAGGAATCCAGCATTCAATGTTAGATTGATGGTGGGGGAGCATAAAAAGAAAAAAGAAAAAAGAAAAAAACATATCTCTGAGTAGTGCCATGCCATTCAATTCCTTGATCGAACCAATATTTCCCTATATCTAAAGAATCTATAAAATCCGTGATGCTTCTTGTTAAGATAGATCTCTAATTATCCATGATTTATGAAGTAGGACCCATCAATCAAGCAACAATTGGAAATATTATGAAAACATAAAAATTATGTGGTCGCCCCAATAAGTCAAAACTCACCTAAAAGGTGGGCCCCACAAAAAAAAATCATGGAATAAATTATAATTAACATAACTTGTGCATATCAGGCATCACCTTAGAAAGCGTGGGCCAGATAAAAAATACATCAATGGTGGGATCTACTATGTAAATCATAATAACAGATGCATACAGGATTTTTCCTTCTAATAAACCCTGAGATTTTATCTCGACCTTTAGACAACCAAGAAGAATAAATCTAAGTGTTAATCGGGGACCCGATTAATGAAATAATGAAAAGGATAACGGCGATTAAGATCTAAACCGAACCCTTTACATTTGAACCAATCAAATCCATCGAGCTTAATCTAAGAAGAATGGTTGGATCGGATAAATCATAACGCCCGATGAACCAAAAAAGCTGATTGGTAGATTGCGGCCTATAGTTGACGGTCAGATTTAAGGGAAACTAGAAATAAGATTTGATAATGGATAAGGAATATATTTAGACTAAGTTCTTAATACAACTAGAATGGGAAAAAAGAAACTAACAGGGAAGTTAGCTGGGCAAAAAGAATTAAGGAGATACCAGTTTAACAAAAAGATGAAGTACTTCACAATTACACTAAGTGCCCATGGTAAGTAGTGGCATTATTCATTTCTTTTATTCCAAACATGCATCATATGTGAACTGTGCCATGAATCATGAATTTTTACTATCATTAAGTGTGTTGATGAGAAGCACTCATTTTAGAACACGAAACAACTCAAGGATCAAGAATCCCTTAAATTAGAGAGATAAGATGAAATCTCGGGATACGAGTCCCTAAACCTCTAGATGGTACCACTAAGGCCCTCGATTTCGAACTTGGATCGGTTGAGGACGGAGTCTGACTAGCTCAGAATGGGTTACCTACTGATTGAGACCCAGTGATTACAAACAATAGGTGAGATGGTCACTATTGTGAGGCCTTTCATGCCCCGTAGGTGGACTACCACCTGTGTTAGAGATTGATCTATGCAAGCTGGATAGGTGTTGGCAGGCTGAAGTGAAAGAGATTGGACCCAGGTTGTTCACTTGAAAACTGTTTTGATGACATACATTCTGTGCTTACCATTTTGTATATGGTTTATCTTTGAGTTATTTGCATATGAACTTGAATTATGCATGAATGATTACTTGTTGAGCTTCATAGCTCACCCTGTTTGGGACCTAACATTTCAGGACCCGAAACTTAAGAGACTTCTTTTAGAGTGGTCGTACGATCTTCTGAATATTCCACCCAAGGGAATAGAGAAGGCGTGTGTAGCGCTATATAACTATGACTTAAATAAGCTCTGGAAAGGCAACATTTAGATTTTTTTTTATATAAAAGAAAAATGTTTGTACCCACGGTGAAACTCCTTATTTGAAATAAATTGTTGATATTTGAGTATATGTTGCCATAAATGTTTGTGATTTTGGAATTATGGTCTGTGATTTTGGAAATTTTTTGCTAAGTTGCACCACAACTCAGTGACTGGGTCCAGTACACCGGTGTGTCAAGGGTTGGGTTGTAACAAATACCATCCATCTTCAAGTACCTTGCATGTTCCATTGTCCATCTTGAAGCGCCCTACATGTGCCATGTGCGAATGTACGACATGTGCCACCATCTATGCCCCATATGTGTTGCCATCCATCTTCAAGCACCCCATATGAGCCACATGTGCTACTGCCCATCTTCTAGTGCTCATGTGCCACATGCCAGTGTTCCAAATGTGCCACATGGCATCGCCCATCTTCAAGAACCCCTCATGAATGACATGTGCCACCATCCATCTCCAAGTGCCCCATGTGCCACCATCCATCTTTAGCTATCCCACAAGAACCACATGCTACCAACTACCAAGTAAATTTCCCGTGAAATATTTTTGTTTCCAAACAAAACATTTGAAAATGGGCCCATTTTTTTTGACATCCACAAGGACCACGTGCCACCATCCTTTTTTTTTTTTCCTTTTGATCTTCAAAAAAAAGGGGCCGAATTTTGATGGAAAATTTTATTGAAAACCAAACAGTGGAAACTCCCTTTCCTTTCCACCAATTACTTTCCCTTGGAACCAATATTTCCTTTCCTTGAATCCAAATAGTCCATTATTTCCATTGCTTTGATATTTGTTAAATTCTTTTTAGTTCAATTTCTCATATTACTGATGATATCACTTTAAATTTATTTTGCATTCTAACTCATTAAATTGGGTTACTATGTATAGCTACTTGTACATTAATGGTGAGTAGGGGGTGGCAATGGGTTGGGTTCATGTCAGGTTAGTCTATATGGGCCAAGAATTTTGGCCCAAACCCAAACAAAGCCACTTAAAATTCATCAAGCCAAAGCCGGACTGGACCTCATTGTTGTCATCATTATTTAAGCCTTATCCCAACTAACTGGGGTCAGCTACACGAATCTTATTTTGCCATTCTACTCTATAAAGGGTCATAGCTTCGATTAGACCATCGGTCATCAAGTCTTTTCTTACTACCTCCACAATGTCCTTTTGGGGCTTCCCCTTGCCCTTTTAGAGCCTCCAACTAGCACCAATTCATGTGTGTGGCTCAGTGGTAGACACTATATGTCTCATCTTTGAGGTCAAGGGTTTGAGAACCCATGCGTGCATGGGGTAGTAGTGTGTGTGTTTCTCACCTTTCAAAAAAAAAAACTAGCACCAACTTGCCCCTTCTAACTGCAGTTCAGAGACTCTGTTGCACATGACCAAACATCTAAGTCTACTTTGCCTCATCTTATTACATATTAGTGCTACTCCTAAGTTTCCTCGAATCCATTCATTACTAATTCCATCCTTTCTTGTCTTAGCACTTTTAAATCCCAACATCCTCATTTTAGCTACACTCATCCTATGATAATGTTATTCCTTAGCTGCGAAACATTTTGCCCCATAAAGCATGGCTGGTGTTTTAGCTATCCTATAAAATTTCCCCTTCAGTTTGATTGATACACGACAATCACATAAAACTCTAAACCTGAACTCAACAATTTAACTATAATCGTGTTGAGCTAAACCAACCTGACCCACCTTAGCATGATCACGCTTAGGTTTAAGAATGGAATATGGGAGGTACAAAAATTACATGTCAGGTGTATATATACTTGCCTATCCTGTTGACAAGGTATATGAGCAGATCAAGTTGGGTAAGCTTGACCCATTTACTTAAACGGGCCAAATTTTAAGACCCAAGCCCAACCCACTACCCATTTAGCCTGGCTCAAACCCACTTCAGAAGCAGGTTGGGCCAATTGACCTGCAAGCCGATCCGATCCATTGCCACCACCGGTGGTGAGTAACTAACAAACATACCCATATACATGAGACAATCAACTGAACATATTCTGGTTAGTTTGTCAAGGAATTAAATGTTGACGGTTGCAAAAGTAGGCTAAAAACAGTCGATATGATTGCCCTAGTTTTCTATACTTTTTTCACTCCCCCAAAAACTCAGGACCTACAATCTGTTGTTTCAAACTAAGAGTAGCCAAACACTTATTATATACAAATGCAGAGTACTAAATTCTTGTTTTACATAACAAATATCATCCTCGCGGCTGAACCAGTGAATTGACTGATATTATTGTTACATGTGATGAAGTGGGAAAGAATTACAGATTTTTTTATTTTTTTTTTTCTTATTGACTGCATGGCTCTTTGAGCAATCATTCCCAACATCCATAATGAGGAAGTAGCCCTTGAATTGTAGTTACGTTTATTTCAACTGTTATTTGATAGCAAAGTAATTGCGAGTTGGAGAGCAGACCCTCAATATTAGCTCCAAAAAAGGAATTACAAGCTAATCATTTCCACATTCTTAGACTAATAACAATTGCAATGCAATTCGATAATGCATCCAAACATACCCTTAACCTACTCTTAATCCCTCACACTATCCATCATTCAGCCAAGCAAGAACATCAACATTCGACAAAAACTCCACAGCAGAAAAACAGATCCAATCTGACATATCAAGATTACAGAGAGCGATAAGTACCTGCCGGTCTGCTTGAGCATGTCAAGCATGTTAGTCTGGAAGACGTGATCAACAGCCTCGACGCTGACACCAGTACCGCTCTGAGGCATGGCGAAGACATCCACAACACGGACAGTGTACTCATCGACAAACTCCCCAAGCATCAATCCCATCACTTCCATGGGGACCCCAGCCCTCCCTGTTTACATCACATAACAAGAAACCCTATTATTCTCAATCCGAACAGCGCAGAAAAGGAGAAAAGGAAACAAATCGAGATAGGGCAATCTAAACTCATAAAGGAAACCCTAATTCGCATAAAAAAGAGGGGAAAAGAATCTTTATGAAACGGAGAAAACCCTAATTCTCAAAGGAAGAGAGAGAGAGAGAGAGAGAGAGAGAGAGGAATAGATACCGTGTTTGAGCATCTTGAGGAGAGCGAGGGAGGAGATGTAGACCTGCTCGGACGAATCAAGGAGTGGGGAATCGGGAGGTGGGTGGCCCATTCCACCAGCGCCCGAGAATATCCTCTGCAATCTCTCCATTTCAACCTCTCTTTCTCTTTCTTTTCGTTTTCAGCAAATTTCAACTATCTTCTCTGCGGATCTGATTTTCTGTTCGAGGAATAAAAATGGAGAAAAGACTCGCTTGTGCGGTGTTTTTCACGTAGAGGAATGAATTAGGATTTCGTTCTGGACAGTAATCCGTCCGGGCAGGGATCTGTGGGGCCCACCGTGAGTTAAGTGTTTTATCCACGCCGTCCAGATCATTTTGGGCCTGTTTGATTTTCCAATTACAGAGGTAATTCCCGGTAAATGGGTAATAATTATTTACAACCTGTTTTACCGGTTGGATTTCCAAGATGATTTGACCGCCACCTTTCATTCATAGCCCTTTTCACGTCAACCCATGAGAAAAAAGTTAAATCGTGGGCCCACCTTGATGTTTTGTTTATTATCCACACCGTCCATCCCCTTAGCCAACTCATTTTAGGGCATGAGCCAAAAAAAGAGGCAGATCCAAAGATCAAGTGGACCACACAGCCGTAAACAATGGGAATTGAACTCTTATCGTTGAAAGCATCTTGAAGACTCAGAAGTTTTGGATCAAACTGATATTTTTGTTTCCACTTTATCGATGACCGTGTGACCTTATTAACGGGTTGGATGACAAATAAACATCACTGTGGGGCCTAGGGAGAAAACAACTTTCAACCATTGACATTTTAATGATCATTGTTTCCTAAGGTGTGGTCCATTTGAGATTTTGATTTTCCTCATTTTTGAGCTCATGCCTTAAAATGTATTTTTTTTAAAGGATGGATGGTTTGGATAACTCATATATATCATGGTGGGGGCCAGATATTTAAATCAGTAACCACAACATTTGCAAGGCCCGATTTTCAAAACGTAATTACAGCGACTTTTAAACAGGTGTAAGTAATAAGAAGGTAATTCCGTATATTTACCCGTGTAAATAGAAAATCAAACAGGCTTGAACATCCGTATGAACCAAACAATAGGCAGGTAGAGGGCTTAAGTGGACCAAAAAGTAAGGATTGAACATCCACCGTTAAAAACTTCTCGGGAGCTGGAGAAGTTTCAGATCAAGCTGATATTTGCCTTCTCACTTCATCCATGTCTACATGACCTTATGAATAGGTTGGATGGTAAAAAAAAAACATCACGGTGGCCCTTAGAAATATTTCAACAGTGGGTGTCTTATCTCTGCAGCTTCCTTTGGTGTGGTCCACTGAAGCTGTGGGCTTGATTCATTTTCTTGATCATATTTTTAAATGATATGAGAAAAGTAATGAATAAAACACTTACATCATGGTGGGCCTCACCGAGCCCTGCCCACTAAAGGCAGGATGCAATCTGCGTCCGTTCGTTTTGCTTGTCGCGACTGAGTAACCGAGGTGGTTGGATCCCTGACTGTGGGGCCCATCTTGATGTATCTTTGTCCTACATCCACGCCATCCATCCGTTTCTCTAGCTCATGTTAGGGCATGAGTCCAAAAATGTAGCATATCCAAATCTCAAGTGGACCACTCCACAGGAAACGGTGGAGATTGAATGCCCACCATGGGGTTACCGGAATGTTTATTTGACATACAACTTGTTAATAAGGTCACAAAGACATGGATGAAAGGACCACACAAATTTCAGCTTATCCAAATCTTTTGTGCCCCCGGGAAGCTTTTAATAGCAATCACCATTGTTTCTGTGGGGTGCTACACCTAAGATTTAGATCTGCATGGATGTGAGGAGGCCGCATCCTGAGTGTTGTGATCATGTAAACCTTTCATATTCTCTTTTATGCATCTGCTATAAACAAGCTATTAGACCATGATCATGCTTATGTGATGATCCTAACCTTTCTTTATATTTGAATATGAGCCATTTGTTGGCTTTCAATCTAGGGTGTGGTGTATGCGGAGTGTTAGAGTTGATTGACCCTAGTGTTGAGGGTTAAATATTGTATATTAAACTCCAGCTATTACCTGATTTTACGAACATGATACTGTTTAACGGCATATTTTAATCGTGTTTATGTTGCAAGGTGGATTTAGGAGCCTCAGACTGAAAAAGGCCATTAAAATTATGGATTTAATGCTCATAAATCACCAAAGCAAGGGGGATGGACCTGAGATCGAAGAATTTGCACATCAGAGATCCGAGAAAATCACGCCACGCCTGAAACTCGTCCAAAATACAATATCATAGAGTTCCTACCATCCGTTTGGCTCGAAACTTTATATATGGCTTTAGGATTATAAATTAACCGTACACGTTAAATTTCAACCATTGGATCCTTGAGTAAGTGGCCCAATGGACAGATCAGCCCTAAAATCCTGATTTGGGGCCCACCTGATATTTGGATATGTGTCAATTTTGGTCTCAACCGCTTAAACAGGGTGATGAAACAGATGGTCAGAGCGGATTCCGCGACACATCACAGTGAACCCCACTTGTACACTGTGCATGCATAATGTGCATGTGCATAGGCTGTGCACGAGAAGACACGAGGTCGGTCAGCGGGCGCTGACCGACTAAAATCCCAAAATTTCTAAAGATGTTGTCCATCCGTTTTTCAGTAGTGGGGCCCACCCATCATCCAAACGAGTGATCTAGACCGTCCATATGCTCCAGAAGGGGGCGTGACCCTCGCCTAGGTGGCCGTTTGGCCCCTTGCGCACGTATACACGTGGATCATCGAAAAACGTAGGTTGAACGATAAGTTGGTTTGATACAGTGAACCGCACTAAAACCAGATAAAAACCACTCCTTTTTTACTGGTTTCTCGCCAGGAATCCAATGAATGGGTCGGATTTCTTAAAAAACATCAATGCGGAGCCCACCGAGCATCATAGCGTGGGTACGTGCATTAGTTTCGCACGTCTGAGACCCGGACGATTTGGGTTGTTCTGCAACCGTGGACAAAGTCGGATCCACAATCTGGACCGACTAAACTCTTCCCAAGGTGGGATCGACCAGCCCCAAGGATTTTGAATCAATCAGATCCCGCACGTGGAGCATTCGTCGTCCTAAAAACAGGCTCAAAACGCAACAGTTTGCGTTTTCACCTACGCACGCAAATTGCGTATTCCCAGCTGTGTAAATGGTTTTCGACCAACTTCCACCGCCCTTGGTTGCAGACCACTATAAAAGGAAACGCGAGAGAGGGCTTGAGGATTCATCTTGAGAACATGGGAGAGAAAAAGAAAGAGAGACAGAAAGAGAAAGTGGCCGTTTTTTTCCTTCTTCCTTCCTTTATCTTTGCTTTTCTTCTTTTCCTTTCATATTTTTTTATTTTTTACTGATTTTAGTATGATCATGTCAGGCTAAACCTCTTAACTAGGGCTAAGAGGCAAATCTTGTGGCGTGATGGGTAGTATTCTACGCCTTTGATTCATATTTAAGTTGAACTGAATTTGATTCTAGTTTGATTATAAGGAATGCCTTTAGTTTTTAATGGTTTATTGTGACTTAAATTACAATAGATCTGTGATGGCTTTAAGTCTTCCTTTTCATTATTTTGATTATGAAGTTAGAAAGCCCTGTTATTCACCATTACCCCTTGGACATGGTTGGATGATGGAATCCTTCTTAACAATCATACATCTCTCAGATTAGTTGTGGATTGGTTTAATTCTGTTATTTACTTTTGTCTCATGGGCATAGTTTTGTGATGGAATCCATTCTAATCCTTATACCTCTCATCTCTTGAAAACTAGATCAAAGGAAGTTCAGGTATGGTTTTTAATAGTATATCTTCCAACTGGATGAAGATGAGACTCTAAGTCCAGTTAAGTTTATGAATCAAGCGTAGATCTCCCTGATCTCTACAAGTGAATCCTTGGCACCCTAGTTTCCTACCTTTAAATTTACAAGTTTTACATTAATATTTCACCATTATTCTCTCATATTCACTTGATTGAGATTTCATCTTCTTCTATTTCTAGTTCTGGTTATTTTCAAATTACGTACAAGGTTCAGTCCCCGTGGATTCGACCTCAGTCTTACTGAGATTATTACTACATCGTAACCCTATACTTAGGGTGTGAACACCTAGCACGGTTCAAATCAAACAACTTGACCCGAGCGCGGTTGTATATGACCGAGTTTTGAGAAGACTAGTAACTTATCCAATCACTCGCAAAATAGCTATACGATGATCAAATATAACTGGAGAGTGGGTGGAGAGTGGGGTTCTTCATCCGAAAATGGGTTGCAACTTACCTTATGTATGAAATGACTTTAATGTATGGGGTGCAATAAAACAAAAACGAATACTCACTGACGGCCATAGGAGTAACTCCAATAAACCTTTTTCAAAGAACTGCATGAATTGGTGATCTGAAGAGTCAAACGTATGAGCATAAACTTATATTACAACTAAGAATTATAGCTAAAGATTGATGCTATTGGATTATCATTATTCCTAGGATGGAGCTAAGTTATGATAAGGAAAGATAAATATGATAGGTTTGTCAGATTGGTATGAGAAGATTTGTTTTACTGAACTTCTTGCTATTTATAGATCTCTGTTGCGGCTTCTCTTCAGGACTTTTTTTTTTCTTTACTTCAACGGTTATGGCAGCTGAACCGTCGCCACATCGGTCTTCCAAATCTTTTTATCTCTTCGTGTCCCTTTAATAATTCTTTTTCACTCAACTACTTTCTACTTCTTGGACTTTTCGGTCGTGCCTCGTCATCAGATGATGTGTATCATCCAGCTCAACACCAACTTTAGTTCATGAAAGTGCTTCAAATATCTCTAAAGCTCTTATGCATATTGTTTCTTTCTTGTGCAATGACACGTGTCCTTTCTTCATTGGTTATTTCGAGAACAGTAAAAAATTCGATACAATATTATCTCCATCATCATTTTGCCTTTGGTCAAAAAAGTTAAAGTGATTATACCTCATTGTTCAATGCAATAATGTGACTGCTCGACCAAGCAAAAACATCAAATTTGGCCATCTTGGTCGAACTTGGTCATCTTGGTAAAAACATATCAAATTCGACAATCTTGGTCGAACTCGACCGTCTTGGTCGAAAAACATCAAAATCACCTAACTTGGTAGAAAAACATTAAATCCGGCTGCGACAATGAAGACTATCAATCAATCCATTTCCAAATAAGGGTTATGGCAAACCTGGGTAGTAGTAGGCCAAGAACCTGGCTTACCACCTCCTGGACCAATCATAAAACTTGGCCTTGATCCAAATGGCGAGGCTAGTCACACCGGTCAAAATGACGAGGTTCGACTATCGAAAGTGGCTCTAGGCCTACTAGGTATTGTTCCCCATTGTGAGGGTTATTCCTAAGAAAAGATTGTCCCCTGGGTATTCCCTGCTTTCTGGCCTTATGAATGAAATTCTTATTTTCTCGTTAGAATCATCTGACCTCTTTAAGTGGTAGAACATTACATACATCCTTTACTGGAGAAGGGTGCGTGTTTCATTATAAAAGAAATATTGGTGATGCTGCTTATATAGACACCTAATTTCTAACAAAACTAGTTTTAACGTTTTATTGAGGCACAGTTTACTAAGGCATAATGAGCGCTCTTTCAGCAAAAATACCCATCATCTGATTCAAGCTCTCGGTCTGATTGGTCATCCACATGTTGAAAGTTTTAGTCCGAATTTGAGATTGCTTTACCTAAGTTCGTGACTGCTCTGCAATATCCTGAATCCCTATTTGCATATCACGTAGCCCAGCCGACATTATCTCAAGTGGATCAATCCAAGATGATGATGCCCTATCCTGGTTTGAAAGATTGGGTACCGGGTTCGGCAACAACACAAGCACTGGTTGCACCTGCATTTCCTCTTCTTGTGCAGGAGGTAGGGGTGCACATCGAACCAGTAGAACCGTGGAATCGGACTGGAACTGATCAAATGGTCCGGTTTGGTCCGATTTTAGAGTACACCGGTTCCAGTTCCGGTTCCAAAAATCAAAGAACCGTTTAGATCAGTTGGGTTCTGGTTTAGGGGTATGTAGAATCAAATCGAACCGAACCATGGAACCGAACTTATGTTTAAAACAAAAAAAACCCTAAGTCTACCCGACCCGGCTACATGCGTGAGGTTGCCCCTGCCCTCTCTCTCTCTCTCTCTGCTCTCTCTCTCTCTCTCTCTCTCTCTCTCTCTCTCTCTGCTCCTTTATCTCTTGCTAGTCCTCTCTCTCTCTCCACACACCATAAAACCGTGGAACAGAACCAGTTTTCACAGTTCGGTTCTAGGGTGCTAACGGTCCTGTTCCGGTTCTGAAAATCCTAGAACCATATGAAACAGTTCAGTTTCGGTTTCAACCGACCCGTGTGCACCCCTACCAGGAGGTTTATTAGAGCTAAAAGTGTTACGACAACTTCGACTCATATTGCACCGTATGAATAACACAATAATTAATCACTAAATATATATGGTAACTAGATAATGTTGTGTCCACCGGATTGTTGTGTTTGCACCACCGATATGCAATTATGGCAGCTGAGTAAATTTTAGTTCCACCAGGTGTGTAAAAATTGTTGGCTTTCGATTTGGTTTTGGTCACATGTGGTGTATGCAGGTAGAGCTAGGCATCGGACTGAGTCGGGTTGGATTGAGTACAACTCGATTTGGTCCGAAATCTATACAGGCTGACCCGAACTTGATCCGATCCGGGACCGAGTCCGAGACATCTGACTCGAACCGATCCGATGCACGATTGGCCTGACTCGAACCGAGTTGGATCGGGTTGGATATGATTCGAATCGAACAGTGAAAATCATTATCCTCACTGCTATTTTCGGTGTGGTCCATTTGAGGTTTAGATATGATTCAATTTTTTTCCAAATGCTCTAAAATGATCACAAAAATGGATAAACGGTATGGATATAATAAATACATCATTATGGGGTCCATGTAATTTTGATCTCATTTGAGCAGTTCGTACAACTCAGAGCTCGAGGCGCTATGTTAATGTGCACGGCACGAAAGTACAGGCTACAGCTGTTGACGTGCGGGTCCTTATCTCCTAAACAAAAAAGAACTTATATGATCCTCGGCTAAATACATGCATACTACACTCATGTGTTCAGTTTGCACTGGTGGGGTCTTTATTCACTCATCCTGACTATTGGTTTGTTGGCCCCCATCGTAGATGGAACATGGACAGTTTTGATTTTTCAATTTGTAGTGTGGAGATAAACGATTACGAAGGGAATCACATCAATGGTTAGATTTTACTGAGAAAAATGCCCATGAACAGCGAATAAGATCTTCCAATTTATGGTGTTTGGTGTGTTTTTTTTTTTTTCCGTGCATGGCCCATCCAATTGTTCAGATAGTTGAACCATGGACCCCACTTGAATAAGCTTAAAAAAAGAGGATTGATGCCTCCATACTGTCCACTGTACACCTGTAACATGCAATGATGATAGCAGTGCGGCATTGCTGTATTGACGTTAGCAAGTTCTGTGTGTCTGATCATGGGGTATGTGTTATATCTAAAATGTCCATCCATTTGGCGAGCTTGTCTTAAGGCTTGAGACGAAAAATAAGACAGATCTAACTATCAAGTGGACCACACGAATTGTTTAACGGTGAAAATCATTATCTCTGCTGCTATTTGTGGTGGTCCAGATGATCTTTGGATATTATTCATTTTTTGGATAATGCTATATAATGATCTCTAAAAATATATGAACAGTGTAGATATAATAAATACATCACTGTGGGGCCCATATAACTTTGATCTCCTTTGAACCGTTCATACAACTCGGAGCTCGAGGAGCGTCAGTACTCATCTTCGCACGCCATGTACCTAGCCTAGACTACAGCAAGTCAGCAGCTATATAGTATAGGCCTGGTGTGTGGTACTGACGGAAACAGATTGGCTACTCCCCCTGCTAGTGTTCGGTGATCTGTGGGCCCCACCATGATGTATTTATTTCATCGATGTCGTTCATCCATTTTTACAGATCATTTTAAGGCTTAATACAAAATATTAGAGGGATAAAAATCTCAGGTGGACCACACCACAGGAAAACAATAATGATTGGATATCCTCCATTAAAATCCTCCTAAGGCCACTATATTGTTTATTCAACATCCAATCTGTTGATTAGGTCATATAGACCTAGATGAAGGGAAAAAACAAAGCTCAACCTGATCCAAAACTTTTATGACCCCCAAAAATTTTTTAATGGTCAATGTTCATTCAACACTGTTTCCTATAATGTGGTCCACTTGAGATTGGGATATACCTCATTTTTGGTTTCATACCATAAAATGACCTAGAAAAATAGATGGACGACATGGATGAAACACATACATCATGGTGGGGCCCACAAAGAACCGCCCATCAGACATTCCTCTCCTCTCCTCTTCTCTCTCTCTAAATCTTTATCTCTGTTTTTCTCTCCTCTTTCAAAATCTCTCTCTCTCTCTCTCTCTCTCTCATGTCTAGTTTCAAAACCAGGGGAGTAGCCGATCCGATTTCGGTAATGACTACTGAGTAAACTTTGCTGGGGACCACCGTGAATGCATGTGGTTTATCCACTCCGGATCAGGTCGGATCTGATTGGATCGGATCCATTCGGATCGGGTTTCGGATCGGATCAATCTGGATTGACCACGATCCGATCCCGATCTGAAAATCATTGGGATCTGAATTACTTAACTCAATCCGCACCGATCCAGGCCGTTGGTTCGGTTAGGATCGAGTCAGATCGGGTCTGATCGAGTCGGATCCATCGGATCGGATCTGTTTTGCTCAGCTCTATGTGCAGGTGTATAAAGAATTATTAGCTTTCAGTTTGGTTTTGGTCACATGTGGTGTGTGCATTCATGCTAAAACCGATTGTATGACTCGATTCAAACCGAACAACTTGACCTCAAGCGCCAAGATAGGCAAACACACCGACTATGAATGTATATGACCGAGGTCTAAGAAGATTGACTGCCTATTCAACCACTCACAAAATAGTTGTAAGATGATAATGCGATAATCGGAGGGTGGGGTGGGATTTTTCCTTCGAAAATGGATTGAAATTTATTTTCCGTGCAAAAGGACTTTAATATACGCGTACAATCGAACAAAAAAGGAATACTCACAGTCGCCATAAGGAGCAACTGTAGTAGGCCTTTCTGAAAGAACTGCTTGTATTGGTGATGTGAACAGTCCAGCGTATGAGCACAGACTTGGATTACAACTAAGGAATATTGCTACTAGATTATTGTTCACAACCCCAAGTGTAGGGTCACGATGTAGTAATAACTCGGTAAGACCGAGGTCGAATCCACAGTGACTAACTTGTATGTATTCTGAAAATAACTAGAACTGGAAATAGAAAAATATCTAAATTGAAATCTGAATGATTGAGAGTAATGGTGAATAATGTTGATTAAAACTTATGAATTTAAAGGCGGGAAGTAGTGTGCTAAGGATTCACTTGTAGCTATCAAGATATTACCTTGCTTGATTTAAGGAACACAACTAGAATTAGAGTTATATCCTATCCAATCGGAAGATAAAGCGATTTAAATCAAATCTGAACTTTCCATTGACCTAATTCTAAATGGAGGAGAATTGTAATGATTGGAAATGATTCCATCACCCTACCATACCTAGGAGACGATGGTAAACAATAGGATTTACTAATCTCATAACCTCAAAATAGGAAAAGAAGATATCCAAAGCTATCACAACATCTATTGTAATTTGAGTTATAATAAATCATAGAAAACTGAAAATATTTCTTTAATATCAAACTAGAAATCAATGAGGTTCAATAAGAACAAGAATCAAAGCAAAATAAATATCCAAATACGCTATAAGCTTCACCTCTTAGCCCTAGTTAAGAGCTTAGCTAGTCATAGCTAACTCAAAAATATAAGAAAAACAGGAAAATCTACTGGAACCCATGAAGAAATTGAAGTATAAGAATATCATCGGTGCTCCACCTAGGCCTCATTTCCCTTTCCAAACCCTAGAAGATGCTTTGAAGCATCTTAGGGAGTCCTATTTATAATTGTGGAACTCTAACTTTTGCACCGAGTTGAAAAAATCTAGAAACCGCCTCAAATTTATGCACTCCGCGTAAAATCTGCGTACATCTTAGATGCCATCAAAGAGCCTTCGATTGCATCTTTGATGCCATCGAAGTGCCTTCGATGCCATCGAAATTTATCCAGAATGGTTCAACGAGTTTGGCTTGAAAAATCCTGAAATTCTCGATTAAATTGAACTATCTTCGATGCCATCGAAGTGTCTTCGATGGAATCGAAGTCTATTCTGACACTTTTTCAAAATTATGTTTTTCTGACTCTGGAATTTCAGAATATCTTTTTTCAAGACAATTTTTAGTTTTCATTTTCTTTACTTCAAATCTTCGATTCTCTTCATTCCTTACTTGGTTTCTTTGGATCTTTGACATGCGAATTCTTCATTAATGACTTCAAAATCTCCAATTCTTCATTATCTTCTTTTGAATTCTAAATCCATCATTTTAAGCGCATATTCATCATAAGCTTCTAAATCACCTCGCATGATAGAAGCGTATATAATTAAATCAAATTATTAATTAAATGCAAGGAAAACTAATGTAATTGAAGGGTTAAATATGCAATATTTGAGTCTCAACGATTATGGCTACTCCTAAGATAGAGCTAAGCTATGATAAGGAATATTAATTTTGATTGATTCGTTGGATTGGTATGAGACGATTTACTTTGTTAAACTTCTTACTATTTTATAAATCTCTGTTGTTGCTTCTTTTCAACTCGATCGCTTTTTGCCTGTTGGACTTCTTAATCGTGTCTCATAATCTGATGACATATATCATCCAACTTAGCACAAAATGTACTTTCATAAAAAGCGCTTCAAATATCTTTAAATCTCATACGCATGCTAGTTCTTTCATGTGCAATGACATGTGTCATTTCCTCATTGATTATTTAAGGAACGGTAAAAAATAGGATACAACACTATAAATTTCATTTTCATTAATATAACTTCATCTATAGATGACGATGGTTATAGTCACTAGGTTGGGCTAAATACAAGGACATAAGGCTTTCTTACAAAGTTAGGTAGGGTCGTTTACAATGTTTGTTAGATATCTATCTTGTCCATTCTTTTTTGGTAGCTCGTTTTAAAAGATGAGATATAAAAAAAATAAGGCAGATCGAAACTCAAGTGAGCCATATGAGATGAAAGAGTGGACATTCAACAACCATGGTTGAAACATTTTTATGGCCATATGGGAGTCTTGCATCAAGCTAAATTTTTTTTTCCTTCGTTCATCCTAGTAAGAATGACCCTATAATCAATGTGGACTCATAAAGGTTTTCAATTGTATGCATTTCTTTTTCTCTCCAGTTGCTCATTTGAGATTTTGTTCCGCCTTATTTTCATCTCATGTCCTAAAATGAAAATGAGCTGGCAAAATAGATGGACCATATAAATTTCTGACGAAATCATGGAGAGCCCCACTTGGCTTCCCAGCACAAGAACTTTTTGCAAACGCTTTGGAAGGAAGGCAATCCGCATCCCCTGAATAGAATAGATTCCAAGATATGGATGATTCATTTCATTAGATCACTCCGTATGTGGGCCTTAATGAGCGGTGACATGCACTGAATCCTGAGTCACGAAGGAGGCAAGGCAAAGCCAACTCACTGTGAAGGTAATCGCACAACGAAACTTGCACGTGTGGCAAACGTGTGCCAATTGGGAAAGATACGTAGAGTCCCTTTGTACACATACACTAGCAAGGTTGATGTTTCAGTCGGGCCGTCCATCTCCTGGGCCCTAGAATGGATGGGTTATGTTTTAAATTTCACAATATTAAACAATCCTATCCATTAGTTTTATTCTCTTTTCGGTGCTTGTATCTAATTTTCTTTCCAACCGTCTGTTTGATAGCCACTGATATGATGATTGGGATAATCGGATAATATGCATTGTGGATCACTCGACGTCTCCACTGACCACCGTATTTGTTGGACATAGGCCGGTGGGGCCCACTAGTGTGCAATCACTAGTGGGTGGGTCCCTTATGGTTGAATCATTTTTTGCTAATAATTATTCTTTCTCTATTTTAAAGTTGAATTACAAATTCAACTTTAAATGAATATTTATATGAAAAGATGAGGATAAGGCCAGAAAATTTTTGGTCTCATTCAAACTCCTAATCTTTCCTATAAATGGGAAGCAGTTCTCTAGTGAATAACACATCAAACAACAATAAGAGTAAAAAGAGAAAATTGAGAGATTGATATTTGTTTATCTATCTTGTCCTTTGAATGATTTAAGCCATATATCATAATCCCAAGTCATATATATAGTAGAATTAAAGAGGTGATTAGACCCATCTGCTCCGGTAGTAGTTAGGTGGACCGCTAGATCTAGACCGTTCATCATCGAATTTGTGGAGGTCCTATATCGTGTTGATTGCCAGATCTTAAGAGCTCACTCTTCCGCATTGACTTTCAATATTCCTCTATGGTAGCAAATGCTTGTATCCAGATATCCACAGGTCAGAGCAGGGGTGGCAATGGGTCGGGTCGACCTGCAGCTCAACTGGCTTGATGTGTTTCTAAGTTTCTAAGACGGTCCAGGTCATGTCGGGCTGGACAGCCTGTTTGTGTCAGGCATGAAAATGAACCCATTTAAGTAAGTGGGTTGAGCTTGAGTTTAGTCACACTTGTTGCATTTTTCACAACTACAACTGAGCACATGAGATTGACCCTGCTATGTAAGATTATCAAAAGGCCAAGCTGTGCTTCATGTTGCCCAATCCCATATCAAAATCCACTAAGGTCGTCCAAGCCCAGCCATGTTCTTAATTAAAAAATCAAAGCATCCCTCATATACAACTTATATGACAACGTGTCTATTGACCTGCTCGGCTTAGCCCACAACTACTTGCACATGCCAAAGGTATAAAAGTAAAATGAGACATTAAGGGCCTGTGTCAATACCATCAAATAAGTTACTTTTCTACTTATAGCAGTAGGTAAGTGACTTATTTCAAATAAATTCATTATAAGTAATTTTATTTTTGTTTTACATAAAAGTACATAATCACTTCAGTTATCTTTTTAGCTTTATAAATTTTTATTATTTGCTCAAGAAAGGCATGGGGGGAGATGAAAGAGAGGAGAAGCAGAAAAGTTTGTCGTTTGCCAAACATATTTATCTTCTCAAAACTAAGATAAGCTACTTATGGAATAAGGTAGCTTATCTTAAGCAACTTAAGATCCAAATGCTCATAAGTTACTTAAGATAACCTATTTATGCCTTAAGTAGAATATGTTGATTTCTACTTATTAAATTGAAGTGATTAACTTTAAATATTATTTAGTGGTATCCAAACAGATCCTAGGTAGGCATTTGGATCGTAAGTTGCTTAAGATAAGCTACTTATGCCTTAAGTAGCTTATCTTGATTTTTAACTTATTAAACCGAAGTGATTAATTAACTTTACATTAAAAAAAGCTACTTATAATTGATCATAAACCAAACTTACCTATCTCAAATAAATTACTTATTTATTATTGTATGTAGAAAAAGTAACCTATTTGCTGCTACCAAACGAGCCCTAAAACTTAAATAAAAATATATGACGGACACATATATTATCGATACTTGGGTCTGGTCAGATTGGGCTGGGCCAGGGATAGCCCATGCTCGGCTCAAAATTATTTAGGCATTTAGATCAAAGATCTAACCTGCCCATGAGCCTAAAAGTCTTACTCAAGCCCAACCCAAATACTTATCTAGCCCAAAAGGCCATGGGCCAGCCATTCCATTGATAGCCCTACTGCTTATAATGCATGTTGAAGTCCAGACCATTCATGAGGTGGGTCTCACACGCATCCGACCGTTGGTTTGGATCAATTGATCGTTGACCCCATTTTATACTTACTGCAGAAAAAGTGGCACGTGTCATGCAATGCGTCTTTTCATAAACATCCCCTTTCTAACACACGTGTGGGCCAACTCAATTACTGTGAGTTTGTAACTGCCTAATTTTCGTGCCACATAGCGTATGTTGCAGGGGAGAACGGATTATAATTACTTGCCTCCGAAGGCACAGCATTTTCATGCCTCCAGATTTTATACCACACGGGTGGCACACGTGTATGATTATCCGAACCGGTAATCCTGTGGAATCAGCTGTAGATTGATCATTAGTCAAATTTTATTTGATCAGACTATCTTAACCATCTAATAAATGGGTCTCTTCTCACTCCTGTCGCTGGTATTTGTCTTTTATTATTTATCTGAACACCGTTGATTTTGGACCGTGTCTGGTCCTATCATTAGTAGAAGCATGAAATGGACAGTTTCAATGTGATCCATGTGTCATTCAAAATGACATGGAGGCAAGGAACACTCATTTAGGTGTCCGTCGTAATCGTAACACGTGGCTTTGTCCCACCTCTTAAACATCAACAAAGAATAGGTAAGAACTAGGGCTGAAAGTCGGGCAGGATGTATTGGGTTTGGTCATGGGCTTGGGCTATACAAACACCAACCTGATCAAACCTGGAATTTTGCTGCAGGTCTCAGGTTGCAACCCAACCCGGGTCGAAATCATATGGTTTGAGATGGATCATATGTCTGAATGCAAAAATTTCAATGCCATTGGTCTCACTAGTCCAAAATTTCCATGACTCAAGCTAACAAGATACTGTTTCTTTCCCAAATAGATTGCTTACCAACACACATTTAAAGGAGTGGTTGTCCTATAAGTTTAGCTTGTTTATTTAGAAAAAATGGAGTTCTTTGATAAATAATTACATATAGAATTAATAAAATCATAGGTCAAAAATAAAACGTATATCAAATATAGTAGACTAATGTAATAATAGCATTTATCCACCCGACCATTTGGAACCAAGCCCACTTGGGTTGGGCTTGATTGAAATTTAACCCGGGGTTGGGTTAGTTCCTGAGGTATAAGAACATTGGAGTTGGGCTAGGGTTGAGCACCATATAACCCGATATTTTCAGGGCTGAAAGCGATCGAATGGTCATGATCCCTTCAATATCGGGAATTTTTGCTGCATGGGCAATCCATAGTGGGGGTCCTAAATCAATGGTTTGGATGACATTGGGTTGGGCGCGAGCAGGATGTATCGGGTTTGGTCTTGAGCTTGGGTTATATAAACACCAACCCGATAAAACTTGGGTTGGGCTCGGGTTGAGGTCTTGGGTTGCACGACCCAACCCGAACCTGATAGATATAATTTATAAGTAATTTATAAATTACTTATAAATTAAAATTGATTGTAGATTGTCTGCGTTGAAGGCACAAGAAATTACTGTGCCGTCGGGTCTCATTGGTCCACCCCATTTGCGATGACTCAAGCTACCAAGATATGTCGGATTTCTCTCTCCCAAATAGATTGCATGCTACACAACATGACTTTTAAAGGACTAATTGTCCTATATTTTAACTGGTTTATTTAGAAAAAATAAAAGTTCTTCGTGATAAATAACTACATGTGTAATTAATAAAATCATACGTACAAAAAATAAGACGTGTATTGAAATATAATAGACTAATGTAATAATGAAAATATTAGCATGTATCCACCCGACCAACCCGATCAACCCGACCGAGCCCGCTTGGTTCGGGCTTGGGTGAAGAATTTCCAACCCGAGGTTGGGTTGGGTTGGGTTAGGGTTGAGGTATGGGAACCTTGGGTTGGGCTAAGGTTGAGCACCAACCCGACCCAACCCTACCCTCCCGACTTTCAACCCTAACAGATATAGAGCAGGGCATCGAGTCGAGTCAGACTAAGTTAGGGTTGACAAGACTCAATCCGGTTTTGAAACACACACACACACACACACACACACACACACACACACACACACTCGAATCCGAGTCGAGTCTAACGGATCGAGTTTCAGGTCTAGTCGAGTCGAGTTACTGGGTAACTCGGACTCGACTCGATTTGAGTTCGGATTGGGGAGAAGCCTACTCGGTTCGGATCGAGTCGGATCTGAACGATTCGGACGATTCGAGTTAGTCGAGTCAAGTCATCCGATGCCCAACTCTATGTAGATAGCGAAGGTATTTCTAAATGAATATTCTATTACATACGTGGCATGTTAATAATACCTTTAAAAAAATCAAATTATTAGCCAAGTAAAATTATCCGAACAATTCAAACATTGGTCATATAAAACGTCGGTGAGTCAATCATTTGTCATCCAATGCTTGTGGACCACATAGGCTCAAAATTTCACCCTTCTTTTTGCTAAAGTATATATTTTTAATGGGTTTATTTTAATCATTCTATCAAATATCAAATATGTATATTAATTGAGGATATTAAAGTTGATTTAGTAATCAAATTTAAATTTCTGAAAATATATTATAGAATTTTAGTACATTTCTATTTTGGATTCCAATGAATTTCAATTATAAGCTACCAAATATAATTGAAGATACGGAATCACCTTTATTTGTGATTTGGAATCCAATGCATTTCAAATACAAGCTCCCAAACAGTCCCTAATTCCAAGCAGCACAAATAGAATTCTGATGTCTCATAGTAACCTCTACTTAAAGCCCTTTTTGCAAAAACCTAATGATCTTGTAAACCATTATGCGGAAAGGAAATCCAGATTGTCCATGTTTGGGCTCTTCATGGATGACCAATGTGGCAAAAATAAACCATATTGTTTCTTACCATCCATTTTCACCACCTGACCACTTGATGGCCAGGAACATTTGACAGCATGGATTTGGAGTTTGACTATATAGAATTCAAATCTTAGATTTTCAAAATTGGATTTTGCATTCCTTTATTGGTAGTCTGAATTTTCAATCCCGTAGCATAATTATATATTAACAACCTAAAATCTTAGCTTGAGAAGGCATTCAAAGATGAGCGGAAAGAGCAAGTATGATACAGATGAATTGAAAATGTAAGATTTTGCATCTCACATTTTCCCTTGGATTCTATAAAAGCCCTTTTTGAGAATTTTCAATCCAAATTAGAATCGAAATTCATGATTTGTGGTGACAAATTGTAGAACAAACAGGACAAAGTGCATTGGATGTTGGAGTTGCCACTAACCAAAATCTTGTAATTTACGGTAGGCCAGACACCTTTAAACCATGATGAGCCACAGGTCAAAACAAATGCTTTAAGTTCGAATGATTCCCTATGGTCTATGCTTGTAGATTCCGAGTAAGGACCTCAATTATAAAAAAGGAAAGTGTGAGGCACCCTTTCCCACCTGTACAAATCTACAGTCATTGCTTTACAAGATTTGGGATAATCGAGATTCTAGCTATAAATCAAGATCTATTTTAACAAATGAATTAATTAAGTTTAAATTCTGAAAAGATGAATAAATAGACCAATATAAAAGAGATGATGTAAATACTTTGAAATAGTCTATACCAACTGAATAAATTGCATTTGTCACAAATTCATACCATTCCACCCGATAGTTCAAATTTTGATGTAAAAGGTTTATCAATGAGGTTAACCATTTCAATAATATATCAAAATCCATTTCTAATTAATTGAAGGAAATTCTTATCAATCCAACAAACAAAGTAAAAATAAATAAGTAGATGCATGAAACAAGAAATAAAGCAAATTCATAGCAGGGATTGAATGAGAAGAAAAATGTAACACAATAAGCAAAAAAGCAACGTGAAAAGTGAGCAATAAATGAATTATTTGGATTAGCTGAGGGTCTGGCGATATGTGGAGAGGAACTTCAATGCTAGAAGGTGATTGAAGCTTTTAGATATTCTGCTTTACTGTATAAAATTTTCGATTGCACAATGACTTGCATTTATAGGAGATGTTAGTAGGGAAGGAAGAACACTAATACTTCTTAGTTACAAAATCTTTTTGGGACTCTTCAATCTGCGTCCTACTCCTAGGACTTTCATAGAACCCATAGGAGGGTAGTCCCAAAGAGAGGGGAGCACTTAACCCTTAATCTTTATGATGCCCTTGTCTCATCTTCAAAGTTCAGCATCTAGAACCTATAGAAAAGTAGTCTAATTTGAGAGAGGGGGGAGCACTTTACCCTTAATTTCTAAGACATCCCCATGAAATCTTAAGGCTTAATCCGATGGTTGTGTTGGAAATGAGATAGGCAATGAATATTTTATAGTTGGATATGATGATATTTTGATTATTTTGAGCATGTGAGGAGTAAAATATCACATGGCTTATTTGGATTGGTTCTTAGTAACCCTTGGACATATAACACCTTTTCACCAGGTGGTTAGTTTGGTAATTTTGATTAATCTTAAGATAAAAGGATAAATGATTTTCTTTGAAGGATTTTTTGTAATAAATGTTGAAATAGTTCATGATTATAGAAAATTCAGAAAATAAAAAAATAATATCATAAATTGAACATTATAAAAAGTAAAAACTCAACTTCTGTTAGTAATCTTCGATCTGATTGATAGGCAACAACCTTCTGGGGGAGAAAAGGTGAACCTTTAGTACTTATAGAGACTAGGATATTCTGGTATCACCCTTTGTAGGATATTTATGATTTCTCTGTGGTGGGATTTCACCACCTATGGGTTTCAAACCCAAGACCTCATATTGAAACTCCTCAGAGTCTATCACTCGGGCAAGGACTGGAACCCAATTTCTCCGTCCTGCATGTATGTGTAAATGATTAGAAATGGATTGGACATTATCAATATGAACAAATTAGAGTAGTTGGCACTTTTGAGTGGGGTCCACCCCACATCACGTTATTGTGCGTCCACCATCAATGTGTGATGGAGATATACAATGCATTCTATATAATTTTGTTTCTTTCCAAAGGTTTGCTAGAACACATCCTCACTACAATAGGCCACCTCTAGTCTCTAGTTACAAGATTTGAGTTTTTTTAATGATCCAGACAGAAGGGCACCCTTAGAATGGAGATGGTTGAAGAAACTCTCAAATTGAATATTTCAGCCCTTTGTTCAGATAAAATTATAACAAGCACAAGTGTCTAAGCAAAATGAGCTTTTATTTCTTTAATTGAAATAATCCAACTAGGAGCTTTTATTTCTTGTCTGACCATTTTATAAAATGAGACTTTTTGGAAAAAAATATGACAAGTGCGGAGACTATGTTATGGAATGGACCATCTCTACTGACACTGCCCGAGAATTTGAGACAAACAGTTCGGACCGAGACTAGCTGAAACCTAAAGGAGAGACTCAGCTCGGATTCTAGGAAATGAATCTCGACCGAGACTCAGAGAGTCAAAAGCCATAGGCAAAATATATTAGACGCATAAAGTTGACTCGGCTAATGAGGCAACAATGTCTGAATGAGCCAACTAAGGCCCGAATGCTAGAAGTCACCAGACCGATCATAAAACCGACCCATATTAGGCTGGTTATAATGTCGACTATCGGATTGAAGAAGGACATCAGCTCGAAATCGATTCCGTTTTATTCAACAGAAGGTGAATAGCTCTATCCTTAAAGCTAGCCGAGACTAACTCATCCATAGATTCAGTTAAGACCGAGCCAAGCAAGGAAGAGACGATGTGAATAAAAACGCTGTCCTGAAGATCTCGGGATCGGATGAAGACTAAAAATGGATTGAAATCAAATCTCCTAGATATTAGGAAGAGAATCCCTACACGACGGGACCATCCCATTCCTATAAAAACAAGAAACCTCTACGGTAAAAGGTATGCAGAAAATACCTCAAAACCTCCTCCTTCCTGGCCTAGTCACTGACTTAAGCATCGGAGGTTCCCCGGCTCTAACCAGGGTCCCCTTTTTCATCTTCTTTGTGCAGACAACGAACGGAGGAGGGACGTCAAGTTTTTTGCATCAACAGATTGGCGCCGTCTGTGGGATACGATACGAAAAGTCGTCTTCCAGGCTCTATTCAGCAATTTCAAGCGTGTGTTAATGGTGAGAACCAGAAGAACTGGTCCTAACGAACCAAATGAGAACGATAATGCTAGATCGCCTGGTCCAGATGGGGCCCTAGGAGCTCAGAACCAACCTAATAACCAACAAGGTTCCGTGGTTCATCCAGCAGCCACTACCGAAACTAGGAATACTCGGCAGAACCGAGGTAATGGTCGGTTGGATAAGGAGGTTCAGGAAATGAGATCCGATCTAAACCTCATGAAGCAGATGTTGAAACAGATGCATCGTCATCAGGTTCAACAGCCCCATCACAGACCAGCAACGAACGTCCTGCATCAATGTGTCGACCCTCAGCCTGTTGCTCTGCAACCTGCCCCTCAGTCGAATCAGCCCCATGGTCCGCCCGAGCCAGCACCTGCTCATTCCGCTACTGCCATGTTGCCCCCCATTAATCTTCGACATGAAATAGATCGGAGGAGGCGCAGTCGGCCTCCTGTTGAGGGCACGACAGAAAGCGACGAACCTTGGAAAGCTGACCTCCAGGACTTCAAATAAGAAGTACGAGAAGAGATGACATACATCAAGCATGGTCGGGATGCACATCCAGCCAGGATCGAAGCGAAAGCATCCCCGTTCGTTGATGAAGTGATGCGGGCTCAGCTATCTGAAAGGTTTCGACTCCCGCAGATTACACCTTTCACCGGCAAAACTGACGTGACTGAGCA
This sequence comes from Magnolia changhungtana, assembly GCA_030180095.1. Lineage (NCBI taxonomy): Eukaryota > Viridiplantae > Streptophyta > Magnoliopsida > Magnoliales > Magnoliaceae > Magnolia > Magnolia changhungtana. Next base: position 10,343,322 of record JASAUF010000411.1, on the reverse strand, counting down.
CATCGAATGCTTTCAAACATACATGGAACTACATAATGCCTTGGATACTGTAATGTGCCGAGCTTTCTCTCTCACCTTAGCCGACGTAGCTCGACTTTGGTTCAAACAATTGAAATCGAAGTCCATCAGCTCATTTGCAGAACTCAGCGACGCTTTCCTCACCAATTTCATTGGTGGAAAGAAAAAGTTGAAGCCACCCACACATCTGAACAACATTGTCCAGAAGGAAGGATAATTACTGAAAGATTACATCAAACGCTTCAATTTTGAGTCACTCCAAGTCTGGAAACACTCGGAAGAAACAACACTCAATTCCATCATGCAGGGTGTTAGGGACAAGCCGTTACTGGCATCCTTAGACAAGAATCCGCTTGAGACCTTGGCAGAATTAATGACTCGGTCGGATAAGTACACGGATGCCGAGGAAATATAGAACTTGTGTGAGGCCGCCAAGAGCGCAAAAACCCCGGCCAAAGAGTCAGCCAAAAAAGAAGTTGACTCGGCTGGTGGAAAGAAGCGTAAGGACGATCGAACTCGCGATGAACACAAATTGGGAAAGCGACCCGATCGAAGGTTTTCTACATACACCCCGCTTAACAGACCCCATGAGCAGGTTTTGATGGAAATCAAAAGTGAGGGATTCGTGAACTGGCCAAATAAGCTCCGAAGTAATCCGAACCAGTGGAATAAAGATAAATATTGCCATTACCATCGCGATCATAGCCACAGTACAAGTGATTGTTTTCATCTAAAGGAAGACATTGAAAGACTCATTCAAGACGGCCGACTCAGAGAGCACATCGAGAGAACTGGGACAATGGAAGAACGCCTAGGTGACAACCGGTCTACGGAGAAAATTCTAACTATCGTCGGTGGTCCCCGAGGTGGAGGCGACTCAAACAATGCTTGAAAAAATCACGCCAGGAGCATCAGTTGACCCAAATCCGAGCTCCCGATAATAGTCCGACCTTCAAAAGAAAAGAAGAGAGAAAAATATTGTATCTTCTTCACCGACGAAGACGCTCGAGGCATTCACCATCCCCATGATGATGCGTTAGTCATCACTCTCACCATCGCAAACCGAAGAGTGTTCCGCATACTCATCGACAAAGGATCATCTGCGAATGTGCTGTTTACTCAAGCGTTCGACAAAATGGGAGTTGAAAGATCGGAATTATGACTGATTTGTACCCCTTTGATCGGATTCTTAGGTGGACAGACACTCCCTGAAGGAAGCATCCTATTGCCTCTTACTATTGGGAACCCCCCGCATCAGGTGACAATAATGGTCGACTTCCTGATAGTCGATCAGTCATCGGTTTACAATGTTATACTCGGCCGACCCTCTTTGAATCTCCTCCAAGTTGTGGTGTCCACATACCACCTCTCCATGAAATTCCTGACTGAGTCGGGAGTAGGGGTCGTCAAAGGAGATCAGCAAGATGCGCGGCGCTGCTACTCAACAGCCGTAAAGACTTCGTCCGAGGTATCGATGATAGAGTCACTGGATCCTCGGGTCGAAACCCACGAACGAGGACAACCGGTGAAAGACCTTATCTCAATACCTTTGGTTTAGACAGATGAATCCAAAATGGTACAAATTGGCTCGCCTTTGCAGTCTCCCCTGAAAGACAATTTGATAGCCTTGCTCCAACAATAGGCTGATGTCTTTGCGTGGAGTCACGAGGATATGCCGGGGATCGATCCTTCGGTGATCACTCACCGACTCAACATCGATCTAACCTACCATCCTATCCGAAAGAAGCGACGCCCGCTCGGCCCCGAAAGGTACACTATCATTGAAGAAGAGGTCAGCAAGCTCCTAAAGGCCAAATTCATAGAAGAGATATACTACCCGGAATGGATAGCTAATGTCGTACTTGTGAAGAAAGCTAATGGAAAATGGCGAGTCTATATTGATTATACCGACCTAAACAAAGTCTGCCCTAAGGATAGCTTTCCTCTGTCGAGGATCGATCAGTTAATAGATAGCACTGCGGGACACAAACTTCTTAGTTTTATGGATGCTTACTCGGGATATAATCAAATTGTAATGCATCAGTCTGATAAATCAAAAACTACCTTTGTTGCTGACAAAAGTCTTTATTACTACTGTGTGATGCCATTTGGTTTGAAAAATGCTGAAGCAATATATCAAAGATTAGTGAACAAAATGTTTGCTCGACAAATCGGCCGAACTATGGAAGTATACATCGACGACATGCTTGTCAAAAGTATACACGCGACCGACCATATAGTCGACCTAGAAGAAACGTTCCTGATCTTACGCGAATATTAAATGAAGTTTAACTCGAGCAAATGCGCCTTTGGTGTCAGCTCGGAAAAGTTTCTCGGATTCCTAGTCAGCTAACGAGGTATAGAGGCAAATGCGGAAAAGATCAAGGCATTGCTCGACATGGAGTCCCCGAAAATAATCAAAGATATACAAAGGTTGACCGGACGAGTCGCTGCACTCAACCGCTTCCTCTCCCAAGCCACCGACAAATGTTTTCCATTCTTCAAATAGTTGAAGGGATGACAAATGTTGGATTGGACGGAAGAATGCGAAGCAGCGTTCCAGCAACTAAAGTCTTACCTCGGATCTCCACCACTTTTATCGAAACGGGAGCGTGGAGAAGCTCTGCTATTGTATCTTGCAGTGTCCGAGGCAGCAGTTAGCTCGGCTCTGATAGGAGAGTACGAAGGAAAATAATTGTTAGTCTATTATGTCAGCAAAGCATTGTTATTAGTAGAGACAAGGTATCCACCTCTAGAGAAGGTGGCCTTAGTCTTAGTAATCTCTTCACGTCGGCTCCGGCCATACTTTTAAGCCCATACCATCATCGTCGTAACTGACCTCCCACTCCGTCAGATTCTTCAAAAACCAGAGGCATCAGACCGACTTACGAAGTGGTCGATCGAACTCAGCGAATTCGACATTTAATACAGGCTGAGAGTAGCCGTCAAAGGACAAGTCGTGGCCAACTTCATTGTTGAGGTAACACCACAAGCCAATCTAATGTCTGAACATGCTACCGAGCCTTCTCCCGAGTCAACGCCCCCCCAATCCCTTGGAAGCTATATGTCGATGGCTCCTCCAATTCTAAGGCAAGAGGGGCTGAAGTCGTCCTGGAAACTCCCGATCAAACCTACATGCAGTATACCTTAAGACTTGAATTTCAAGCTTCGAACAATATAGCGGAATATGAAGCTTTATTGCTCGGCCTTTGACTCACAGCTAGTTTAGGTGTTACTCATCTTAACGTTTTCAGCGATTCACAATTGGTCGTCAATCAGGTCAATAATGTGTATTCAACATGAAAAGAGCAACTAAAAGCATACATGAAGAAAGCCAAAGAACTGATCGAAGGTTTTCAGTGTGTATTGTCACTCGGATACCTCGAACAGACAACTCTAAGGCCGACCTTTTGGCGAGACTCGCCTCTGCCGATGACGACGACATACCCAGGTCCGTCCCAATCGAATACGTTACTAAACTGAGTATCAATGAACAGTTTTGTTCGACCGTACATGCAATCGATTCGGAACCTACTTGGCTCGACCCAGTCATTCGATATCTTGGCAATCGAGAGTTGCCCGAAGATCGTGCCGAGGCCCACCGACTGAAGGTTCGAGTCTCTTGTTATACTATACTCAACGGAGTATTATATAAGAAATGATTTTTCGCTCCCCTACTACGATGCCTAAACCCTAATGAAGCTGACTATATACTCCTAGAGATCCACGAGGGGATCTGTGGAAACCATTCAGGAAGACGATCACTCGCACACAAGGTTTTACGTCAGGGGTACTATTGGCCGACCATCTAGCATAACGCGCGCAAGCTCGAACAAAGATGCGACAAATGTCAACGGTTCGCTGCCATTCCGAAGCAACCCCCAAAGGAGATGACCCCTATGACCGGTCCTTGGCCCTTTGCGCAGTGGGGAATCAATATTATCGGACCACTTCCCATAGGAAAAGGTCAAACCAAGTTCACTGTCGTGGCAATGGACTACTTCATGAAGTGGGCCGAGGCAGAGCTTTTAGCGAAGATAACCGAACAAAAGATCACGAATTTTGTATGGAAAAATATTATCTGTTGGTTCGGGATACCTCAGACTATTATTACCGACAACGGAAAACAATTCGACAATAGGAGCTTTCGAGAGATGTGCAAAAATCTTGGAATCGAAAATGTGTATTTGTCACCCCATCATCCTCAGATGAACGGACAGGTTGAGACAGTTAATAAGATCATCAAACAGCATCTCCGAAAAAAGCTTGACCGAGCCAAAAGAGCATGGGCTGAAAAGCTCCTGAAGATATTGTGGGCATACCGAACTACGGCTCGAACCGCCACGAGGGAGACTCTCTTCTCCCTTGCTTATGGCTCGGAAGCCGTCACCCCAGTCGAGATCGGATTGCCTTCGGCCCGAGTCAGTTCATTCAATGAAGAGGATAATAAAGAACTCTTAGCCCTCAGACTCGATCTTGTGGATGAACAAAGGGAAATGACTCGGCTACGAACGATGGCTCGGCAATAACAAGTAGCTCGGTTCTACAATACCCGAGTAAAGGTCAGATGATTTCGAGTCGGGGATATGGTCCTCCGGAAAATATTCCTAAATACGAAGAAAGTTGGTGCAGGCATGTTGGGACCTAATTGGGAAGGACCTTATATTGTTTCAAGTACCATCCGACCTGGAACGTATCAGCTGGAAAACTAAAATGAGCAATTACTAGCTCATCCCTGGAACGCTGAGCATCTCAAAATCTACTACCCTTAGGTCGCCTAATCGAGTGTTAGGAAAAATTTAAAAGAGTAAACAATGGGAAAACATGTAAACCGAGCCAGTTGAATAAAACCAAGTATATTCATTTATCACTCCAAGTGTTTTACATCGGGTTACCTCAAGCTCTATGGCGGTATTACATCAAGGAAGTAACAAAAATAAAGGCGAAGACGGTCGGTTTCAACATGAGGAATCTTCTCTCAGTTGCAACTGCTCTTGAGTCAGCCTTGAAGATGGATGTGCTTGAAGCGCTGATGTGAGTACGAAAACCGAGCGCTGGTGTGAGTGCCAAAAATGAAAGTAACTTGATAGGTGGCCGATATTCAGTTACTACCACCATTTGGAGCGGCCACTGGAGCTGCCTCGGACTCGACCTCGATACCAGCAGCAGCATCAGCAGACCCTGCAGCTTCGACCTCCGGTCCCTCGGATCCAGAAGCACCTTCATCAAATCCCGAAAGGTCGAGGTAGGGAAAAGAATGCTTCATCAGATGAATACAAGTTGTATACCCACTCTGATACAAGCGATCCCTCTCTTCCTCGAACTCTTGGGATTTGAGAAAGGCCTGTATGGCCCCATCCCTGGCCTCGTCGATGGCCCTTTGAATAGCCGTCTCAACCTTAGCCTTGACCTGGGCTAGCTTATCTCTGCAGGAGGCATGAGCTTGAGTCGCTCGCTGGCTCTCCTCTTGAGCCTCCTTCAATAGCGAAGCCACGCGAGCACACTCAGCCTTGACATCTCCAGTCGCTTTTCGGGCAAGCCCCAGCTCGCCAGTCAGTCGGCCAACCTGAAGCATTGTGATTTCGAGTTGTGCTTCTGCCTCCACTGCTCGTTTCCGAACTGCTTCGACATCCGCCGCACTTCTCTGGGCCTCGGCCAGATCTGCGTTGGCCCTCAGCAGGCAAGGGGCAAGCTGCAGAAAATGATAATGTTAGATCGTGATAGGGAGAGGCAACCAGTTAAGAAAAGTTCAAATCTTACCTCGAGCAAGATCTTCGCAGCATGGGAGAGTATCCAATTCCTAGAGGCTTTGAAGAAGGTAGCAAATTCCTTCTTGCTCCCATGGGAAATAGCCCAAGAGACCATCTCAGACACAGCCCGCCGGAAGGTTGATGTCTCAGGTCGAGCTAACTCCCCCCTTGAAGCCTCCCCTCTATGCTCCTCTCTCTGTTCCGAGACCCGTTCTGTAACGGGTCCTGGCTCGAGAGCCACATGGGGCTCGGCAGGAGCCGTGTTCACCTCTTCTGCCCTCTCTTCGGGGTCAGAGAATACGATGACGGTCGGGACGACTGGGGGAGAGGCGACTAGGGCGGAAAGCTCCTTAGCCTTCGGAGCCGTCTTCACCTTTTTCGAAGGCTGAGGCTTTGACATAAGCATCAACCTCAGAGGAGCCTTCATCTTGGATGTTGGCTTCAGAAGGAGCCGAGTTTCAGCCATATCTGCATCAAAAGAGGCGCGAAATTAGACAAAAATTTTAAGGGAAATGTATCAGAATAACCACAGAATACCTGTGACAGCCGAGTCTAAGCCTGAGAGAAGAAAACGCTCTGGCTGAAGTCTTCCAAGACCGATCTTCCGGACTTAGCACCCTCAGCTCCTTGATCTGATCTATAGCGTTGACCCCTAACTTCGGCCTTTTCTTGGGGAGGTTTGCAAAATGCATTAAGTCAGACTCAGAAGAATCATAACAAGAAAAGAGACAGAAAGGAATGCCGAGTCACCTACTTCAGAGAATGACTGTGGAACGCGAGGTTCAAAAAGCCCTGACTCGGCAGTTTTCCAGCGGCCGCATACCCAGAACCACCTCTCTCTCAGTGCTTATTAGAGGTAGGAGGGTTGGTTATCAAAGAGCCGTCTTTGTTCCGCCAAGCGGTCAAAAAGTACCAGCCAGGCTGCTAAGGGTTTGGACATACTTGGTACAGATAGAGGAACTCATTAATGGTCAGTGGGGGCTGCTCTACTTCAGCCCACAACACTGAACATCCAAACAAGTTCTTCCACCCATTTGGAACTATTTGCCCGGGACCAATTCGAAGTCAGGAAAGAAAATCCCGAGCAACGGGTTGGAGGGGCAGACGCAGGCCACATTGTATAGCGACTTGAAAAATCGCGACCATCCCAGGAGGGGGATGGTCGAGTAATTCACTCAGGAGAGGAAGGCGAAGAATAACTGAGTCGGGGACATGGTACCCGACTCGAATTTTGTCAAAGTCTGCCTCAGTTAAGACCGAGGCAACCGGACCTTTTTGCTCATCATCAGCCTCCCCTTTCTCAGTAACTGACTTATCGGTTCTCTCTGATCTCCGTGGAGGAACCGACTCAGTGGTTTCCTCAAATTCTTCATCCTCTTCCTCTAAGTCATCCCTAGAAAAATAAGGGGTAGGTTTGCCAGGGGCAGTAATCAGGCCAGAAGGACCCACCTGAACAGGACGCTCCGTTGAAGTTCTAGACACTCATTCAGAGTACTGAAAGGCCTCATTAGTGCCTATCCTCATCTCCGTCAACAATGAGGGCGATTCCGAGACATTCCAGAGATGTCTCGTTTCATCCTCATCACTAGAAATCCCCTTCCGGGGACTTGAAGAATGTATTACCATTTATGAGTGAAAAAGGAAAGGGAGAGAGAAAAACTCAATGGAGAGGCGAAAAGCGCACTGACAATTGGATAGGAAAGGGAAAGGAAGACGGAAACAGTGAAGAAAATGGCGAAATACGGGGACAGCGAACGCAGGCAGGGAAAAAAGGAAGATAAGAGAAGGGGGTAGGAAGGAGAAGGATGTGAGAAAATGAGAAAATGAATCCCGCTCCTCCTTTTATAGTCATGCCATGTGGTAGGGGCATTTAAGGAGGAGTCGAATCGACGTCTGTTTCGACTCCCCCGCCCGACACGTGGTGCACCCCGACTGACGGAGCGACACAAGAAGCATTAAATGCTCCATCATAACCTCGGTCTCCAACGCAGACCGACTCAGAAACTCGTTACTCCTTAGCGTTAACAAGACTGACACATGGAGCAAGGGGGCTTACTGTTGGGAAAAAATATGACAAGTCCGGAGACTCGGTTATGGAATGGACCAACTCTACTGACACTGCCCGAGAATTCGAGACAAACAGTTTGAACTGAGGCAAGCCGAAGCCTAAAGGATAGACTCAGCTCGAATTGTAGGAAATGAATCCCGACCAAAACTTAAAGAGTTAAAAGCCATAGACAAAATATATCAGACGCATAAAGTTGACTCGGCTAACGAGGCAACAACGTCTGAAGGAGCCAACTAAAACCCGAATGCTAGAAGTCATTAGACCGATCATAAAATCGACCCATATTGGACCGATTATAATGTCGGCTATCGGATTGAAGAAGGACATCGGCTCGAAATCGATTTCGTTTTATCCGACAAAAGGCGAATAGCTCTATCCTTAAAGCTGGCCGAGACTAACTCATCCACGGAGTCGGTTAAGACCGAGCCAAGCAAGGAAGAGACAGTGTGAATAAAAACGTAGTCCCGAAAATCTCGGGATCGGACGAAGACAAAAAACGGATTGAAATCAAATCTCCTAGATATCAGGAAGAGAATCCCTACACGACGGGACCCTCCCATTCCTATAAAAACGGGAAACCTCTACAGTAAAAGGTACGCAGAAAATACCTCAAAACCTCCTCCTTCCTGGCCCATTCACTGACTTAAGCATCGGAGGTTCCCCGGCTCTAGCCAGGGTCCCCTTTTTCAACTTTTTTGTGCAAGCAACGAACGGAGGAGGGACGTCAAGTTTTTTGCATCAACAAGACTTATTGTATAAATGGTTTAGATCATTCGAAGATGATACGAATTGGAAAGCTATCCTATTGCAATATCTCGGGATATGTGTTTTAATAGATCTTAGGATCCTTTATACCTTTATGCTATGTTTGGTTGCACTAAGAGGGCATTTGGATCTTACGTTATTTAAGATAAGTTACTTATGCTTAAGTAGCTTTTCTTAATTTCTACTTATTAAACTTAAGTGATTAACTAACTTTAAATAAAAAAGCTACTTATAATTAATTATAAACAAAAATTACTTATCTCAAATAAGTAACTTATCTGTTGTTGTAAGTTAAAAAAAAGTAACTTATTTGATGGTATTCAAATAGGCCTTAAATGGCATGGCATACCAAGATTAGTCAATCTAATTCGATGCAAAAGTATATGATTTTGTTGGAGGTATTTATTTAAAATAAATATTTAAAAAATGTTTCGTTACCTTGGTCCCATTAAGAGGGAGAGACCAGTGCTTATAAAGCGTTTATTATTAAAGTCTGAGAAAAAATGCTAGATTATACTAAAGCCAGCATGCAGCTATGGGATGGACTTGAAAATAAAATCAACCCAAAATGCATTGGCTATGAATCCCACGAGTAGACTTGATTAAGGTCTTTATTATTATTATTATTATTTTAAATCTTCATGGGCTCAAAATGACATGTGATTATTTATTTATTTTTAAATAATTTTATACTAGGGATCTTGACAACAAAATGTTGGACAGTTATCATACATTGGAGATCAAGAGCTGTATAATACAAAATTACTATTATCTAAAAATGGGATGAAGTTATTTTTGGGAGCCGATTAGGTGAGACCCGCCCGACTCATTCAAAACGATGCAGACCTTATCGTGTCGCCCACCTTGATTTATCTATTTTGTATCTATGACATCCATCTTCTTTTCTATAAAATGATCCCAAAACTGAAGCAGATCTAATTAGAAGGTGGACCATTACATATGAAATAGCAGTGATTGACCATTAATGGGCCAAAAGTTTTTTGGATTAAGCTGATATTTGTTTGTTTTTCCTCCGTCAAGGTTCATGTGACCTTATCAATGAATTGGATGGCAAATAAACACTATGGAAACATTAAAATGCCTCCTAATAAAAATTTTATGTAGGGCTGTCAATCACCACTGTTTCCTAGAGTATGGTTCACTTGAGATTTCAATCTTCTTCTGAGCTCAAGAAATAAAATGTTATGAAAAAATGGATGGACGCCATGGATTAACAATAGATAGATCAAGGTGGGCCCCACCGTATAGAGTGAGGCCTGAGTCTCACCTAGTTTGCTGCCGTTATTTTCCTGTCTACCACTTTGGTATACAGCGCAATCATTTCTTACCAAAAACCAACGGCCAAAAAGGTCGATATTGAATCATGGCCTTTGATAATACGTGAGGTCCCGCACCGGCAACTCTTCCGCACTGCTTTATTTCATTCTTCCATGTAGATGGCACTCATGTGAGAGATACCAGCCATTCATTGGTACACTATGAAAATACTTATGATGAGAAATTGTACCAGAAAAATGGATGATTGTCCAAATTTAGCTAGCGTGTCATTCAGTCCATCCATCTACTTGTATTTTCCTAAAAATAAAATCTATTCGAATCAGCATGTGGGCCTAGGAAACACGTGGATGGAATAAAAAACTTCAGCCAAGTTCTTGAGAGCCGTACATTTGTATGAGAACTGTGTCCCACCTGACCAGTGGATTCAGAGCCCTGTACTGCAAATAGCAGCGCAGCCCATTATCTACTGGGCCCGCTTCAATTAGGTAAAACTCTTCAAATTTGGTCGATTCTAAATGTTGATGCTAATAGCTGATCGTCACTGCTGGATAACCGTGTACCCTGAAGTCAAGCGACAATGAGGTGCTGTTATAGTTGGGAACACCTTGATGCCTAAGTTATAATAAGCACACTCTCAGTTCAATTAAGTTAGCATAACAGTGACTACTTTCCATCGTAGGTAGGGTTTTTTTTTTTTTTTTTAAAGCTTTTTGAGACATCTTCTGTATATGGTAACGAGTTTGTTATGTAAGTGTGTATCACACAAGGGATTTTTATTTTTTTAAGAGCTTTTTGAGACATCTTCTGTATATGGTAACGAGTTTGTTATGTAAGTGCGTATCACACAAGGGATTTTTCCTTGGGTATACGGTGTTATTCTCAGTGTGATTTTCGGTGAAGATTTCCATAAGGTAATTATTTCTGTATACAAAGTAGATATATTCCGGTAGTTGGTATCTAAGGAAGTCATGGTCGATAGCTAATGCCAAGCTTTAAGTCATATTGGCCGAGGTCTCGTAGACCAAACTTAGTGGTTAGGGCCGAGCTCTGAGGTCATGGTCTCTAATTAGTGTCAAGTCGATACTCGCAGTCGTTGGTTGATAGCGACGGTGAAATGTTAGATAAGCGACTGAGATGCTCAAGTTAATTGCAGAGGTTGTTCTTGATAATCAAAGTTGAACTCTCACCCAATTTCTCATCAGATTTGTTTACCTTCTTGCCAGCATCATAATACTGTTAGTTGGTCAGTCCAATTTTACCCACAACACTAACCATTCGATCCGCCTGCCATTTTTGTTATTAATGTGAATCATTGAAGAGTTTTTCCATATCATCCATATGCAGGCCAACTATGGTAAATGTAAGATTCCCAAGAGATTTCTAAGGTCATGGTCCATGGACGGTAGATTACATAAGAGCGACAGCGTTTGCTGATGGACGGTGGACCCCATTTTATACGGTTCAAGGCAGATGGCACTACATATATCGGGGCTTAGGATGACACAATTCCTCCTTCACTCGAGGAATTATGTGACTGTCAACCGAAGATCTGTATCGTATACTTGCTGTGATCGGTCAGTATGATGAGCCCCACCTGGATGGACAATGCTCCAGATTGGAAGATCCTATTCATTTAAATTTTGGGGTTTTTTTTTTGGCTTCTTTAAATGTAGATCATTGCTGTAATTATCTTAGTTGTCCATTTGCAGGCCACGAATTGAATGGAGAAAATGGACGATGTAGATGAGTCCATCATATCCACAATCTAGAACCCCATGATGTGGTCCCGTTCGTACAAACTGACGATCCAAATGATACCATTTATATCCCCGTGGCCGGAAGCGGATTGGCTGGTGTACCAGCTATATAGCTGTTGTAATGACGTCAGCAAGGTCTGTGGTCCATAATGAGGTGTTATACCCAAACCGTCCATCCATTTGGCTACCTCGTATTAACGCATGAACCGAAAAATAAGACAGATTTGAAGGTCAAGTGTACCACACTGCAAAGAGCAGCGGGGGATTGAACAACGTCTACCATTGAAACCCTTTTGAGGGTCACAAAAGTTTGGGATCAATATGAAATTTATTTTTCCTCTTCATCTATGTATTTGTGACCTTAATAACAGATTGAATGGTAAAATAAAAGTTATGGTGGGCCCTGCAAATTTTTTAATGGTTAGAATCATTATCCTCGCTGGTATTTTTTGTGTGGTCCATTTGAGCTTTGGATATGATTAATTTTTTTCCAATGCTTTAAAATGATCTAGAAAAATGGATTAATGGTGTGGATATAATAAATACATCATTGTGGGGCCATGTAACTTCGATCTCCTTTGAACCGTTCGTACAACTCCGAGCTCAAGGAGCGTCAGCCGTCGTCTTCGCACGACACGTATCTACACCAGCCAATCCGCTTCCCCTGTGGCCACGATGTGTGGCAGTGTCCCTCTTTTTTCTCAGTTTGTGTTAACTGGCGCCATCCTATTTTCATCTGGACCATTGATACGATGAATAGCAATGACGGATGGCTGGATGCACCGTCACTCGAGATCATGGACCATGCTAACTCTTTGATTGGTGGTGTACAAAGAAACAATCATAGAAAGGAATACAGCTATACTTTCAATTAAAATGCCGAAGATTAGATGGCTAGGATATTTGAATCTGGGAGGTTTTTGTTCATGATCCCTCCACTGTACGCCCCATCATCTCAACGGTCCAGATCACTGTACCATGGTTCCCACGTGGACAAAGGACCAGGGGACTTCATGTGTCTTCTAGGGAGAGTACCATATATTTCAGTGCTCTCGTGTGCATGTTTGGGCATCGCATAGAAGCTACTCCACCGGACCACACAATTGGTCTCTACAAAATACGATCCCAGCTCTTTGGGGCCCACCATATTATATATATCAAATCCACTCCGTCCATCAGGTGTGTTTCTCAATTCTAGGCAGTACAGAAAAAAATCAGCCAAATACACAATTCAATTGAGCCACACCACAAGGAACAATGTAGATGAGACTCCAACAATAGGTTTGCATGTGGGTCCCATGTTTGTATGATGAAAATAAGGTTTATAAGCTCATGAAGGGAGCTGAACGATTCCAAACTTTAAATAATGGGCGTTTATTGAATTTGGGCCGTTGGCTATTTTGTTAATTTCAACTGTCCATTAAATGTGCACCAATCAGACGGTTAGAGAATCAATTTTAGGTTCATGATCCTTCTACGTTGGAACCCATGATTTGGACAGCTTCACTCGAGTTACTTCATGCCACGAGTACGACTTTCTGATGCATGTGCATGAACCGTCACACAGCCCGAGTATCAACGTTTTACTCATTTGCTCAGCGTCACCAGCTCCGGACGCGGATTGAGTGGTGGCCCAAACACATCATCGCTATGTGGTGTGGTCCACGTGAGTTTTGGACGTGCTTCAATTTTGGAATCGTGGTAAAAAATGAGCTGAAAAAACGGATGTACAGAATGGATCATGGTGGGGCCCACAGAGTCCTGCCACCAAGGAGTCGGTGGTGCAGGGTCCCCACGCAATCTGTCTGTTGCCTGCGGGCAGGGTCGTTTGTGGCCAAGTACCTGACAAGTTCAAAGTGGGGCGGTGGATAAGACAGTCCATCTGGTGGGTCCAGTGCAGGGATGGCAGCGAGTTAAAAATCATTTCAAATGGACTGTATTTCCTTGTAAACATCCACTATGAAAACAGATGCTAAAATGAGCCCTTTTTACCATATATGATATATTTCATTCATTGTCCACTGCCTCTTTATCAAGAGAGCATTATTTTACACTCTGACTGTGTACGATGCTTGATACTTGGCCACTTAAAAATTGTAGTCAAGATAAACCAATTAAATTGTGGGACCTATTGTCACTGAGTCACAGTATCAAACTCAGATGAGCTGAACAATCCTAACCTCTAATTAGTGGACAATTGTTGTTGAAATAGGACTGATTGGATATTTTTCATTTTAACCGTCCAATACATGCACACCTATCCAATGGTCAGGTAAATCAAATAAACATATTTTTGGGTTCGTGGTACATTTAAATGCATATAAATTGCCTGTAATTCCTTTGTAACACCACATGCAGGTGTGGGTAAAATCATCATTTCATGTATGACAAGTTTTAAAGTTCATTGCTGGCCCTGCATATTGATGTACTTGAGCAAAGTTTTTTCGATTGGACCACTTTAGGGGTTATGGGTAAGTGAGGTTGTGGACGTACAACTTGTTGTATTCTCATATTTCTAGTAAGCTAATTCTGAATAAGCTTTAAGTGCCTGATTGTCATTCTTCGCTTTATTCTAGAGTTTGGAAGCTTTTCTCCTGTCAATGTGCACTCTGGGACTTGGAGATTTGAATGCAGCTATGATTAAGTAAAACTGTGATTGTCTCTTCAGTAAAAAAAAATTACTTTTTCGTATATAAAATTTATAAAAATAAATAAGAAAATATTGTTATTTGTGATTGTTGATGACCATTCAGTTGGGAATCATGGTATTTTTTTGGTGAATGAAGAATCTTTTGAATTTGAAATAATTTTGATAAAATGATATTCCTAACGAAGAGATATCACATTAAATATGCATAAAAAACATGAAAGGTCATGTGTTTTTTCTTCTTCTTCTTATTATTATTTTATAAATTTATGAAATGGCTTTAAATGTCTCTTATTATGATGTCCTGAATTCCATAGGTCAAGCATATACTCGTTTTCCAACATTTTGGGTGTCAATTTTGTTTTGTATAAGCTAATTACTTTTCACAGTTACCATGGCATCTAAACAATCACACGAGCTAAATTAAACAATGTATACATGTTCAAATGTAAGTGTAGTTAAGGTAATAACCAAAATATAAGTACATCCTTTAACCACTAAGTAGTGATTAGTATAAAATTGTGTAAGAGGTTGTATCACATGTACAATGTTCTAGTTGAACTAGGATACTTAAATTCGTGTGGAGCATGTAGGTAGAGGAGTTTCGATGGATTCCCAACTCTCCAACCCTCTAGATTATATAAATAGGGCCAGGTCCCCGAGCCTACATATGATTGAAGTTTTTCATCTCATCATGACACTTCTCTAAGGGCGTAAGGTGAGGAAGATTCCGGCCATCTCCTACGGCTATGGCTTCTCAATCAATTATGCCTTTTTCATACAATATTTATTGATCTCCATACTCGATACACAGTACGGTCCTTTGCAATTCCACATAAAGTTTACACATCCATCCAATTAACGGAGCCCACTCAGATCGGGACTCAAATATACATGTCCAAAATATATAAATCAAATGGTCAGAGGTATTTGCCTAACACTCCAACAACAACGTTGCGATAAAGCGTGCTGCTTCGCGCTAGCCTATCTAAGACCTGGAAGTACGAGACCTCATCTATAGAATTCAGGCACGCCTTATTTAGTACATCAGCTTCGATGATATCCACATCAATAATATCGTTTGGTTGATATTTTAAAACACCATCCCAGATGGGAGTGAGTGATCAACTCAGTTATACCATTTTTCTAAGTTACACATATTATCAATACAATCAAAAGCATGTAATGATAGTATAACAAAATAAATAATTTCATAATCTAGTTTATTAAGTGCATGGATAATATAATATAAGAATGCATGTCTTGAGAATAACAATAACTGTAACACTTCTCATCAACACCATCATTTACAAAATATCTATTCTATTGTAATGTGGCCCGTCACCACCATTATCACCAAATGCCATGATGTGCATGTTTAGCCAAATCTTAATTAATTTTAAATTCAAACAACATATTGTCAAAGTTGGGATATTGTCATTATATCACGAGTTGCTAACCAGATCACGTAGCTCATTGAGGCATGTAGTGACTCCTTGCTAGTGTCCCTTGATCCAATTTAAGATTCGTCACCCTAATATCCAAAGTACATTATCGTTCCAATGGTAATGGTTCTTCACTCAAGGACAATTTCAAAAAAGTAAGGGCTCGTTAGCCAACACTAAATCAATACGGAAATGGCTCGTCACCCAATTCCTATAATAACATGGTAAGTTCACACCAATATCACTAATAAATGACTATCATATTGTAATATATAATGTCACCTCCATTACTACTCACTGGTCACTACAGAGGACTCGTCACCTAACATAGGACGACAGCTTGGACATGGTGTCCCATACCATCATGTCTGACTCATGACTTTTTCGTAGAATCGTATCACACTAATGGTTATGAACGAACTCAAATCTAATAGAAACATGAGTATCTCAGATTCTATGGAGTATTATAAAACCATCAAGCTACGAATGATCAGCTCTGTATTAGATTGATTTGATTGACTATAGAGAACTCCAACAAAACCGACATTGGGTGTAAAATATCCCGTGTAATTTCAATTACTGTCAGTCGTTCTTGTTTAACCCTAGTTGTCCGTATTCAACATCGGTTGACTGTATAAGCCTAGAGTAGCCAACCTAAGGTAGGTCATCCACTTATTAATCAACGATGGGTCATCTAGATCTGGGCCTAGATGAATAGATCACAAAGTTGGGCTCATAATTTTGGTGATCGGGCATAATCGTTAGTTTCGTATGATTTTTAATTAAATATGTGTTGTTCGTAACACCTACAGATAGGTAAGGATCAAGTATTAAAAATTATTAGGTAATAAAATAAAATAATTCTAACAAATTTTTTTTCGAGAAATTTTGAATTCCAAGTTAAAAAAACTTTGAGACATTATACTTATTGTTATATAAATACACATTTTTATAAGTCATTTTGAAATCTCAACTCCAACAATCTTTTTTATACATCTTTTGTACCATTCTCGTTTTGGGTCATTTTTGAAATGTTGTATAAACTAAGGAAATTTTAGGAGGTAAATTATAATGGTAAAGAAGTCAGAGGTATATATTGCAAAAGTGTGTTCGAGGTATGATTTTTCAATTTTACAGGTGAAGCTTACATTTTTCCAGTTTAGAAGAAGAGACTTATTTACTCTAATTTACTGTTTAACTGCAATAGAGTGTGAATATTGCTTTAAGGACAACAAAATTTTAATGCGCTTTAAACTCATTTTTTGTACGTTTTTCAGTTTTTGATACCCTGGAGCAGGTAGAATTTTATTTTATTTATTTTTGGTTAGCTGGTTAGTACACACCCTGTTGTTAGTAGACCCACCACTATTAGCCACCCCCACCAGGGAATCAATACCATGACCTTAGTGTTGAAACGCGGTATCTTCTCTCAGTCTACCACTTGATATATGGATCAGGGTGTGGAGCCGGTAGAACTTAACTAGTCATCTCTCCTCGGTACACATAGTAGGATAATGTCAATCGGGAGCATCCATCTAGTTTTGTGGCAAATGGTTGAAAGTACTCATTGATCTCTTATTTCTAACCACCTGATCAGTGACATTTAAGCAACCATGCCAAACAACAGTAGTTAGTTAAGAGAAAAGTGATGGATATAAATATACAAAATGTATGATTTTTGAAACATGGACCATCCATGATCAGCACCATTAGATGGAAGGCTTCGATGTGTCAATGTGGCACATGTAATGTGGGAAGACGACTCTACTATATTCGGATTCTTCAAGGCTCTACCGAATCATCATCAATGATAGAGATGGCTCCATCGTACCGTTGACAGGAACTGTCCATCTCTGACGTGGATGGTCTATGATCTTAAATCCATAGAGGCCGTGTATTATAGCCATCACTTTCGGTTGCCTCATACCACTGAATGTTACAGCTAACCAACTTTGATTGTCACCTTTAATTCACCTAATTCGGGTTATTATTCGATTTTTAACCACGATGCATTCCATTGGCTGAACGGTCCAGATCCACCGAGTGTCATGCCAGTAGTAGGGGTTGTAACCTGGGACAGGTACGTGGGGCCCATCGTGATGTTTGTAAGAAATCCACCCCGTCTATCCTTTTTTCCAGCTCATTTTAGGGTTGGGAACTAAAAATTAGGAGGATACAAAACTCAAGTGATTCACACTAGAGGAAAAAGTGGAGATTTAATGTCCACCGCTGAAACATTCATAAGGCTACGAGAGTTTTGCATCAGTCTAAGAATTTTGTGTTTTCAGTTCATCCAAGTGGGGATGAATTTGGATCCTTACTCTTGGACGGGTGGTAGACTCCTGGGAGTTTCAACTCCCGTTCCAGGGTTCGAGTATCCATAGGGGGGTGGAACGTCCCAGGTGTAGGGAGTGAGTGTGTGCGTGTGTGGGGGTGTGTGTGTGCGTGCGTAAAAAAAAAAAAAAAAAAAAAAAAAAAAAAAAAAAAAGAAAAAGAAAAAGTGGGGATGAATTTATGAATGGTTTGGATGGCAGATAAATATAAGGTTTAACATAGAAATATTTTGTGTTAGGATGATATTTTTTCCTACAGTTTATCTGAGAGGTAATAACCATATGAACGGTTTGGATGACATATAATCATCATGGTCAGCTCCAGGAGGGTTTTAACGGTGGACATTTCTATTTCTACTGTTTCATTGGTGTGGTCCATTTGAGTTTTGGATATGCCTTATTTTTAAACTTCTGTGTTACTGTAGTCTTTAAAAACATATGGACGGAGTGGATTTGTTGCGTACATCTCTGTGGACCCCACACAGCCCCGGGCACAGGTTATCTCTGTGCCCGCGTCACAGGCAAAGGCAATCCGCCTCCTTTGAGGGAGATGATACTGTAGATGCTGAAGAACCTCAGCACAGTAGAGCATCTCTCCACAAAGACACGTGGCACATTGATGTATTGATCTGGTCCACCCGTATACTTGTACCAGGAATGATGGATTTTATTTTAAAAGTAAAACCCATGAGAAAATCCCGTCCATTACTTTTTCTATAATTTACCTCAACGTATATTGGACCGTTAACTGTTTTTGTTTCTCGCCGTCACTTTAATGGCCACATATCAGATGGATAGGATTGTCCAATATAGGTGATTTTTGAGGAATATACCATCCATGCCATGAAATTACATATGGGAAGAACTGATCTGCCTATCAGACTTCCACGTGTCCTGTGTGTAGATGGATCTACTATACTGCAGCCGTATCATCTCTCAAGAAGAAAATGAAAAAATTACCACTGTAAATCCCACCTTTTAGCCAGCGTCTTTTACGAAGAATCCAAAACTTACCTTGTACGTACGGACAGAGCATTTGAGGACGAAAACACCCCTGTTTTTTGAAGAGATTTTTCGTTTCTGGATACCTATAGCTACGGATTATAACCGTAGCTATAGATAGCGTAAGCAGCGGTATCTCCGCCCTCAAATGCTTTATCCGTACGTGTAAGGTTTAAGTTGAGAAGGTTAGTTTCGAATCCTTCATAAAAGACGCTGGATAAAAGATGGGATAACATTGGTAATTTTCTCGAAGAAAATAGACTTCTAAGGCCTACCTTCCCGTTCGGAACTCAGTTTGTAGATGTGGGGTCCATGGTTTATCCATCCAAGCCATTGATCTGACGCCCCATGACGAAATAGATCACTCCCCCTAGATCTCCGAAATTGGAAGTTTCTAGCCATGGTCTTTCCTCCATTGAACGTGTTTTTCACTTGCATTTATTTTTAACCATGGATTTGCATGCCAAGAAGAGGAAGGTTAGATCTGACCAACTTAGAAGATATTCTGAAAATGGCCAATCCATGATAGAGGCCATCCCATCAATGGCTTAGATAGACGAATCGATGGACCCCTCATTTACGAACTAAATTCGGAACCAACAGGGAACTAGGCCTACGTGGTATTCACCAAAAGTGGACGCGGATCACGCATGATTCGGATTCGGTAGTGACCTCTACCAACTAGGTCGGTGGTAGTCAGTGCTGAAAATGCTCTGCAGGCCTACTATGATGCATGTGTTTTATCTATGCCGTTGATTCATTCTCCCAGCTCATTTTATTGCACGATCCCTAAAATTGAGGCAGATAAAAATCTCAGGTGGACCATACTACAGTAAACAATGGTGATTAAATTTCTATCATTAAAATTTTCTTATGGGATACAAAAGTTTTGGATCAAGGTGGTATTTATTTTTTTTTTCTCAAGAACAAAATCAATAAATAAAATAGTAAATTTATTGGAATGTTCGATCATCTTTGTCTTTGTGACTTAATCAATAGGTTCGAAGAATGAATGATGCGATGAACATTGGAAAAATAAATAATATCGAAATGAAAGGAGGCATGTTGAAGGGAAGAATAAAAATACTCATAATTCATATATAAAGAAGCCACAACTGCCATGCTCTAAAATACAGACATTTGGTGGGAATTTCTATATCAATATAGGTGGGCAAGTACAAAAGATATTAGAATAAGTTTTTGACTTTGTGCAAGCACCTCGGTTAGTTGAACATACTCGTTCATGTTACAAAGAGTATTCGTGCTCAATAAATGTTGGTGGATTTAAAGTATCAAAAGGCAGTATGTTCTTCATATGAGTTGATGGGCTAAAATGAGTTAATAAAATGAGTGGATAAAGTGGTAAAACGCCTACATCATAGTGGGCATAGCATGAGTCCGAGTTACACCTAGATCTATAACTCAAGTGGTAGACTGAGGGAAAGATACCTCATTTCAACGCTGAGGTCTTAGTACCGATTCCAGTGGCTAACAGTGAAGTGTGAACTTAACTGACAATGGGTGTACTAACAAGCTAACCCAAAAAAAAAAAAAAAAAAAAAAAAGAGCATGAGTCCGAGTCCAGAGTCGTGGTGTGTTGGCCCCACATGTGGTAAAGTGAGGCCCGCTGTGATCTGTGTTTTATATCTATGCCGTCCTTTCATTTTTCCGGCTCATTTTATATCACAAACCCAAAAATGAAGTAGATCCGGAGCTTAAGTGGACCACACACACTACAAAACACATACATCAGGGTGGCCCCACAGCACCCAACGCCTCAAAACACAGCGCTAGGGTTGGTGTGGGCAACACCTCCCAATCCGCATCCAAACTAGTACAGTCCAGCATTCCGGAGCCTATATACCGTCCAACAGATAATCCACCACATGATCAGGAGAACAAGAAATCAGGCCGATCCAATTATCAGATGGGCCATAAAGTCGATTTGGAAGGTTTGGGTGGTCTACATTGTTTCCATGGCGTGGCATATATAATCATTGGATCGGCCTGATTTTTCATTTCTGCGATCATCATTATTGGGTGCACCTGTTGGACGGGTTGGATGTCACACACACCACGTGGGCCCACAATTCACGACTCCAATTTAAAAATAAAACAAATAGAGTCATTTTGGTCAGAAAAATCCGAGACAAATATCCGCCCGTGGAAAGTACTGCCATAGAGCAAAACAAAATTGAGAAAAAGAGTATCATGACAAAAACACCATCGAAATGGAGTATAATCACAACTAATGCCACTCATGGTGGTCCCACATCTTTCGAAGATCTGACGGTGGTGATGATATTTACATTTTATAAACTTTGTCTCACGCACTTTTCGCTGGACCACTCCGCATGGTTCAGCATTCAAAAGAGGGATCCAAGTTAAGGTGGACGTGAATTGCCTATTCTCTTGTGGTAGGAAGCTATGTGAGGCCCACAGAGATGCCCGTGACAAATCCACTCCGTACATCAGTTTCTCAAGATCATAGAAGGACAGAAATCCAACAATTAGACAGATTGAACACTCTGGTGGACCACACCACATGAAACAGTGAAAATTGAAACATCCACCGTTGAAACCTTCCTAGAGCCATTATAATGTTTATATGAGATCCAAACTGTTCATGGGGTTATTACCACTCAGATCAACTGTAGGAACAAATCTCATCATGATACAACTTTTCTTGGGCCCACAATTTCCAACGGTGGGCATTAAGTCTTTGCTGTTCTTGATTTTTGGATCTGCTTGAATTTTGAACTCCTGCACTATTGTGATCTTGAAACTAGTGGACAGACTGAATTTGTCATGGGAATCTATGTGAGCACCACATAGCTTTCGAACATAGGAACTTCCATGGTTAGTGGGAAGCCAATTGCGTCCTATCGCACCCATCTCTAGCTGGGAAGGGGCAGATCTGTGTAGGGCCCATCATCATGATGTATCTGTTTATCCACGCCGTCCTCTCCATTTGTCATGTATGAGCAAAAAAATGAGGCTAATCTATTCATAAAGTGGACCACACCAAGTAATAAGCTTGGGCTACATTAAATGCATAAAGCATTAAATGCAAGAGTAATCTCTAGTGTGGTCCACTTGAGCATTGGATTGCCTCATTTTTGGGCTCGTTCTCTGCCTATTTTTGGGCTCATACTTTAAAATGATACAAGAGAAGGGATGGGTGGCGTGGATCAACAGATACATCACGGTGGGCCCCACTTAGATCTGCTTGTTTCGGCTAGAGACAGGCTAGGGTAGGACGCAATCCAATTCCTGCTCAGTCAAAGGCAATTTAGTTTTTGTTAACAAAGAATCACTCTAGTTGAATTACTAATGTTAGGGATTAAAAAGTTGATCAAAGTATAAGCTTTTCAAAACTCATATTTATTTAAATTAAGGTCCTCATTCAAGTGTAATTAAATACAAGAGTATAAGCTAAATGTGTATGCTTGCCTCTAATCAATATTGCCGAAAAATCTCTCTTCTTACCATAGGGTTAAGGGAATATGATGAGAACCATCCATCATGTGTGGACATGTGGATGGAAGGGAATGAATAATGAGAAGAATCCTATTCACATTCCATTCTCTCTTTTTACACTTTTTTGCACTCTCTTTGTGAGATAGTGACACTCCATGAGCAGATATGACTAAGGGCGTGTTTGGTGAGCGCTGGATATGGGATAGAGACGTTTTACGAGGGTTATACTGTTTACATCCCATCCCCTTTTCTGTTTGGGATGACAAGATAAAAATCATTCCACCGCACCCACGTAAACAGTGCCTGGATTCCGCCAATTTCAAGATATAGGTTTTCACCCCTGTGTAGGGCCCACCAAGATATCAATGAGATATCTACTCCCTCCATCATTTTCACCTGCCTACATTCAGCCGTGAAGTTGTTTTGATGCAGCTATAAAGCAGTGAGTGGGGCACACCATGAGAAGCAGTGGAGATGCAAACCCTAAACCCTAAACCCTAAACCCATCCATTTGTGACCATCCAAACACCCTGCTGGATATCCCATGGGCTATCTCAAACCCATGGGATCAATAGACAAACACTGACACCACCATCATTACCTTAAAAAACCATTCCATCCCACCTAATCCCATGGGATCGGTCCGGCCAAACACGCCTTAAGGGCCTGTTTGATTTTCGGTGAAATGGTAAATCGCGCGTAAAAAGGTAATGATTATTTCCCTGTGAATTTACAACATCCTGATAGGACTGCTTACTTTTTGACACAAAAATCAAGAATATTACAAAAGATTTGTGGGTCCCACTATGATGCATTTCGCTTATCCACACCGTTCATCCATTATTACATTTGAATTCATAGCATGAGTAAAAAATTGAGACATATCCAATACTCAAGTGGACCACGTCATACAAAAAAGAGAATTGAATACTTACCGTTAAAAACTTTGTAGGGCCACTGTTTCTTTTGGCGTGGGCCATTTGAGTGTTAGATCTGCTTCATTTTTTGTCTCATGCTCCAAAATATTGTAATAAAATAGACTGACGGAATGGATATATCATACGCATTACCTTGCAGTAAATAAATTAAAATTACATCCATTAAACCAATTTCACTGGCACAAACTCCTATGAGTTTTCAAATGCAGGAAATCGTAATAATCACCGTTTCCCTTGCATTTCCCATTTCTCTGAAAAACAAACAGGCCCTAAGGCTCTCTCTTACACCTCCTTGGGGTTTTGGGAAGATATATCAAGTATGGTGCTCTATTACCTTAAAAATTATAAAGTGTGCTACTTTATTTAAAGTCTACAATCTTGCTTATCCATATAGCTTCGTCCTGAACTGGTAAAGTCATGTGATATGATCCTCCAGTATTCAAAATTCACTCATTCTTACAATCATCGTATAAGTGTTCTACCGTGGATACTGACAATATATCATAACCACTAGTACCTTCATCAAACATGACAGTTTTGGCCTCGTTGGAAGAAGCCTCTGAGTTCTCTTTTCTTGCCTTAGGATTTATGACATCCTTCTTTGTGTGTCTGGACATCTCACAATTCTAGCACTTCAACTTCCCTTTGCCCTTAGCCTTGGATTTGGATATCGATCGAGAAGATCCATTGTTTCGCTCAGAATTCCGTCCCCTCATAACCAATTTATCAGTATAGGCGTCCACGTCACCACTTTTCTTTCTCATCGCCTTTCCTTGAAGGGCTGAGATAATGGTATCAACACTAATGGTTATTCTACCGATACGCAACGAATCGTTAAATGACTCATTAGAAATCAAGAGAGAATTCAATAGGATGTATGCTTGATCCTCATCTTTCATCGTTTTCTCCACATCCACGAATTTGTAAACTCTTGTTAAATTTACTAATGTGGGTCTTAACATCAGTCCCCTCTGCCATATTCAAATTGAACAACTGAAGCTTCAAGTACAGGCGATTC
Source organism: Magnolia changhungtana (assembly GCA_030180095.1). Taxonomy (NCBI): domain Eukaryota; kingdom Viridiplantae; phylum Streptophyta; class Magnoliopsida; order Magnoliales; family Magnoliaceae; genus Magnolia; species Magnolia changhungtana. The sequence goes on along the minus strand of JASAUF010000411.1, from coordinate 10,318,802 downwards.
TTAAAAGATTTCTTCACGTAGATGTCTTTTAATTTCGCCATGTACTTGCTGCAATTTTCTCTCTCATGACGTTGTAGAAGACCTCATCCGTTTGGCACAATTGGATAGAAGTTCTCGCTTTCTTATCCATCGTATTTCATTCTTCATCTGTCATAGATTCCGGCCACTTCTCAATGAGTGCATCATCCAATACTTGCTGAACAAGGAGACCGGTCATCTTAACCTTCCATAGTTTAAAATTATTTTTCCCGAAATATTTCTCAACATCAAACTTAGGATTAAAAGTCATTGATAGTATGCTTTCATATTCAAACCGTGCCCCAACATTTTCTCTGATACCACTTATTGGGGAAATCGCGTAAGCACACAAAGATGAATCACATAAAGTACTCCAATCACACAACCAAGTTCAAACACAAACAACCAAATTTTAAGTGAAAAACCCATGCGGGAAAAAAAACCATGGCACAAAGCAACAAAGCAACAGTGATGCACTATAAAAGCTGAAATTACAAAAGATGGAGATTACTGATTCGAACAAGCCTTGAATCTTCTTCCTCAAGCCTAAGCTATGCCCTTAAAACCCTTAGGAACAAATTTAGAAAACCTAAAACACCCCTCTATATTCTCTCCCAAATCCCGATTACACACACACACACACACACACACACACACACACACACACAGAGCCTCTATGAGAATTACAATCGAAAACCAATCCCTCACTTATGCAATTCTGGGCGTGCACTCGATAACACCTTCGATGACATCGATAGACTGTCGCGGTGCCATCCAGTAGAATACCAAAACGTTCCAATGACTAAACATGGATTTTCTGGATTTTTTCGATGGGACTTCGATGGATGACATCGAACCTCTCTAATGGCATCGAGCAGGACACACAAAGCGTCCAACAACCAATATGGGATTTCTGAATTTTCTCGATGGCATCGAGTAGCTGTTGATGACATCGAATGGTTTATCGATAGCATCAACATAATCTATTGCTGAAAGATTTAAGACATTAACAACATAGGAGACTGGTCACTTTTAACAACCAAAAGTTCTCAAGAACGGTATGCTCTTCCAGTTGTGGCCCATCCATGACAGGTCTGCGGGAGCCTCATCTTGAACCTGTTACATGTGACATTTGGGAACTATTATATTATCCATGGACTGTTTGTCCATCCGTTGATGCACTTTGCCTGCAAAATTTCATGGATAAGACAGTATTAGCCTTTGGATTTCTAGCCTACAGATGGACAATTTAAAAGAGAAATACAAAAATGGACCACACTCGATTGGAAAAGTTATGAGATTGGCATATGGAGTTCTTCTAACATTAGAAAATTTTAGGCATGATCCATCCAAAGTGGGACTCAACAGACCAATGGTTTGGATTACTAAACCATGGCCTCAGTTATCAGAACAGAAAAAGAGTGCATATTGTGCAAGGATGTCGGCATGGGTTATTTAGTTGATCTGGCATGGGTCACATCTACATGGGCTTGATGGATGAACGTGCCGGATCACCGTCCAATGGAGCACGAGAAGTAAGCGAGATGGATGTGAGAATAATGTAGGGAGGGATCAACTATTGGAACGTACAATAATTAATGTGGGGCCCACTAGAAGTTTATGTGGAATCCAAACCGTGTATTTGGCGGGCCTCCTGATGTGCCATGTATATCCAAAGAATCATCCCATTCAAGAACTCGAATAGGACACACCATGGGAATGAGTAACGTACGACCAATAAAACCTATATATATTCACTTTTCTGCCCTAATTAAATCTTATAATGGCTTGAGTCTCAGTGGGTCCCTTCATCTTATTGGGGTGCACATGTTGAGTGGTTGGTTGACATTTCATTTGAAAGTTTATATGGCATCCATCCACATCTCCAATGTTCCCCATTGTTCACTTGTGTGTGGCCCACAACAATTATGGATGATCTAGGCCTAAAATTGGAAGGAGCATATAATGGATGAGTCGGATGGCACTCACAAATCATGGTGGGCCACACGCAACTTGAATGGATGAGAATTACCATGCATTCGAGCGCATGTGATCATTCCGCTTATGGGGATTAGGGGTGCATACGGGTCGGTTTGGTCTGGTTCTGGGGTGAAATCGGAACCGAACCATTCCTAACGGCTCTAGGAAAATCGAAATCAGAACCGGATTGTTAAAACCGGTCCGGTTCTACGGTTTTGGGCTTTTTATAATACATCCTAGTGTGGAAAACAAAGAGAGAGAGAGAGAGAGAGAGAGAGAGAGAGAGAGAGAGAGAGAGAGAGAGCTAGGAACAGGTAGTGAGCGAGAGAGAGGAGTGCTGGGCGGTGGCCGGTGGGTGGAAGGTGGCTATTTGGTGGGTGAGAGAGAGATAGAGAGAGAGAGAAGAAGAAGAATGGATGGGGGCAGCCACAGCAGGGGCGGCGTGAAGACTCAAGGGAATGAATACTTAGGGTTTTTTTTTTTTCAAAATATATGGTCTAGTTCTTGATTCAGTTTTGGATTCGGTTCGACAGTTCGAATCCATGGTTCGGTTCTATAGATCAGTTCACTATTCGGTTCGATTCTACATACCCCAAACCGAGAACCCAACCGAACTAATCTGTTCTTTGAATTTTGGAACCGGAATTGGTGCACTTTAGAACCAGACCAAACCGTATGGTTTGGTCGTTTTCGGTTTACCGGTTTCATGTGCACCCCTAATGGGGATATATATATATATATATATCCACATTGTCTATTGATTTTGACAGATTATTTTAGAGTCTAATCTAAAAAAGGTTATAGATTGAAGGCTCAAGTATACCACATCATAAGAAACAATAAAGATTGAATGCTTACAATTGAATTTTGGATTAAGCTGATATTTATGTTTATGTGACCTTATGAACATGTTAGATGGCAAATAATATTAAAGTAGGTTTCTTGAGATTGAAATATTATATATTTATCCTTTCAATTTTATTAGCTTTTCTGGTATTTAAGTATTATTTTGATATAATTATATATGTTTTCTATATGCGAGTTGATTTTAGATTTAAAGATAAATACGTGCTTAAAAGTATGATTTAAAGCTAAAAAAGAGATCAAGCTGAATATGATGAAAATTGAAGATTTGGATGATATTAATAAAGAATTCACATGCTAAAGATTCAAGAAAACCAAGTATAAAATATGAAGGAATGACTGAAAAATCACAAAGTACAATAACGAAAATAATAGACTCTTTAGTCCCACTTGAGGTTGGTTTGGTTCAACCAAATGTGCATAGAATAGTCCAGCAAAAAACTGTGATTTTCAGATATAATTCGGCTCGACATTTAGGTGTAATCAAAGCCATATTCGGTGCAATCTGGGGGAGATAAAAATTTCAGATGAATATTGAAAATTTTGGCTGCAACCAAGAAACTAATTCGATGTGACCGAATGGTAAAGTTGGTGCAATTGAAGCATAAAAAAGCGTGTAAATTTGAAGTCAGTTTCAAGTTGATGCAAATTTTTCATATTTAAATAGGTGTTTTAGGCTTCATAATTATGAATTAGAATTTAGGAGAAAGATTTAGTGGTGTTGGAGCTTCCATGGAGTCGTATTTCTTTTTCTTCCTCTTAAATCTAATTTATCTTTTTAATTTTTCTTTTATTTTTATTCTAAGATGTTAGTCATGTTAGGCTAATCTTTTACCTAAGGCTAATGGATAAAGCTTGTAGTTTGATTACAATATTTACTTTATTTGATTCAATAACAATGGGTTAAACTATAATAGTAGATTGAAATGAATTTAAATTTTACTTTAAAGCTTTTGTGTTGTTTTATTTTTGATCAATTGTTAACTTCGAGTACATTGGATGCTTAGAAGTGCAATTACAATATTTGATTAAAGAATGATTCAATTTATATAATTAATTGATCTATTGTCGGATCTGAGTACATTGGATACTCTTGATTTCCTATGATTGAGATCCGAGTACTTTACGAGAGAATCGTTTAATCGAAATTGTATTTTATCGCTATTTATGAACATCTTAACCCAATTATCTTCTGATTATATAGGATAAGACTCAAATTCTAATTAAGATATACATTAAATCAATAAATTGGATATTGTGATTACTATAAATGAATTCTTGAATCTTTAGTCTTTTATTTATTTGTCTTAAAACCATTTCTTATATTGCTAGAGTAAAAATTCACACCAACCTTTAATGTTAGACTAATTGTAAGTCGTGTTCCCTATTCCATGAGGATATTACCTTGGTCTTACCAAGTTATTACTAAATTGTAGCCTTGCACTTAGGGTTGTTAACCCTTAGGTTCAATCAAAGCCTTATAGAATTTTCAATGATAGGAATTCAACCCTCACTACTACTTGTGGTGTAGTTCACTTAGTCTTCAATCTACCTCCTTTTAGGTTAATGACCTAAAATGATCTATCAAAATGAACAGACAAAGTGGATAAAACACATGCATCCAGGTGGGTCACCCTCAGTCTCTTGCTAACCCAAACCATGACCAAGCTAGAGACGGCCGGTTATGTTAGGAGCACTATGGGAACACTATGACCTATATGTTTTATCTATACTGTTGATCTATTTTAACAAATTATTTTAGGACACGAGCCACAAAGGTAGTAAATCAAAGGCTCAGGTAGCTCATACCACACGAAGTGGTTAAAATTGAGCTCTTCTCATTGAAAACTTATTAAGACCCACCATGACATTTATTTTCCATCCAACCCGCTCATAAAGCCACATAGACAAGTATGAAGGGAAAATATAAATATCAGCTTGATCCAAAACTTCTATGGCCCTTGAGAAGTTTTCAACAGTAAGCTTTAAATCCCCGCTACTTCACGTGGTGTGGTCCACTCCATCACTCTTTTTTTTTTTTTTTTTTAATTCATGCTCTAAAATAATATCTAAAAATAGATAAAAGAGCATGAATAAAACATACAGATCACATTGGGCCTCACAAAGCCCCTGACATGTCGTCAATCTCTAGCTTAATCCCAGTGAGGTAGTGTAGGCAGCGAATTAGTTACTGCCCTTACCTACTGGGCCCTAGTTAGAGATAGATGGTTATGTCAAGGACTCCTTGAGAACATCATAATGTATATGCTTATCTATTTTGACAGATAATAGATGATTGAGTGGACCACACCCCCAAAAAGTAGTAGAGATTGAACTCTTACAGTTTAAAACAAGTGGGCCCCAGAGAGCCCCTGACATGACGTCTCTATTGGCTACGTCCTGGTGAGGGGAGTACCCAATCGGCTCCCGTCCTGGTGGGGGTAGTATCCAATCCATGCGTCATCGAACATTTAATCAGAGACATTCCGTACAAAAATTTATTGCTGGTCTAATTAAAATCCGATGGTGATGGCAAGTGGCCCGATTTTGACTTTTCCGAACATACCTACCGGGAATGGTGCGAAGACCAAGTGGGCCATTTCGCTATAAATTCAATGGTCACGGATTGGTGGGCACCACCTGTAATGAAATTACGTGGTGAGATTTGATGGGTGGGGCGCATGCCCACTACGTACTTGGTTAAAAGAGATGCGGTTTGGCCAATGGCTAGTGGTCGGTTCTATGTGGACCCCACCATGATGTATGTGTTTTATCCACACCGTCCATCCATTTTTAAAGGTAATTTTATGGCATGACCCTAAAAATGAGTTAGATCTAAATATCAGGTGGACCACACCATGGGAAAACAGTAGCGATTGAATGTCCACCATTAAAAATATGTAATGGTTATTTGACATCTAACCTGTTCATTAGGTCATACAGATCTGGATGAAGGGAAAAAATATATATCAGCTTGATCCAAAACTTTTGTGAGCCTATGAAGTTTTTAATGGTAGGCGTTCAATCAACACTGTGGTTCACTTGGGATTTGGATCAACCTCATTTTTAGGTTCATACCATGAAATGATAGGGAAGAATGGGTGGACGGCATGGATGAAACACATACATCATGGTGGGCCCCACAGATCACCGACCACTAGCCATTGGCCATAAATCTCATGTGGACCACACCACATGAAAACAATAGTGATTGGATATCCACCATTAAAATCCTCGTAAGGCCCACTGTGCTTTTTATTTGACATCTAATTTGTTGATTATATCATGCAGACCCAGATGAAAGGAAAAAAAAATAAAGTTTCAGCTTGATCCAAAACTTTTATGGCCCCCAAAAAGTTTTCAATGGTCGACGTTCATTCAACACTGTTTCATGTAACGTGGTCCACTTGAGATTAGTATGTACCTCATTTTTGATCTCATACTATAAAATGATTTAGAAAAATAGATGGACCGCATGGATGAAACGCATACATCATGGTGGGGCCCATAGAGCGCCGACCACCAGCCATTGGCCGGAGGGGGGGTAGCCAGTCCGTTTCCACAAACAAGGGGGCAATGGTCGATGGTCCTTTGATCCAGACCGTTATTTTGTTGGGCCCCACCAGGATGGCCTTATTCATCCAAAACATTCTAGATTAAAAGATCCCGGCCAACGGTTTTGCTGTCTTTCTCTTGTTCACCGTCCATTTGCAGGTAACAAATTGAATGCATGGAATTCTTTTTGGGCCCACTATGGTGGACCCCATTCACATAAAACAAATCTAGATTAGAAGATCCCAGCCAACAGTTTTTCTAGTGTTTCTTTTGTTCAGCATCCATCGGCAGGAATCGACTCGAAGGAGAAGGATTGCAAAAATTATTTAAAACCATGGTTCCCTACAAAGGGCCCAGCATAGTAATGGTCTGGATTATTAAACCATTGACCCAAATGATCTGGACTGCTAAATCATCAGCCTAATTTCTACTGAAAATAAGAGTATCATATTCGCATCCTTAGATTAAGGAAAATGCCATTCTTATATTCAAGGTAGATTTTTGTTACGATTAAAAAAAAAAAGGAACTAAACACAATTTTAATCTAACTTAGTAAGTATTTAGTTATTATAAGAAAATTTTGAACTCTATTTTACTATAAAATTGAAATTAAATATACAAAGTATTTTGTATCAAGCATCTACATTACTACTAGTATTATTTCATTATTTTATGTTGATTTATGATCCATCACTATTTGGATGTTTTAATTTGAATTACATATTTCTCAAGTGTTCCTTCTTTGTACGTCTGAAGTGAGGCAGATCATATGAACAATTTAATTTTGAGTAATTATTATTATTTTCATATGTGGCTGTGGGTAAAGTGACAATGGACTAGGTAACCTAATGAGCTTGACTCAACTTTTGGACTAAGCTTGGACATTTTAGCTTAACTTGTGTGCCCTGATTAGTTTTTTAAGCTGAGATTAGGTTCCAATCATTTTAACAAAACTTGGCTTATTATCCAACTCAACCTGACCTAACTTCATATCTGTTTTATATCTTATAAATATTATTGTAATCATTGACCAAGAAACCTATGTATTGTGAGAGTGATCTCTTGTCAACCACACATATAACAATATTAAGATTAAAAGAAAAAAAAATAAAATCCAAACCACAATATATAAATTCATATGGTTTTCTTTTGGTATATTTATGGATTCATACCAATTTATTATGCTTAAGGTATAAAATGAAGAACCGACTCTTAATATAATGATAGTTCTCTTTTGGTATATTTATGGATTCATACCAATTTATTATGCTCAAGGTATAAAATGAAGAACCGACTCTTAATATAATGATAGTTCACTCGCGTGACAGAATATATGATATCCTAAATGAATCAAGGTTTACGTAAAACTTTATGTGAAATTACAATGATGCCTTCTAAGTTGGGGCTACGCTCACCTAATCCCAAAAAGGGGCATTGTCCTGCCACGAACCCAACCACCGATCAACCTAAGCTTGACCCCCGAAAGCGCTAGCTGGATGAATACTACATCTTTGATGATCCGGCTTAGAGATCTTAACATTATGCTAGTTGAATGCAAGCATTAATTTTGTTCATTGTAAGTATTTTTGTTGTATGTGTGGACCACTTGATCAATGGATAAATTAGGATCATTTAGGTAGAAAATAAGGATTTATTTTCCATTTTCGAGCTGGGATTGGCTAGCTTCAATCCAATTAGTTTTATTGCCTGGGCTAGGCTCATGTTTCAGGCTCATATGGTGCTCGGGCAAAACTTAGGTGTAAGGCCTTAAGTGTTGAGGGAGCTTAGATTCGACCAAGAAATGACCCACTCCCACACCTTGTATTTAGGGCATGTTTGGTCCATGGAATTGAAGTATTAGATGGGATTAACATGATTATTGTACAATAATTACATGTTTGGAAATTTCATGGTATCATAGCCATTCAAACCTATGTTTGGGATATAATTTTTGTTATGGAGAAACCACAAATTAAGCAAAATCATGTTTGGTAGACCATGGATTTGTAATCAACGGACCAATCAAAATGGATGTCATTCACTTGTATACATATATAACAAAAAATGTCATGTGTAAACAGCATGGATAAACACATGCATCAATGTGAGGCCCACACGTATAATGGATTTCAAAATCCACATAAATCCTGCATGTGACCAAATGTAATCCCACAAGGTTAAATGAAATTCCATCTCACCTAATCCCAACCTTTTCCATCATCTCTAAATGTTGTATCCCACCTAATCTCATCTAATAACCCGCGCCACAAGCCCTTAAAAACAAAGATCACTCTTTTATGGATTTTTTTTTTTTTTTTGAAAAAAACAACTAAATTTTGAGCATTTTATTTTTTATTATTTTTACTTTTTTATTTCCAAACACCATTTTTTTTTTTTTTGGTGTGTACAGGGAAAATAAACTAACCAACATAACCGAAAAATGGTATAGCTATCTATCTAGAGTACAAGTGGCACCTTCAACTATCATCATAAACCGTCTATTTAGTTACCCTTACAACAGATGAACAGTTCTCCAAAATACACATAGATTGAATGATTCTAGCCATCTCATCAATGGTTTTTAGAACGAAGGTAGGAGAAGATAAAAAGCAATCGATGGCTGATATCAAGTGAAGTTAAGAAAATTAACGGTTAAGATTGTCTTTTAGGCATACTTTTTGAAGACCAGCCATGATAGGTCCCACTAGATGAACTGTCCTTGGACATCACTCTACCGTCCGTAAGACTAATGGCACAGAGGATATGGTCGGCTCTGGTGTTAGTCTACCACCATTCTGAAAATAGTGGTTACCTCATCTCCTCACGTGTCCATGTTATCCAGCTATCTAGACCATACAAATTATTAGTCCCTTCGTGAATGGATGGATGAAAATTTTAATACTACAGTAATCAAGCACTCAAAATTATCCATTTAACCAATTAAATGGTTGGTTCAAAATTGAATAATAAGTGGTCCAAATTTAAAATAATCATATGGTTAATATTATTTTATCAATAAGATTTTTTCATGACCCATCATTTAGGTCGGAGATTGGATGATCCGGATTACTATATACTATGCCATGTGTACGGTTTAAGAGTCACTGCCATTTAAAAAACAGTGGAAAACTAACATAAAAGTCTTTACGGTAGAGATAACAATAAAGGGACATTTTGGTCATTATGTAAAACAAAGATGTTGGAGTGTCAGTTACACCCTTTTCCCCTTTCCACGGCCTGTGTTTGTTTGGAAGGTTCGCTAAAGGCTTTCTGTGAAACCCTTGCCAATGTATACACGCGCGAGTGAGATGGAGAAAATTCCCTGCCTCCGTGAAGCTGATTGGTTCGCTAGGTGTTAGGTGCTGTGGGGCCTACCTTGATATATGTGTTTTATATCTTATCCGTAAATCATTGTTTTCAGGTCATTTTAGGTTTTGATATTAAATATGAAGCAGACCGGAATCTCAAGTGGGCCATACCACAGGAAAAAGATGGAATGGTGACATAAACCTTCTTAAGGCCCGTTTGGCCGGGCGAATTGGAAGGGATTGGATGGTATTGGAAGGGATTGGAAGTTAAATCCCGAGATTGGCCGAGTGTGCCAAACAGGCCGGGTAATCTAATCCTAGGATATAGCAATCCCATGGATCTTAAGATAATCCACTACAACACTATCATTACCTTTAAATCCTATCCAATCCCCCCTAGTCGGTATGAATTTGCCTGACATGTGTTTGGTTCGACGGATTAGAAGGGATGAGGAGATTTAATCCCGAGATTGGCTAGGCATGCCAAACAAACTCAATATAGCAATCCCAAGATATGACAATTCCATAGATCTTCAAACAATCCACTGCCAACACCATCATTACCTTGAAATCCATGCCATCCACCCGGATACCATTCAATCCTTTCTAATCCACCCGGCCAATTAGAAACGATTGAATGGTATTAGGGTGGATGGCATGAATCTGAAGGCAATGAAGGTGTTGTCAGTGGATTGTCTTAAGATCCATGAGATTGCTATATCAAGACTGTTTTGCACGCTTGGCCAATCCCAGGATTAAACCTTCCCATCCCTTCTAATCCCTTGAACCAAACACGTCCCAGGCAAATTTAAATGGATTAGAGTGGATTGGATGAGATTTAAAGGTAATAATGGTGTTGTCATTGGATTCTCTTAAGATCAACGGGATTGTTATATCCCACGATCAGATCATCAGTCGGTTTGGCACGCCCGGCCAATCTTGGGATTTACTTCCAATCCCTTCCAATGCCATTCAATCCCTTCCAATCAGCCCGGCCCTTGGAGCCACCATAATGTTTATTTGCCATCCAACTTGTTGATGAGGTCACATAGACCTGGATGAAGAAAAAAACAAAATATATCATCTTGATACGAAACTTCTGTGGGCCCCATAAGTTTTCAACGGTGGTCCTTTTATCACCACTTTTTCCTTATGTTGTGGCCCACTCGAGATTTTATTCTGATTAATATTTACTTTAATTCTCTAAAATGATCCATAAAAGCTGATGGACGGTGTGGATATAAAACAAGTACATTAAAGTGGGCCCGACTATCTGAAGCCCCGAATCTCGTCCGTGCCTGGAGGCATATTCTATAGCCGCGCGAGTACAACTCTCTCTCACTCTCGCTTTTTGCTTATAATACAAACAAATCAGAGAGAGAGAGAGAGGCAGCCATGAATGATGAAAATGAACGGTGATGGAGACTTCGAAAACTAGACTTTGAGGACATCTCTTCTTCTTCTTTCAAACGAATGAATAGATAAAAAGAGAAGTGGAGAAGGATTCCAAATTCTCGTCTCCTGTGCGCATGTTGCTATCGTGAGCACCCAAACCTTTTTGTTGTTGCATCTTTGTATTTTGGTGGGGAGCCTTTTTCGGTTCATCCACTCACAAGCTTCTTCACAAGATTTTGATTTTTCTCTTGGTTTTGGGCGGTTTTCACTGATGGGTTTGATAGTTTGAAGCTTGTTCTTCTCCCAAAATCCAATTTTTCCATTTGGGTTGTTTTTGTCTTTTTAAATTTTAAACTTTTTAATTTTTTTTTTTTTTTTTTATGTTGGGTTTGTTGGATTCATGGAAAACGAGGGTTTTTTCTTCTTGTTCTTCTTTGAATTGGGTTGTTGTTTTCTCAAGGAATTTAATGTTGGGTGCTTTTGATTGGTGATTTTATCTTGTAATTTGATGTTGGGAATTTGCAGTTTTGATTGAAGTTAAAGGAAAAAAGAAGGAAAAAAAAATCCATATATACTCTCTTTCTAAGACTTTTGTTGTTGTGGATATGTGGGTTTCTCTTGTTTGGATGCAGGGTGTTGTGGGTGTATTGTTTATAGACTTTTGGGGATGTGGGAGGATTGTTTCTAGTCTTCCGACGGTTTGTTTGTTGTTGAAAAGGACGCTCGGAAGGTGAAATGAGGTTTTGGGAGTTGTCTTTGGTGCTAAATTTCTTAAGGCTATGGAAATGGGGGTTGGTCGTGGTGAAATTCCGAAAATTCCCACCCCTTTGGAGCGCAATTCAATGCTGAAGGGGAAGGAAGTCGTATTGGGTAGGAAGAATCATGAATGGGATTTGAATGAGTGGAAATGGGATAGCAATCTCTTTGTTGCAGAGCGGTTAAACATTGGTCAATCTCTTGATAACTGCAAAGAGCTCCTTCCTAAGGATGCCGAGAACAGGACAGATTTCGAGAAACGTAGGAAGCTGTCGGTGTTAGAAGCAGATGAGTTGGAACAAGGAGATGACTTGCTGACACTTAAACTGGGAGGGGATGTTTTTCCATTTACAGAGAGAGAGGGTGAGAACTCTGAGTTGAAAGATGCAAAGAGGTTTAAGGCGCAGCCGGGTGTGCCAATTCCTTCCCTTTGTCAAGTCGACGGTTGTAACGCGAATCTGAGTGAAGAGAGGGATTACCATCGGCGCCATAAGGTTTGCGAGAAGCATGCCAAATCTGGGAGGGTTCTTCTGGGTGGTGTCTTACAAAGGTTCTGTCAACAGTGCAGCAGGTCATTCTCTAAGCACAGTTTAGATCCGTATTCATTTCAGTGTTTTGTTGTGTTTGAGAATTGAAATAAATCAATTTTGGTCTCAAAGCATCTAGGAGAGTGAATTTTGATTTTGCAATTCAATTGGATCAATCAAATCTTGATATAACTTAATATTTTCAGAACGTACCTTAATTTCAATGGTCTAGTTGTACACGTGTCTGCGAATTTGGATTGTGTTGGAATCTAGAACACTTTGATATTTGACACGTCTTTCTGCTAACATATCCATTCCAATATTCATATTAGTGAACTTTATATGTGCTTTGTTCTTGTTTGGGTGCCAATAAGTTCACCTCATTTTTGTTAATTGTAATTATCATGATCTCTAATATATAATAACGATTAACTAAAATGAGGTGAACTCATTTTTAAGTGGCAGCCAAACAGGTCCTTCGGTTATACTTTATAGTGATTTGAACTTTATGCCTTTAGTCTGTGTTTGAATAAGTGAATTGAGTTATGAACCTTCAATTTAGTCATGAAAATGGAAAAAAAGTAATGATGTTTCCAAGTATTTGTGATGAGGGAGTAGTGGGTAGCCCCTCATTTGCAATTATGTTCCTTTCAAGTTGATTTTTAAAGCATGTAGTTGCAATTTGGAGCTCTATTCAATCAATATGGATACTAGCTATGGTAATTACAGTTTGTTATGTCCACCTTCTTATGCCTGTGTCTGGATGAACCATTGAATTGAATGCAATAATTAATAGGAAAATTAAGACCTTGTTTTGAGGCATCAAATGGCAAGAAGCTGCATATCTAGAGGAAAATCTTGTACTGCAACTTGAGTTTGGGTCAACCTGAACCCGACTGACCCAACCCAAGTTTGGGTTGTCAGGTCATCGGGTTGGGTTAGGGTTGGAAAACTCCCAACCCCATTTGAAATTGGGTTGGGTTTGAGTTGAGCAAATTTGGGTTCGGTTGGGTTGGGAATAATTGCATGCATTTGGATTGGGTTGTGTTGGTTTAGGTCAGTTTAGTACAAAGGAATTCAGGTTGGGTTTGGGTTTGGAACTTCTGGTTGGAATTCAGGTTGGGTTTGGGTTTGGAACTTCTGGTTGGAATTCAGGTTGGGTTTGGGTTCAGAACTTCAGGTTGGAATTCAGGTTGGGTTGGGTCCTCTTGAGGTTGGGTTGACCCTCAACCCAATCGAACCGGCCAGAGTTGCACCCATAGAAAATCTCATGGAGATTAGCATTGCTAGCTGAGTTGTGGGCGATTTGGAAAGAATAAAACAACACAAAGTTTTGCAACAAAGCAGAGAAGCCCCAGGAGGTTTTCCAAAAATCTCAGAGGCATGCCGTCACATAGTTTGAGTGCCAAGGGCTTTCAAAGGATGTTATAAAGAAGAACTATTAGAATACTAGGGAGCAGAGTCGAGAGTTTAAGGGGGGTTCATGTTGAGTTGTCATCCCCACATTTGAGCTGTCTTTTGTCTCATGACTTCTCTTCTTATATATTGCTCCTTCAATTTTAATGAAATTAGTTACTGTTCAAGAAATAAAAAACCTGCAATGCTCAATTCAATAAAGAGGAAATGACTGCACTATAATCACCTTTAGATTTGCGATGAGGAATAGGCACTTAAATTGCACTTACAATCCTTTAAATTCCAACTTGAATTGACATAGTTGCAAGTTGCAAGCTAAGGAGCCTAGTTCCTCAATATGAATACTAAGGTAATTTCAATTTTTGTTGTTTCTACTCTATTGTACTAATTGTTGCAAGTCAGTTCAATAGCTCATCCAAATGCGGCACAAACCATTTATTGTAATTCAAGTCCACAGTGAATCCAAAGTCCAAACTAGAGCTGGGCATCAGACCGAGTCGGATCGGATTTGATCCAACTCGGTCAGATTCGTAATTTGTAGGTCCTTACCCGAATCCGATCAGATTCGGCACCGGATCTGGGTCATTTAACTCGAACAGATCCGAGCTCTTGCTGGCCTGAATCGATCCGAGTTTGACCCGGTCAGGAAAACCGAGTCGGATCAGATTAAGTAAGGTTCGGATAAAATACTGATGGACGGTGTGGATAAACCAAAATAAGTTTAAGATGGGCCCCACATAACTTACTAACGGACGGTAGGAGAGATAGCTTGTTGAAGAAGCTTTACACCACAGAGCTTCACACCACACATACGGATAGCTTCTCGAGGAAGCTTCGCAACTCCCAAGGTCTAGTGGTCGGTGTTCTGTGGGGCCCACCATGATGTATGTGTGTCATCCATGCCGTCCATCTATTTTTATATATCATTTTATGATATAAGAAAAAAAATGAAGTATATCTCAACCTTTAGTGGACCACATTATACGAAACAGTGTTGAATAAATTTTGACCATTAAAAACGTTTTGGGGGCAATAAAAGTTTTGGATCAAACTTATATTTATTGTTTCCCTTCATCTGGGTCTTTATGACCAAATCAACCGATTAGATTTCAAATAAACAATACAGTGGGCCTTCGGAGGATTTAAATGGTGAATATCCATTCATTATTGTTTTTCTGTGGTGTGGCCCACCTAAGTTTTATATCCCTATAATTTTTTTTCAAGCCCTAAAATGACCTGTAAAAATGGATGAACGGAATGGATGAAACACGTACATCATGGTGGGGCCCACAGAGCACCGACTATCAGCCACAGGGGGAGTAGCCGATCTGTCTCCCTCCACTAGCACAAGTACAGCTAGCACCAGCTAGCTAGCTTTGAGGACGCGGATTGCGTACTACCCCCGCCCGTCCTAAGCTCCGAACGGGCAGTTCCGTGGGCGGGCCCACCCAAATGTATCTGTAAATCCAAACCGTTAATCCATTTTCTCATATTATTTCAAGACATGAATACAAAAATAAGGAATATCCAACGCTCAAGTGGACCACACCATAGAGGACTCTTGCATTTAATGCAACTGACATTTAATGCATTGTAAATTTTAATGCAACCAAGCTTATTATTTGGTGTGGTCCACCTGAGCATTGGATATGCCTCATTTTTGCGTTCATGCTTTCAAATAATCTGAGAAAAGGGATTGACGGTTTGGATTTACAGATACATCAGGGTGGGCTTGCCCACAGAACTACCCGTTTGGAGCTAGGGACAGGCGGGGGTAGTACGCAATCCGCGTCCGCTAGGTGATGTAGGCTGGGCACGTGTCGTGCGCAGACGAGCACTGACGCTCCTCGAGCTCCGAGTTGTACGAACGGTTCAAATCCACGTTACATGGCCCCACATGACCTATTTACTATATCTACACCGTTCATCTATTTGTAGAGATCATTTTAGAGCATTATCCAAAAAAAAAATCAGATCCAAAGATCATCTGGACCACACCATAAATTGCAGCGGAGATGATGATTTTCACCGTTAAACAATTTTTAGGGCCACCATAATGTTTCTTTTCCATCCAATCTATTCTTAAGGTCACAAAGACCTGAATGAAGTGGAAAAACAAATTTCATGTTGATCCAAAACTTCTGTGAACCCAAAAAAGGTTTCAATGGTAGACGTTCAATACCCGCTGCTTTCCATAGTGTGGTCCACTTAATGGTTAGGTTTGTTTTATTTTTGTCCCAACCCTTAATATGATATTGCCAAATGAATGGACGGTTTGGATATAACACGTACCTCGTGATTAGAGCCACAGAACTCACCAGCGTTACACTAGCCAAGCCCCTTCCGTCTTTGGGTCTGGCTTTGAATAGCTGTAAACCGATCTTTCTCTTCCTTTCTTCCGTCCACGGCTATCAGCGATAGCCTCTGCTATCAGCCTCTTTCTCTCTCTCTCTCTCTTTCGTCCACGGCTATCCGTCGTATCTCAGGTATATCTTTCCAACGGAGAAATCTCAAAAATCTAACGGCAGAAAGACAGATATAAAAGAGAAACAGATATAAAAAGAGATAGAGAGAGAGTTGGGGCTAAGTGTATATTGGGCGAGTTTTTTCGGCGCCAAACGAAATGTAAAAAATACAGGGATATTTACATCCCTGAGTCGGGTCGGGTCGGACTCTTTCGGTCCGGATTTTCGGATCTGTTCTGTCCGGATACACTACTATCCGAACCTGATCCAAAAAACGATCAGATCTGGATGGACAGACTCGATCAGGCCGATCCATGCCGTCGGTTCTGTTCGGAACGGTACCGAGTCGGGTCAAATCGGGTCGGATCCGCCGGATCGGGTCTAACATGCCCACCTCTAGTCCAAACACATCCTTAAGTAACAAGGGAGCATACTTCAATGATTCTCAAATATCTAAGAGGTATCCAGCTAGTTTTGTTTTCTTTCCCTTCCTTTTCCGAGTTATTGGGAATCCACACATGTTTTGTGCAACTAGTAGCATTATTATTGTTCTTGTGTATGATCAATACAATGTCTTCACTTATTTCTGGTGATTGTATAATTCAAATGTCCTCACCATCACGATGTTGATGTGAGCTTCTGCCATGGTCGGTTCCAAGAGCCGACATTAAAGAGGAAGGTTGATGTCTGGTGGGCACCCTGACTTGCTGGGAGAAAGGCTTTGATCACAATGCTCACGATGATTCAAGAAAGAAGTGGTGATGTGAAACTAAGTGGAAAGATAGAATAATGTGAGTGGAGAGTAACTCAAGGTTGTTGTATCCTATATTGGATTTGACCATTATTTTTTGAAGGAAATAACTCTGACTGTGATATGATGGCAGTCCTCTTAGATATGTAGTTGTTGTGGTGTGAATACCATTGAGCACCTTAGGTATTGAGTTATTTTATCTGGATTAGAGAAGTAACATCCATTTGACGTGTGGATAGGTTTCATCTGCTGCAAGAATTTGATGAAGAGAAGAGAAGCTGTAGGAGGCGCTTGGCTGGTCACAACCGGCGGAGAAGGAAGAACGCCATTGTTGCTTGCCACTCTTTGAATGATGATCAGAGTAGCAGATACATCTTAATATGTCTCCTGAGGATTCTTTCCAATATGCACTGTGAGTTTCACATGGAGTCCTATTAATTTTAGACTCTAACTACCAGGACTGGTATTTCATATCTCTTTATGCTAGCATATCCATTTTATCTTTAGCAAATATGTATGTATTATGTTTTGCTTCTGCGTATGTATGTAGCGTGTGTTCATCATATACGGGCCGTTAATGTATAGTCGTGTAAGAAAGATAAGTACCTCTCAGTGATAACTAAATGGAGGCATTGTTCGGATCCTTACTCTTGCTTTGGTGGTAGACTCTCATGAGTTTCAACACCCGGTCAAGGGTTCGACTATCCATAAGTGGTGAAATTCCACCCCAGCGTGAGTGTGTGGGGGTGTGTGTGCGTGTGTAAAAAAAATAAAATAAAAAAATAATTAAAAAAATAAAAATAAAATGGAGGCATTGTTCAAAACTTCAATATATATACAGAACTACATAACTATATTACATGTAGTATTTTGGATGAGTTTGGGAACTACATTACAAAGTCTCTCCCTTTGGGGCCTGATTGGGTGCCACTTTAAAAATGAGTTCATCTCATTTTAGTTAATTGTAATTGTGTATTAGAGATCATATTGGTTTTTTGGCAAAATAATTTTGATGAGCAACGACAGTGATCTCTAATACATAATTACGATCAATTAAAATGATATGAACTCATTTTTAAGTGGCGTCCAAACAGGACCTTAATGTCATATTTATGGAAAGTAACCTAGATGGTTTAGCTAGAAATTCTCCTAACGATATCATGTTCATTTATCAAGAGAGGTAAATATACATTCTACTTTTGTAAAAACACTCATTACTAGTTTGTGGTTGCTTGTGTGCACTATGATTTTCAGTTGCTTATTTTCCAAATAACTGGAAGCGGCTTATTAGAATTTTACTCTTTTAGATGATCTATGTACTATTGGTGCATTCTTTCTGAAATTGCAGCGAAAAACTCAGACCAGTCAAAAGATCACGATATACTGTTTCAGCTATTGGGAATGCTTTCTAGTCCTCTTGGTACACCTGCACCAGCAGACCTTTCCAGACTCATACAATCATCCCAACATCTGCAGAATGCTGAGACATCTACGGGAGCATGTGCGGAAGGACAACCTGCCTTTCTTTCTAGTTATCTGAGGGCCCTCACTGTTCCAGAACCTTCCAGACTGCTGTGTTCAACTGGGGCTGCATCTTCTATCAAAAGCTGTCAAGACCCTATAATGGCCACGGGTAATTCTAGGCCCGTAAATGTATCCAGAGAAGGGAAAGCACAAGTATCATTTCTGACAAAAAACTCTTTGGATGAGAATATGGAATTTGTTCCTTCTCAGGATTCTAGTGCCCCGTGTCTAAGAAAGGATGACTCGCGAAGAAGGTCAGATGCTCCATGCTCATCAATGCCTTCTCTGGAGGCTGATGGTGGGGAGAGGACCAAATCAAAGTTGAATGATTTTGATCTGAATAGCACCTACACTGAATATGAGGATTACAAAGGATTGGAGAGACCATCCCAGAACAATGGGAAGGTTCAAGCTGGTTCCACCGATTTTCCTTCACGGCTACATCAGGATATTCATCAAACTAGCCCAACTCATATGAGTGGAAATTCAGAATCGACATCTGACAAATCACTTTCTAGTTCCGGTGAGGATGTTCAGGTAAGTAATTCTTTGAGCTGACATTGGATGAAAAAAAAATCAAACTGGGTTCCCTCTTAACTAGATCTCGGAAAGTAGTGCATGCTTTAAATTCTCTCAGTAAGTGTGGAAACTGAAGAATGTGGAGTTGAGTTGTGTGATTATCTGGCTGCTTGGTTGATCCTCATGTGCCTCAGAGAAACTTACTGTCATTTGTGATCTTTACTCGTGGAGAACAGAGTTCATCGGCTGATAGCTAGAAACACCTACCAAATCATATCTAATTAATCAAATTGGAACAACATGAGCAATTCCTTTTAGGCTAAGTTACATTTATTCGACTAAAAGTGTTGGAATCTGATGCCAAATCTGATGCCAACTCGAAGTGCCTTATTTGGCAAAGAAGGATTCGTGGATCAAATAGTATCTATTGATCAGTTCTAGAAAATTATTAGTTTTTGATGGTTTTTGGTTACAGGATCTATAATATGTCATATATTTTCCAAATAAATAATTCTATTGAAAACTGAAAAGGGTGGAACATAACTTTCGGTAAAATGTAATTCATAGTGTAATATTTAGATCGAAATAAAAAGACAAGAGTGTCATGTCAGAATCAGCGGTGTTGGAATTTGAACCTGTCTGACATGGGTACTTTGCCAGCTTAACAATAATAATCTGTGCCACTGAGCTTTTTGGAAATCAATACTATAATTTAGGAGTTGGACCATTAGTAACTTAAATTATGGTGTCACACTACTACAAAGGAACTAAGATACACCAAATATGGTGTGGATATGCTGCAATGCAGCATGGTTATTATGGGAGTGAAAACTATATATTATACACATACAATTGGATTGTAGAAACAATGATACAGATGTGTTACGTGTTCTAAAGTATTTGGTTTCATTATGTAGGAACTACATGAACTCGACAGAAATTAGGAGGCCTTGGCATACTATTCTGCAGTCAGTTAGATTACAAATGATGATTCAAAATCTTTAGAATAGAAATTAAATTGTAACTCCAAATAATCACTGATAGTGATCAGAGCTTTAAGCTGCCTTTCTTGAGACACCTTTCATAAGCTGCCAGTCAAATTATCAAGATTTCAAATGTGTCATTGTTTTTCATGAATGATATGGTTTGCAACTTGGTTAAAGTGTATTTTGGTCCATATTTTGTGGAGCTCAATAGATTTTGATGCCTTTTAGTTGAGATAAACTCTAAAATTGGTTACCTTTTACCTTCAACAGTGCTGCACAGATCGGATCATTTTCAAACTCTTTGGTAAACACCCAAGTGATCTTCCACATGTTTTACGAGCACAGGTAGTTCTTATATGGAATATCCTTAGTTTTCTGGGCTTGTAGGAAAGCTAGATCCCCATGCATTTCTTGTTTTGATATACATGTCACAACTGTGAATGTTGGTTTCCATGGAACAACATGTATGCTATTTTTTTTCAGATCCTGAACTGGATATCTCACAGCCCAACAGATATAGAGAGCTACATAAGGCCCGGCTGTATAGTCCTTACGATATACTTGCGGTTATCAAAGCAAGTGTGGGAGGAGGTATGGTTAAATGCAAAGACATTCTTCTCATTCCAATTTTTCAGTCTTTAACCTTGTAATTTCGGTGAAGTTATTCTTTGTGTAGCTTCGCGGTAATCTAACTTCCAGCTTGAAAAGGCTTTTAGAGGCTTCAGATGATGGTTTCTGGAGGACTGGATGGATATGTGCCAAAGTGGGGCATCAGCTAGCATTTGTGTATGATGGTATGTCTAAACCTTTTCAAAGATGGACACTCTAATTCGTTGCTCCAGAGTTTTTATTTATGATGTATGTAATTACCATGCTTATGCTTAATATTCCAGTGTCAATAATACAGGCAAAGTTCTATTAGATGCACCGCTTTTGGGATATCAGGATACTCCTTTTATTATATGCGTCACCCCTGTAGCTGTTGATCTTTCTTCAGAAGCAGTATTCACGGTAAAAGGAATGCACCTGACGTCAGTCACAAAGTAAGTTCATATTTTTCATTATTCTGCAGCTGAAGTTGGTTTCAGTTCTTGTGAAATATCATTCTGCAAATGGTATCCACCCTTTAACTGATAAGATTTACCAATGCGCAGATTTATTGGGAACCAACTGGTGGGCCACCTCATAAATGAGTCATTTGGTTAAGAATTGCAGCGACTTGATGTTTCCAACCACTCGATTTATAGACCATTTTCTGTACTGTTGCTTAAACTTTTCTTGGCCATTCAAAAATGATGATGATTGGTTAGTTATGATTCTTTCGATTGTGACACAACTTGGCTATGGTTCATGCAAGAGGTGGTCCACTAATTGGATGGTCCTGATCCATCACGAAAGTACGCCAATCAAGGTTTCATAGGGTTGGTACACACTGGGTTTGAAACCTCTTCATTTTATTCAAAGAGTTTTATGTAGGAAAAAAGAAGCAAAGGGTCTCAAAAATATATCACATTTTTATCATCAACACAAGACTTGTTATCAACTTCATCTTGGTTACATGCAGGCTGTTTTGTTCATTTCAAGGACAACAATCAGTCCATGAAATTAGTTCCATTCCCCAAGAAGAGAATGGTTCCTCTGCAGATAGCTTCGAAAGCTTTGATGGGCATAGTGATAAGATTCAGACTCTCAACTTTGCTTGCTCATTCGCAAACACGAGCGGGAGAGGATTTATTGAGGTGCTTTGTTTTTTTGTTTTTTTCTTTTCTTTTCTTTTCTTTTCTTGTTTAATCATTTCTTATAATCTACCTCTCATTAGCCATTTACAAGTCAGTGCTAACTGCAACAAAATACAAACAAGCAGTGGGTGGTCCCAGGTGCAGAACTTTTGAATTATCTGACGTGTTCGTTTCAGGCTGAGCTTCATGATCTGAGTGGCGGATTCCTTCCTTTTATAGTCGCAGAGCATGACATTTGCTCAGAACTCCGTATGCTGGAGAGTTTCATTGATATTGTCGAGCCTGCTTCTAGTGAAATGCGCTTGAGGGATCAAGGCATAGAGTTTCTACATGAGTTTGGTTGGCTTCTTGAGAGGGCCCACTTGGTGTCTGGATCCGATCTTGCAATCAATCATAGCACAGAATTTTCTAACATTAGATTCAAATGGCTCCTGGAATTCTCCATCGAGCGAGATTGGTGTGCTGTGGTTAGGAAGATCCTTAACATCCTGTTCAATTCAAGAGGGGTTGATCATTCGGTGGAAAAGTTGCTGAATGAAGTCAGCCCTCTTCACCGGGCTGTCAGGAGAAACTGCAGACCGCTGGTGGAATTCCTGCTTAAGTACATCCCAGAAGAGAAACAAGCATCCAAAGCCAATCTGGATTCAAAATTTTGTGAAAAGATATTCAAATCAAACATGAGCGGGCCAGCAGGTATCACACCTCTTCACATTGCTGCCTCAACCGATGGTACCTATGATATGCTGGATCTATTAACTGATGAACCAGAACAGGTATGTATATTCATCAAGGTTTCCTTATATATCGTGCTTCATTTCTATGCTGTTTTTTCACTTAGACAAGTCGATGCAATTCATGGAGCAATGGAGTGTGCACCAAAACATCACCATATGCATGGAGCTTGTGTATTTATCAGGGTTTCCTCATAATTTGATCTTCGTTTCTTTGCTGTTTTTTTCACTTGGACAAGAAGATGTAATTCATGGAGCGATGGAGTGTGCACCAAACATCACCATATGCACGGAACTTGTGTGTGGTGGTCAGGACTGTTTGTTTGGTGGTGCATCGTGTGGGTGGGCCATGGCAAAAAATTCAATGTGTTCAGATTATCACAGGCATCCCGTCAGTGGCCCACAAACAGACAGTTAACTCAAATTGAACAAATAATTCCACATTCAATGTGCAAACGTCACGGTGACTTTGGGTCATGGTCCATCCACATGGTGGCCCTCCTGATCAAGAGAATTGATGTCATACATATCAGCATGTGCATGTTGGGGACTACACTTCATAGAGAACTTTAAAAAATGCCATTCTTTTGGTCATGATTTTATGTGGACTAGCTTTTTCATCAATTGTATTGTTCAGGATTGGATACAAACATGGGAGAAAGGACGGGATGTGTCTGGGTTTACTCCCGAAGATTATGCTCATCAGAGAGGCCATGATCACTATATTCAGCTTGTGAACAGGAAGATATCTAGCAAAGCTGCAGGAGCACATCTGGTCCTTGACATGTCCAATCCTTTGTCCACAACAAGGAGGGTCGAAGAGCCTCCGGTGCTGCAGGGAAATTCAGTGCAGTGTAAGCAGAAGAATGCCAGTCTTGATATAGATAGTAGAAGCACTGAGCAAGTGAAGTGCAGGGTCTGTGAACAGCTGTCTGCTTGCAGAAGAGGATACAGAGTTCTGAACTACAGACCGGCCATTCTATCAGTGGTGGCCATTGCCGCTGTTTGTGCATGTGTAAGTCTCCTCTTAAAAACCCCACCTGAAGTCCTCTATGTGGTTGCATTCAGGTGGGAGCTGTTAGACTACGGGTACATATAGGTGTGTTTGTAGCTTAGATACAAATTTAAGAAGAGATGCATGCGAACTGTCAATACTTAATACTTTAAACAGAAAAATATAATATTGTATCTCCTGTTTTCCAATCTGATAATTACAGTGGGCATGACACCCTTGATAAAGAGATGTGCTTTTCATACCCATGTCTCTGGCACTTGTGTTAGTATAAAATGGACAAATTGCAGACTTTGTGAGTGGTGCATTTGGGTACATCATTAATGGCCAGTATCAATCTAAATAAGGTGGAA
Organism: Magnolia changhungtana; assembly: GCA_030180095.1. Classification (NCBI taxonomy): domain Eukaryota; kingdom Viridiplantae; phylum Streptophyta; class Magnoliopsida; order Magnoliales; family Magnoliaceae; genus Magnolia; species Magnolia changhungtana. Next base: position 10,294,903 of record JASAUF010000411.1, on the reverse strand, counting down.
ATAACCAAATTGTAGTTTACTTCCTTGGCATTTATATTGCAGGCACTCCAAGTTGCTGTTTACTTTACTTTCAGTTCTCTGTATTAGTTTCAGTTGGGATAGAAAGAAACACCAACTGCAGTTTTGACGGCTAGTTAGTAAACTTAATCTCAGTTCTCGAGCACCCAAATGCAGTCTATATCCACTTCTCGGGGAAAAAAGAAAATGTCTATAGCTTTGCTCTCAGTCATTTCAATTTCTGTGCATTTATGTGTCTGTTTTCATTCATATAAATTATGATGTGTGACTGACAGGGTCCACCAAATGCTCATTGTTGTTGCAGTGGTTGCAATTGTACAGACATCCTGTATTGAGAATGATGGTCATGTTTGCCATATTATTTTGTTTGTTCCCTCTTGCACTCTAGCATAATTACCAGACTGAAGCAGGTGCAGGGAATGATGTGAGAAAATGAGATGAAAAACATCACTCCTTATGACAATGTAATAATAGTATTTAGCTACAAGCATGAAGCATGCTGTAAAGGGAACCAAGAAACGCCGGTGTTGGTGAGGGGAAACAGGTTTCCGAGTAGCTAAGGCAAACTAATTCCTTGCAACCGCTTCTAAGAAGAAAATAAGAAAACAAAGAGAAATCTTTCCAGGTAAATCAACAACCTATTTCTCTACTGATAATAATCTACTTCCAAAAGGTCTCAGCCTCGAGTCATCACTTTCATGAAAGAAATTTGAGATGAAAACACAGGCAGTTGAACAACACTATAACCCGTTCTGTGAACGTCCGCTGCAGATTCCTATTCTTACTGACAAGGGTAGATACAATTCCCATAACCTGCAAAAGATAAGAAGAAACTCAAATCTCTAAGTATCAATACATTATATTTAGAGTCGGTCTGGCCCGACACCTCCCACAATGAGTTTCTTGAGCAACCAACAACTCTCTTTCTTTCTTTTTTCTTTCTTGGGTAGCCTTGGAAGTATGGACTTCTAAGGCATGGTAAGGAAAGGTAAGCGGCAAGCTGCTCGAAACCCTGGAGTGGACATGTTGAGACACCAAGAACATTGTTGATCCAAGTATAAAACAGGAAGAATATAAGAGAATGCTTACTTGGGTCGGTCATAACAATGAGAGCGGAGTTCTTGAAGTTGCAATTCCATGAGTTTCTGCCCCTGGATTGGTAGTAGAGGTTCATGGCTACAGAAGCATGGTTAATCAGATTGTCTGGGTAGGAGCACGGGCAGCCTTTTCGCAAGGTGGTGCAGTCCACCTGAGAGCAGGCATAGTTTATGTTGGCTAAAAGAGTTGCATCATCCGATGATGGCTTTGCCACACACCAAGTCCTCTGTCATGAGAAGCATTGATCCTATCATTAGTTTGAATAATCAGATAATCATGACTAATTTTAGAAAATTCAAAATTTATGACTAATTTTAGAAAATTCAAAATAGATTTATTTCATAAAACTGAGTGGAGTGTGCAAGTATGATTGAAAAAACCAGCTAATGTTTTTTTTTTTTTTTTCCCTTCTTTTAAGAATTATTTCCACCATTGTTAGAATGCAAAATTACTGTCATTGAATGATCTGGCAAGTACCTGTCCATACACAATCCTCAAAGTTCCTCCTGCATAAAGAAAAAAAAATAAAATTGTGTAAGTGAACTAATGAAACTGCATCTCCTTTCAAATTATTTTATTCTTTTGAAGTGAGATCCTATGAAGAGTTTGTCGACAAGGACTCGATTAAAGATCCAAAAATAAATATTTATCAATTTCACAGAAGCACATACAGGTAGAGAAGACTTCATCAGCTGAAGTGTTGGTGAGCCCATAATAGATTTGAACCAAAAAGAGGAAAGGAGGAATTATACAATGCTGAGAGATAGATTCTACTACACGTTAGGGCTTTCAGTTTGTACATGGTTTAATGGGACCCATTGCTGAATTTTCTTCCCCAACAGTTATTTTGTTGCATGGACTATTTCACAGTGGAGTTAATAATATCAACGGTTTGGATCACTGGACAATGAGCCACACTCAAACAAACTGAAAACCCGTACAGTAGTGTACAATCTCTGGATCAATGCATTGTATAATATCTCAAAAAAATAAATAAATAAATAAAATCCTGACTCCAAACCCATTTCAGAAAGTTGATGGGAAATTATCCAATTAATGGAATCCCAGTTAAACTTCAAAGAAGAAGTGCCAGGCAAGTGAAATATCAGTTCATATCTGAAGAACTAGAGGACTAATGAAAGTCCAATTCGGATTAGGAAAAACCAGTTTAAATTTGTAAATTTGAAGAAAATTTCAGATTTTGACTTGAATAGGCCAATTGTTGGTATTTGAAGAAGATCTGGTCAGTTGCTAACACCCAGTTCAGATCTGAAATTCGGATCATCTGCTTGTCTGGAACAGAGAATTCCTGTTTTCCCGCATTGTTATTGGGCCACGTCATCACTGATGATGTCAGCACTGCTGCATTAAATGCAGTATGATGTCATCAGTGACGATGTGCCCAATCATATTGAAAAGAAAAGAAAATCACTGTTCCTGGCAAACAGAGGATCCTGAACAAGAACTTCCAAACTAATCAAAGCCCAATTTAGATTTGAAAGAGAATGAGGACATTTTATGAGAATCATTTGAAAATTTTGATGAATCTGATCAGTCAATGAAAACCCACTTCAGATATTTGTAGATCTTCCAATCTGAAAGTAGCTCATTGGTTAAAATAGTGTCATTTGAAGACAAACTAGCTCTGTTTTTGTGAAAAAGAACAGGAACATTCGCATCAATGAAAAATCCAGCTAAAATTCAAAGAAAAGCTTGCTAGTTACTAAAAAAATAAGGATCAGATGTGAATAATAACTAGCCAATTAGTAAAAACCCAAATGGCATTTGAATAAACGGCTGACAATTAATGAACTCCCAGTTGAGATTCGTAGACGAGAAGTGCTATGGAAATTCACACGAGGAGAGTTTGAAGAGGTGATATGCCGAACGTGTATATAATGGCGGAGGTGTCCAGGATCTGTACTGCTTATCAGGTGGGACCCAGAGAGTACTCACTGGCTTGCAATCGTGCCAATTAACTCATTGGGTGGGCCATGGATCACCTCTCCAGTCTCTCCTCAAGCGAATCATGGCCTTGAAGTGAAGAAAAAACTGGCAAATGCATGAATATATAAGCAAATAGTGGTAAGTCAGCAAAAAACGAGTACACAACAGAGAAATGCAGCAACCAAAATAAAACCAAAGACTACAGATATAGATAGATGCCTGGGTTGAAGGACATGAGCAGTATAACAAGGGAGAGAATGGGAAGAGACAGCTCTGCTCTTGCCATTGATCTGATGACGATGATGGAGAGAGAGAGAGAGAGAGAGAGAGAGAGAGAGAGAGAGAGAGAGAGAGAGAGAGAGAGAGATTGATGGGGGGATTTTAAAAGGTGGGAAGAGCAACGGCTATATTTTCAGTGAGCCAATTGTTGTTGGTTGGTGATGAATGGGAGAGTTTGGGGGTGTGGAATTTGTTGAAGAAACCGACAGCAGATAAACGGATAAGACTAGGCATGTGACTCTCCCACTTGGCATTTTCCTTCTTCGATCCTCATTTCGGTGATAAAAAAAGAAGATAGAACTTTGATACTCTGGAGGAGTGCGACGGATGATACCCTGGCACTTTGAAATTACTTAGAAATTGCATATGTGGCTTGCAAAATAATTCAAATCAAACTATCCAAATTATAGATCTTAGTTAGATGTATCATGAACCAAGAGTGATGCGTCTAACTCTCAAATTGATGGAAATTTATTGGACCACTAATGAAAACATAAAATGGTCCAAACAAGTGTCCACGAATCAGATGTTATAAATGCTCCACCGATCTGATTTTTGAAACTCTAACTTAGACCTGAATGAAGGGAAAACCTAAATATCAGCTTGATCGATAACTTTTGTGGCCTCAAACGAGTTTTTAAAGTTGGACAATTAATCCCCATAGTACACTTGATTAGAGTTGTACACCAACCGAGCTAGCTCGGTTAGCTCGCTCGAATTGACTTGGAAAAGCTCGACTTGGCTCAGATCGAAATAGTGTTCGAGCCGAGTCAAGCTAGTTTTATTGAGCTCGAAAAATTTCGAGTCGAGTCTGAGTTGGACCAAGCTCGACTCGACTCGACTCGGTCTTGAGCTTAAACCCGACTTAGTTTGGCTCGACTCGATTTTTTGACTAGGTATATATATTTCAAAACATTTTAAAAAAAATAAAATAAAAATCTTAACCTACTAGAGTCTCGACCATTCTCCAGCGTCCGACCCTAAAAACCCTAATCCACTCCAGCCGTCTAGCGTCAACGCCCGACCCAGACCCCATCAATCTCTCTCCTCTCATCTCTCTCGCCGTTCTCCAGCGCCCAAATGGCGACCAACAACTACTCTCCTATACTTTCTCTCTATTCTCCAGCGTCCGTCCGATTAGTGGACCTCACCCGACCACTAGCCTGGTGGCTATGACCCAATTAGATAGTCAGACCCCACCCGAAAACTCGAACTCGAACTCGAACTTGGCTCGAACTCGGCTTGAACTGGACCGAATTGCTGAACGAGCCAAGCCGAGCTGTCAATCCAAGCTTGATGACCAAGCCAAGCCGAGTTCAAGCTAAGGTATCTTGCTGGCCGAGTTGAACCGAGCTAAGCAAAGCTTGACTCGAATCAACTCGTGTACACCTCTACACTTGATATTTGAATCTGATTCATTTATGGAACCATACTCTACAAACGAGCTATAAAAAAAAAAAAAAAAGAAAAGAAAAAGATAAACAACAAGAATATACAACACATACATCAAGATAGGCCCCATGGTCAAGGAAATACTTAGTATTGTCTAAGCTCCTCTACGGCCACCGGAAATTAATTAAAACATAGGCCTCATCTTCTTAAAAATGAAAATTTGTTGTATATATATATATATATATATATATATATATATATATATATATATATATATATATATATATATATATATATGGGAGATGGTCACCTGCGCACCTTTTCACGTGAGCACCAATGAGCACCTTTGCACACGTGTCATGTGCACAGAATCTGAACGGTCCAAGTGATGCCGCACCCCTTGAAATGATTTAGGTCCAATTTTCAGCCTGATCCATGACTCTGGTGAGCCATAGCAAAGAGAAATGCAAATCAATGGAGGAAACTGTTTCCTTTTGCCATGGCCCACCAGAGTTTTGTATCAGATTGAAAATTGGGCCTATGGTATTTCAAGGGGTGCAGCATCACTTGGACCGTTCAGATTCTGTGCACATGACACGTGTGCAAAGGTGCTCATTGGTGCTCACGTAAAAAGGTGCGCAGGGGACATCTCCCTATATATATATATATATATATATATAAATGAATTTGATTTCTTTTCCATGAATTACTTGTATAGTAGTTATATATCCCATTGTGCATCTTCTAAATACTCGGTATGTGCAACTGTCCATCTTTGAGCATCCCGGCCCACATGAGCCAATGCATCACAAATGCAACATGTACAACCCTCCATCTTAAAATGCTACACATAAGTCTTATACCACATGTATAACATGTGCTATTGTAGTGAACTATTATTCAATGTGGCATATGCAAATACCCTATATGTACCACGCGTGCTATTGAGCCACATGTGCCATATGGCCATCATCCTTTATGCACTTTACATACACAATATATGCCAATATGCCATATATGCAAGATGTGCCACCAAACACCTTCACATATGCGCAAATGCCCATTCAAGTGCTTCACATGTGCCAATGTGCCACATATGTCGTGATCTATCTCAAAAGACCATATATGTGCTAATGTACTACATCTATGACATATAAAACCATCCATCATCAAGTGCACCAATGTGCTACATATCTTAACATGCCACTTGCAACATGTGCCACTTTCATCTTCAAGCACTCAAAATGTGTAAAATATACTTACATGTGGTATTCTTCCACACATAATGCCATCTATCTTTAAGTAATCCATGTACACTATACACATGAAAATACATGTATAGCATGTGCCACCATCAATCTTCTATCATCTCATACATGCATCGGTGTAATCATGACATATATCATATCATCTTTCAATTTCAAGTAAAGTTTTCATTGAAAATTATTATGAAAAAATGAGCACTGTAGATGCTTCAGTATTGTGCCCTTTTTTTTTTTTTTTTCGACGCCCAAAAACTTATGCTACTAAAGGAGATTTTTAGGGTACAGAAATAGGGTTATGGACAAAAATACCCTTAATCTTTAGGATAAAGCAATTGTAAAAAGTGAAGGTATTTTCATCTTTATGGTTCCTACGGGTAGAGGTCTACTTTAGTTTAGTAGGTTTTGTTCGGGTCGAGTTAAAAAGGTTGGGTGATACGTCGAGTCTATACTAAAAACATACCCAATTATTATTTCTAAAACAAAATAATATTAGAAATATTTCGAAAAAATATTATTAAAAATAATTAAAGAAATAAAAAATTCTATTTTTTCATTATTTTCTAAAAATGAAAATTTTGACAATTACCATTTCCTACGTACTTTTTCATGAATCGAAACCTACGCGGCATGAACACATGTCTATGGAACATTTCTTTTTTCTTTTTGTTCGATAACCCGTAAATGATAATTGTACTCGCTCCACTCACTTCACACGTGAAAAATAAGCTACGCGCGAGTAAAATCTGGTATACTATCGGGTGATCCCATTGTGTAGACTCCATGCATGTAAAATCATGGAAATGTTGTCATCAGGTGGGCCACAATTTACAAGAAATTTGAACCATTGGTCAATTTTATCAACCATTCATTAACTTTGCACATGTGTGGCCCACATGATGATCGCATGGACCTGAACCTTTTAGATATGGTATCTAAGCTTTTGGGATTTTCCAGGGAGAGGTTCAGATCTCACATACGTGTGTCCCGTCTCCACGTGTGAGGCGAGTGGACTTGAGAGTTGAATCCCTCTTTTAACATTTTCAGTTGAACATTATAGACATGATCCTACAGACCCATCCGTGTGGTTTTTTTGGGGGGGAGATATATGATACTCAGACAGTGTACGACGCTTGATACGCAGGCGCTCAGAAATTATACAGTTGGCATATATTAACATAAATTCAACCGATTAAATTGTGAAACCCATTTTCTATAAGTCACAACCGCAAAAATCAATTTGGACAATAACCCAGAACTCCGATTCTTGGGCACAGTTTCGTTGAAATAGAACCATTCGATGTTTTTGGTTTTTAACCGTCCATTAAATGTCCACCAATCCGATAGCCACATAATCAATTAAGTGTAATTTTGGCTCATCAAAAAATATAAACTGAGAATCATAATCTGGACAGTTTAACTTGACTTAGTTTCTTGCAATGTATGCAATTTCTAAGAGCCTGCGTATCATCATCGCATTGTACGAGAATATAATCCATCACACTTTTTAACTTTAATACAGGGTTAGTGGTCCGGTAGCCCCGTACCATGACGTGGTCGTGGAGGAGCTCATCTTTTATGAACTTGATATTTTTATCCATAAAATTATTTTTTCATTTTTATAATACAAAAATGCCCCTCCACCGTACCTACTCCTACTGCGGCTGTCATCTCATAAGGAGAAAAGTTCTTAAAAAAAAAGGGATGTGGGCCCACAAAAAAAGGAATTGGCCCACCCCTTTGTCGATATGTTTACTTTAATTGGACAACCGTGAACTCACGAGTATGTTCAGTTTTTTGTTTGAAGATATTTGTAGCTCACAACTACATTAATTGTCCGTTAATTATGAATTGTTTCTTTCGACATGGTCAATTTGTGATGAGTTTTATCTTTAAAGTTGAACCGATAACATGAAATTAAAGTCTCTTATATGTGAATGGCTTGTATTTGCTTCACAACAACTTATTAGGCGCTATATAAGATGTAGATGGGTTAGATTTGCCCTTCCGCACAAGGGTCATTTGGCCATTTTCTTCTTCCTTCGTTTTTTTTTTTTTTTTTTTTTTTTTCCACGTAAGGGAAGGGTGTAAAAGGGAGGATGATATTTTTTAGTTCCCTTCATTTTTCCTTCTTCTTCCTCCATTGGTTTCCTGTTGCGCATCACTCAACAACGCAGTGAACCGAGATCCATCTCAAGTCTCACCCACAAACAATAAACAAGAAGAAATATAAACTAGAAAGGAATAAAAGCATTCAAACAAACCACAAGACAAGATATACGTGGAAAAACCCCAACAAGGGTAAAAAACCACGGATGTAAAACTTTTACTATGAAGAAAAATAAAGATTACAAGACAATATACTAACATCTCCCTTGGAAGAACATAGAAAACCCTTTGCCCACACCTTAAAATAACTTTCCCATATTCACCTTAACCCTAGAATAGCCTTAGGGACCCCAATTTATAGTTTTGACAACTTCCCTTTCGCATCCCAGTTGCGAAAGGACTTGGGACACGAAATCCGCGAAACTCCTTTCCACATCCCAGTTGCGAAAGGACTTGCGACACGAAATTCGCAAAACTCATCTCTGTATCCCAGTTGCGAAAGGACTTGCGACACGAAATCCGTGCAACCTCGACTGGTAGTAGACGGCCCCAGATGTTGCTCAACTTCTCAACAATCTCCCACTTGGAGACACATCGCCATAAACATTTGTCTTCTTTATCCGGAGTGCACCACCTCCTCGTCTTCAAGCCTGAAGACCAATCAAAGCTGAACAGAGCTTCAGCTTCTCTCTTGTGACCGCCTGGGTCAGCATATCCGTAGGATTCTTATTTGTATGAATCTTCTTCAGAGTAATCGATCAATCTTCCAGTAACGAACGTATAAAGTAATATCTGATGGCAATATGCTTGGTCCTTGAATGAAAGGTTGAATTCTTAGCCAAGTGTATTGCACTCTGACTGTCACTGTACAGATTACAATTTGCTTGCTTCTTACCTAACTCTTCCATAAAACCTTGCATCCACACCATCTCCTTGCATGCTTCTGTAGCCGCAACATATTCTGCTTCTATCGTACTAATAGATACTATCTTCCGTAACTGAGAGACCCAACTGACTACAGCACTTCCCAGAGTAAAGACATAACCGGTAGTGCTTCTTCTGTTGTCGATATCTCCTGCCAAATTTGAATCCATGTAGCCTTGTAGCTTGATTTCTGATCCACCATAACATAGCCCTACATCCTTAGTACCTACTAGGTATCTAAGAATCCACTTCACAGCTTCCCAATGTTTCTTCCAAGGATTGTTCATGAACCTTCTAACAACTCCCACTGCTTGAGCAATGTCTGGCCTCATGCTCACCATAGCATGCATGAGACTCCCTATAGCTGACGCGTATGAGACTTTAGCTATGTAATCCCGTTCCTCCTGCGTCTTTTCCCCTTGCTCCTTAGATAGCTTGAAGCAGTTGGTTAATGAAGTGCTAACCGGCTTAGCACCTCCCATATTGAATCGATCAAGTACCTTGGCTATGTACTCTGCCTGTGACAACACCAGTTTCTTGTTTTCCCTGTTACACTTTATCCTCATGCCTAGGATTTGTTTTGCAGCTCCTAAATCCTTCATGACAAATTTTCTAGACAGTTGTCTTTTAAGATCTAAGATGTCCTTCATGCTTGAACCGGCCACAAGCATATTATCAACGTACAGAAGAAGGATGATGTACGACGTATCAAACATATTCAAATAAACAACAGTGGTCTGCATGACATTTTATAAAACCGTTTCCCGACATGAAACTGTCGAACTTTTTGTACCACTGCTTCGGGGCCTGCTTCAGGCCATATAAATTCTTCTTCAGTCTGCACACCTTGTTCTCCTTTCCTGGTGCCACGTATCCTGTCGGCTGATGCATATATATCTCTTCTTCAAGGTCCCCATGAAGAAAGACTGTCTTAACATCTAGCTGCTCTAGATGTAAGTCCTCTGTAGCCATTATACTTACGACTACACGAATCGTAGACATTTTCACTACTGGTGAAAATATTTCAGTGAAATCGATACCTGCCTTTTGTTGAAACCCTTTCACAACTAATCTGGCCTTGTACCGTTTCGAACCATTGTGCTCCTCCTTCAGTTTGTAAACCCACTTGTTATGAAGAGCTTTCTTACCCTTTGGTAGAGTGACTAGCTCCCATGTACGATTAGACTCAAGAGAATCCATCTCCTCATCTATGGCCTGCTCCCACTTAACCCGTGTATCTAACTGTAATGCCTTTTCAAAACACTCTGGCTCACCATTATCTGTCAGTAGTAGATAATATAAGGAGGGTGAGTATCGAATCGTGGGTCTCTTCTCCCGAGTAGACCTCCTCAATACCGGTGTCTGTAGCCCTGCCTCATAATGCTCCTGTGCATGATCATCCTGTGGTGCTGTAGCACCCGTGTCCGGTAACTCTTCTAACTTTACAAATTCTTTCTCCTCAGCCTTATTTTCATGCACCTTGTCCTTATGCATCACTTTTTTCATTGAAGACTACGTCCTTACTTCTGATGATTTTTCTGTTTTCTACATCCCAAAACCTGTAGCCAAAATCATGCTGCCCGTAGCCTATAAACGTGCACCTCCTGGACTTTACATCCAGCTTGTTTCTGTGCTCTGCATCAATGTGAATGTATGAAGTGCAACCGATCACTCTGAGATGTGCTAGGTTCACTTCTTTTCCAGTCCATGTTTCTTTTGGTAGCCCACCATCCAATGGTGCTGAGGGACTTCTATTGATGAGATATGTGACGGTATTTACAGCATCCGCCCAAAAAGTCTTGGGCAACCATGCATGTAACCTCATGCTCTTGGCGTGCTCAAGGATGGTTTTGTTAATGCGCTCAGCCACACCATTCTGTTGTGGTGTCCCTGGAATCATTTTCTGATGTTTGATTCCATTTGCTGCACAATACTCCTCAAACCTCTTATCACAATACTCTCCTCCATTTTCAGATCTGAGACACTTTACTGTTTTACCTGTCTCATTTTCTACCATGACTTTCCACTTCTTAAATACATCAAATACATCAGATTTATGCTTTAAGAAATAGACCCACAGTTTTCTACTAGCATTATCAATAAAGAAAACAAAATAACGTGAGCCACCAAGAGATGATATCTGTGCCGGTCCCCACATATCAGTGTGTACAAGCTCTAACAGATGCGTCTTTAAAGCACGTCCTTTCTTCTTGAAACTTACCCTCTTCTGCTTATCATACACGCAGTCCTCGCAAAATTCCAAGTAAATAGGCTTCAGCCCTGGTAGCTTCCCTTTTGACAATAGCACTTTCATTCTCTTTTCACTCATATGTCCCAACCTCTGATGCCATAACTGCCCATTCACTCCAGTTGATGCGACTGCGAGTGAATAATACGATCCTGAAGTTACGTACAAATTACCTTCCTTCTTGCCTCGAGATATCACCAAGGCACCTTTTGTGATCTTCCAGGATCACTGGTGAATGTCGTCACATAACCGATATTGGTCAACTGCCCCACTGAAATCAAGTTACGTTTCAAACTCGGTACATGTCTGACATCCTTCAATTTCAAAGTTGTTCTGTCTTTTTGACTTATCTGAACATGTCCGTTTCTAACAATACTGCACGGCTCATCATCACCCAGGTATACTCTTCCAAAGTCACCTAACACATAATTACGCAGAACTCCCTTGCATGAAGTGGCATGAAACGAAGTACCTGAGTCTATAACCCAAGACTCATTCCTCGCATCAAGAGACAAGATCAACGCCTCTGTGTCACTCTCCTCAGATAGATTCACTGAATCTTTCCCACCTTGAGAGTTTTCTTCTTGTTTCTTAAGCGCCCTGCAATCACGTTTCATGTGCCCCTTCTTCCCACAATGCCAACACCCGTCTTTGTCCTTCGGTCCCTTGGACTTCTTCTTCGACTTAGAACGCCCGTGTTTATTGCCTCCTTTGTTCAACAATCTTCCTCTTCCTTCAACGATTAGAGCATTCCTTGAATCCCTTGAAACTCCTGATGCCTTCCTTTTAGATTCTTCGCTGAGAATTAGACCGGTCACATCATCAAATTTTAGCTTTGTCGACCCTGAAAATTGCTCACAACAATCACCAAACCATCCCAACTGTCTGGTAAACTGGATAAGATCAATAACGCTCTGACCTTATCCTCAAAAACAATGTCAATGGATTCCAACTAGTTCGTGATTGTATTGAACTCGTTTAAATGTTTAGCCACGCTCCTACCATCTGACATCTTCATGTTTAATAGCTGTTTCATAAGATGAACTTTGTTGGATGCTGAGGGCTTTTCATACATGGTGGCTAGGGCTTCCATTAATTCTTTTGTAGTTTTCACCTTGGATATATTGAAGGCGACGCTCTTAGATAAAGAGAGTCGGATCGTTCCTAAAGCTTTCCTATCTAGTAAAAATCATTCATCATCTGTCATCTTTTCTGGTTTCTTCTCTTTTCCTCCTAGAGGAATGTAGAAGTCCTTCTGATACAGATAATCCTCCATCTGCATCTTCCAGAAGGCAAAGTTTGAACCATTAAACTTCTCAATTCTAGTTTTTCCATCTTCCGCCATCGCTGTCAATAGAACTAAACCAATAGCTCTGATACCAGTTGTTGCGCAGCACGCCAACAACGCAGTGAACCAAGATCCAATCTCAAGTCTCACCCACAAACGATAAACAGGAAGAAAGATAAACTAGAAAGGAATAAAAACATTCAAACAAACCACAAGACAAGATATACGTGGAAAAACCCCAACAAGGGTAAAAAACCACGGATGCAAAACTACCACTATGAAGAAAAATAAAGATTATAAGGCAATATACTAACCTCTCCCTTGGAAGAACATAAAATTGCTCACACCTTAGAATAACTTTCCCATATTCACCTTAACCTTAGAATAGCCTTAGGGACCCCAATTTATAATTTTGGCAACTTCCCTTTCGCATCCCAGTTGCAAAAGGACTTGCGACACGAAATCCGCGAAACTCCTTTCTACATCTCAGTTGCGAAAGGACTTGCGACACGAAATCCGCGAAATTCCTTTCTGTATCCCATTTGCGAAAGGACTTGCGACACGAAATCCACGCAACCTCGACTGGTAGTGGGCGGCCCCAGATGTGGCTCCACTTCTCAACATTTCCTTTATAATTGTTTATTGAATTTTTTTATTAGGTATGATTGATGAGATTTTGTGAAAGGGAGGATGGTGTAAAAAATATTGTAATGGAAGAATGTTATAATGGATGAATTTTGTAATGAAATAATGTTCTAATGAATGAATGTTGCAGTGGATGACTGTTCATTTTTGTAATGAAAGAATGTTGAGGGTGAAAGTATGTTGAAATGGATGAATTTTGTATAACGAATGATTAATATTTATTATAGATTGCCCATATTTAGTGTAGATCGTCAATATTTACTATATATCGTTAACATTGACTATAGATCATCGATATTTACTGTGATCGCTGATACTCACTATGTGCTATCAATCTGATGAAAACGGCCACAACTCTCTCGTTTAATATTCGACTTAAGTGATCTTATAGTTATTGGAAAGATAATTTAATGAACTTTCAAATGATATTAGAATCATCTCATTTGAACACCATCTTATTGCTTAAAATTGGGCTTAAAGTTTATCATTCACTATGGATTACTGATATTCACTATGGGCCACCAATCTGACGGAAGGCCATAACTCCCTCGTTATATATCTTATTTAGATGATCTTATACTTGTTGGAAAGGTAATTTGATAAACTTTCAAATGAATTTAGAATCATCTTATTTTTACACCATTTTATTACCTAAAAGTTCATCATTCACTGTATACAGCAGATATTCACTATGGGTTGCCAATCCCACGAAAAAGGTCTTGACTTCCTTATTATTTATTTGATCATTTAAGTGAACTTATGTTGTTGGAGAGGTAATTTTGAGCTTTCAAATGACTTTGAAATTATCTCATTTCAACATCATTTGATTGCCTAACAGTGGACCTAAAGTACATCTATAATCGATAGTGAATAATGAATTTTGAACTTATTTTTGGGCAATCAAATAGTACCTAAATGAGATAATTATAAATCTATTTAAAAGTTCATCAAATTATCTTTTCAATGAGTATAAGATCACTCAAATCAAACATGTAACGAGGGAGTTATGGTATTTTCGTGGGATCAGTGACCCACGATGAATATTTGTGGTACACAATGACCTTTGAACCTTGGGCTCATTTTTTAGTAATAAAATTATGTATAAATGAGATATTTCTAAATTCATTTGAATGTTTATCAAATACCTTTCCGATGAGTATAAAATCACTGAAATCAGACATGTAATGAGGGAGTTATGGCCGTTTTCATCGGATTGGTGACTCATAGTGAATATTTACGGTCCATAGTGAATGATGAACTTCAAACCCACTTTTAAACAATCAAATAGTTTCAAAACAATATAATTTCAAAGTCATTTAAAATTTCATCAAATTACCTTTTCAACGAGCATAAGATCACCCAAATCAGACATGTAACGAGGGAGTTATAGCAGTTTTCATGGGATCGGCGATCCATAGTGAAAATATCAGCGGTCCAGAGTGACAATTAATTGTTCATTGTTAATATCAGTGGTCCATAGTGAATATCAATGATCCACAATGAATATCCATGATCCACGATGAATATCAATGGTCCACAATAAATATTGGTGATTCATAGTAAAAATATCGACAATCCACAATGAATATCGATAATCCACATTAAATATAAAAGATCCACAGTGAACATCAGTAATTCATATTGAATATCGGTGATCTACACTAAATATCGGTGATCCATAGTAAATATCAATGATTCTCCATGCAATCTTTATCCATTATAACATACTTTAATTACAAATTTAATCAATTACAACAATCATTCATTAGAATACTCATCCATTCCAATATTCATTGTATTCATCCATTACAACATTCTTTAATTACAAAATTTATCTATTACAACATTATTTCATTATTAAATTTATCTATTACAACAGCTTTCCATTATAACATTCTTCCACACCTTTCTCCATTTCACAAACTCCCACCATTCATAAAAAAGAACTATAAAGAAAACCATTATATCCTCATCTCTTTAACAAACTCCTATTCATACCCGATAAAAGAAATTGACAAATAACTATAAAGGAAACCGATGAAGGAAAAATGATGGAAGAAAAAAGAAAGAACAAGTATGGAAAGAAAGAAAAAAATAAAAAAATAAAAAAATACTATCCTCCCTTTCACACCCTCCTCCCATCCATGAAAAATCTAAGGAAGAAGAAAATAACCAAATGACTCTTGTGCAGCAAGGGCCCTATATTTGGAACCCATCCACCTCTTATGTGGGACCCACTGGATTGTTTTGAAGCAAATTGATTCATTCCACATATAAGGGATTTTAATTTCATGTCATTGGCTCAAGTTTGAGGGAAAACTTATTACAGATAAACCATAAAGGTGAAAATACTTTAGAATTAATGCACGACATTAGTATAGTTGTGGGTTATAAAAATTTTCAAATGGAGAACAGGAAAAATTATTATTTGAATATACGACTGTTCAATTAAAATGAACGAATACACAACTGTTCAATTAAAACGAACGGATCAGATCAACCAAAGAATGAGTCGAATCTTTGTTTTTTGTGACGCCCATTCATTTTTCAAAAAACCATTCTCCTTTTGAGATAAGAGTCCACCGTAGGAAAAGTAGTGATACATTTTCATCCTCTGGAAAATAAAAAATTGATTATATAACTAAAAAACTTAAATTTAGAAAAGATACGCTCTTACCGTTACCATGTAATAACATGGAGCTATTCTCACCAATAACCCTTTAATAAAAGACATGCGTCAATGCTACGGACACATGGGACTTTGGCCTTTTCTAACGTCATCCATGTGGGTGGGTGGCCTATGTTAACGTTCACATGACACAATCGGTGCGCGTGCTTGTCCATCTAGACTGTTCCCTGGATGAGGCACCTCTTCTCCTGGCCGGTGGCCCCAAATTCTCACTCATCCAATCATTCCAACCACTCGTTGATTTTCCTGCCTTTTTGTCGTTATCGACAGTCCACAAAACGTTGCTGCGCTCTCAGTGGAGTTATCGTTGTAATACTAGATTTGGAACGTGCCCATCTAAGAGCTATGACATTATTTGAATGGTCTGGATCGATGAGCAGATGCATCGATTTTGAGGTAGAGACGGGGTCACGCCGACTCGGATTGGGTAGCGACCCCTCCATTGCCCAAGTAGGTGGTGGAAAAGATCCGTCGTCCACGCCGTCCATTCATTTTTGAAGATCATTTTAGGTATGATCTCAAAAAATGAGAGACTCAAAGCTCAAGTGGACCGCACCACAGGAAACAATGGGGATTGAACGCTTACCGTTGAAAACTTCTCGGGGCGCAGAAGTTTTGGATCAATCTGATATTTATGTTAGCCCTTCATCCAGGTTTACGTTACTTTAGGAGCAGATCAGATGGCAAATAAACATTGCGGTGGGCCTCAGGGAAGTTTTCAACGGTACGTGTTCAATTCCCACCGTTTCATCTGGTGTGGTCCACTTGAGCTTTGGATCTGTCTTATTGATGAGTTCAATGTCCCAAAATGAGCTGTGAAAATGGATGGACAGAGTTGATAAAACACATACATCATGGTGGGGTCCACAGAGCTTTTCCACCAGCTAGCCGACTATTCTTCCTAATTTCTGGACGTCCAATAAAGGTCGATAACTGTCTATCTACCAGACGATGCAAATGGTGGAGATGGAGATACTGGTTACACTAATCACGTGTACCAAATGACACACGTGAGCATTGAGATCTTGGAGTTGTGTGAGCCATTGGAATCAGTGGAGAACCAACGGTCTGACTCAACGTACAGGTGTGGCCCACCTAGCGAGCGGATCAGCATGATTTTTGTCCTCGTGGCCCAACCATTTTATTGGCTCATTTTAGAGCATGAAGATAAAAATGAAGATGATTCAAATCTCATGTGGACCACAGCATAGGAAAAAGTCTTGATTGAATCCCCACCATTAAAAACTTTATAGATTCCGCCAAAATGTTTATTTTCCATCCAACCTGTTGATAAGGTCACAAACACCTACATGAAGAGACCACACAAACATCATCTTGATTCAAAGCTTTTGTGGCCCATAAGATGTTTTTAATGGTCAATCACCACTATTTCCTGTGCTATGGTCCGTCTGGGATTTAGATCTGCATCATTTTGTGGATCATGCCCTAAGATGGGCTTTCAATACGGATGAACGGCGTGGATGTAGTCACATACATCACAGTGGGCTCCAAAGTCAGGGGTTCCCACCCACCTGGATGGATCCGCTGTAGGCGCAACGTTGGGGATGGATTAATGGTTAAAAATGACTCAGCAACACAGAATGGCCCGACGAGTTATGACTCACCTGAGTCAGGAGTGAATTGGACGGACTTGCCTGAGTTGGGTCCAACTGAATCCAGGCCGACCCAAACAAGTCACACAGGACTAATCAGTTTAGGCAAGGGCTATGTGGGACACACAACGATATATGGGTTTTATTCACACCGTTCATCCATTTTAAAGATTATTTCTAAGTTAGGATTAGGGCTGTACACGAACTAAGTTAGCTCGGTTAGCTCGCTCGACTCGACTCGAAAAAGCTCGATTCAACTCAGTTCGAGCCAAGTCGAGCTGTTTTTTTAGCTCGAAAAAATTTCAAACCGAGTAGCTTGCCTGAGCTCGACTCAACTCGACTCAAATTGAACCCCAACTCGAATCGAACTAGTTCAGTGTCTCAGTTACTTTGATATTGATATTGCTCACCAAGTGTTGATGAAATGACTCAGTGAAGCGTTGACTGGTTGCAAGGAAGGTATGTATATGAAACAAATGTTAAAAAAAAAAAAAAAAAAAATGATTTTGATGTTGCCTACAAGGTGTTTGACGAAATACATGTAACCAGCAGCTGCCGTTTTACATACAGTATGAAATTGAAAGTGCACTCCATGTATTTGTGAAAATGCTGCACAAGTTCGATCTTGGCTTGAACTCAGCTTGAACTGGCCTAAGCTACCGACCGAACCGAGCCGAGCCAGCCAATCAGGTTTGAGGACCGAGTCGAGCAGAGTTTGAGCTGGGGAGCTATGCCAAGCTCGACTTGTGTGCATCTCTTTTTAGGATCCAAAAGATGAGATCCAAGGCTCAATTAGACCACACCACAGGAACCGGAACCGGTACTGATAACAACGACCACCATTGAAACCTTCCTATGGCCCACCAATGTTTATTTTCCACTTGAGCCTTGATTCTCCCTTATTTTTTGGCTCATACTCTAAAACGATTTGCAAAAATGGATGAACAGCCTGGATAAAATCCATCTATCACAGTGGGCTCCACAGAGCCCTTGCGTGGACTGATTCCGTTTAGGTGGGGCCAGGATGCAATTGGATGGGCACAAATCTCTATTGGCTCCTGACATTATTTACAGACTACAGACTACAGTAGAGATTTGACAAATATTTAAAGATATTTTGAAAATTATATTGAAAGAATATTAATGTCTTAATCAGGCCGCTAGATTTCAGACTTTACTTTTGCACAGTTTAAAAAGTGGTGGTGACTCTCCAAACGTATACATAATCCAGCTGTATAGCAATCAAGACCCAACGGTGGAAAATTGCAACTAGAGCATAACATTATCCATCTGATTTTATTTTTTTTTCCTTTGAAATTGGACCACTCGCTATTTTACTTTTAACCATCCATTTGATTGCCATTATCGGATGGTTAAGATTACTTGATCAGTCTAATTTTTTATATATGCCCAATCCACAATGGACCCACAGTTGGATAGTCTGGATAAGCTCTACACCAGTCCCAAAGTCAGAAGCAAGTATTTTTTGATAATTTTCACTTCCTAGGCAGTAAAACAATGCTGACCATCCAAACCATGGGGAAAGTGGTTTGAACCTGAACGGACGGTTAAAGAAGCAAAAACAGGCAACGGGCCCCATCAAGTGCACAAAGTCTAAGACCATTATTCATTTTTCTATTTTTCTACGCAACCAACGGTCGGTTATGGCCCACAAAACGGGCATCGGGCAGGAAGCACGTGAATGGGTGCTTTTGTATTTTTGTGTAATTCCAACTAGTGGGGGTCCACCAACCAATTAGTCTCCGTGCATCGAATGCAGTGCACTTTCTTGGTACTGTCCGCTACTCGTTACCGTTACTTTTTGGTATGACAGGACCTGGGTATGGTTTTAAGACTCGGACGAGTCGACTCAGATTCTGTAGCACCAATCCGGTCCAGTACCATAAGTCACCCTTCATTCGAGTTGGGCTGAGTCTGCCCGACTCAGACGAGTTGGGGGCTTGAGTTAATTTGAGTCGCCCGGTCTTTTAACCATGATAGTGACCAGCATGGTTTCTTGAGGCTCTTAATTTTTTAGTTTTTCCTCACAACATTGAGAAAATCTTGCTAGAAAAAAAGTTTAGAATTATTATTATAAATTAATAAATAATTTAAAATTATATATGAGTGTATGTTTGGCTGCACCAAATATCATGAAATTTTACTATACTTGGGAGGCTTTTGGATCGTAAGTTACTTAAGCTATTTACGCCTCAAGTAACTTATCTTGGTTTTTTTACTTATTAAGCTGAAGTGATTAAATAACTTCAAAAAAAAAAAGTTACTTGTAATTGATCATAAACCAAATTTACTCATCTCAAATAAGTTACTTATCTACTGTTCTAAGTAGAAAAAGCAACTTATTTGATGGTATCCAAACGGGCCTTAGTTAACTAAACACACCCTTAAAGGTCGACATTATTTCACAATAATTTCATTACAGATTTGTGAGAAAGTAAGATGTGCCAAAGATTTGGAACTTGTGAGATGTCAATGTTTGATCTATATTCCACTAAAATATAGTTCTATTTTTAAAATCTCCACCTAGTTTGTTACAATGCCCTTGACTTGGTGAGGGTGTGGGCTACAAATTATTTCCTTGCATTATATGTATGTTTTATTTTGAACTCACTCTCTCACACCCACACACCACATGAGCACTCCAACCCATGTCTTAATGTTGAAACACACTTTATCTACCACTGAGCCATGATTAAGGACCCACATTATAAGTGTGGTTCTGACGACGAGGTTGCATAAAAGTGGAATTGGACAGGTCTCTCTCTCTCTCTCTCTCTCTTCTAACTACCACACAATCTTTTTTTTTTTTTTTTTGAAGGCACCCACACCACGTGGGTACTTCAACCCATGATATCAGTGTTGAAACAGTCTGTCTACCATTGAGCCATGCTCGGACCCAATAGCCGGGTTACACAAAGGAAAATGATATGGAAGATAATAACATAAAATGGAAAATGATATGATAGATAATAACTTACTGTAAGGAAAATGATATGGAAGATAATAACATAAAATGGAAAATGATATGATAGATAATAAGTTACTGTAATAGGATGGAATACCAATCAGATTATGCCTTGTCATATGCTAAAAAAACACTTTTAAGAAAAAATATATTTAAAAAGTGACTTTCTATGCTTCTTGAAATTTCACTTAAACAAATGGAGCACGCAGCATGCACAACGAGCTCTTGGGGCACACTGTTATGGTTCTATGCAATTTAAATCTGTCCATCAAATCATGCACATTATATTATCCGTACATGGGAAAAAAATAACTGCATCCCAACTCAGGTGGTCCCCACATACAGACTCATCCTCAGCATCCTCTTCCTATTGTTGCATGTGTTGTGGCCCTGTCAGAGTTTTTACTCCATTGCGTAATAGAAAAGGTCTCACCAGATGGACGGAGTGGATGTCACACACAGGATACAGTGGGCTCCACTGATCTCATGTATTATACGGTGCAAATGAGAAAGATTCCCAACAGTTACTGCTTACAAAAGGCAACACACTTCATAGAGTTGAAAGAAAAGAACAAGCAAAAATATCATAAAGTAGAAAAATAACAAGATGCGAGTAAAGGATTGCCACGTAGATGAAACCATATCAATGTGCTATTTATTTAGGGGGTGTTTGTTTCACCAATTATCACTGTTATATAAAAGAAATAAGCAATGATTACAAATTACTTGTCACTTGACAACATCTGCATTTGGCCGCCAATTTTTATGCAATAAAATTATAATGATGGCATTTTTAATTACTTTAATATCAAATCATTAAAAAAAACATCGATATCACTGTTTGGATACTAGATTTTTACTGTTTATATGAAGAAGTGCAATGATTACAAATTCTTTTACTTGCGTCCTAAATTCATTTGCATTTGGCGGACCATTCTTGTGTTTGGTTTGACCATAGTAAAATCATGATGATGACACATTTCCTTTTCTAAGAAAGTGGGCAAAACAAACAGGCCAGCTTACATATACATATTTATGAAAGAGTTAACCCAGTTTTCCATTACATTTTTTTTTGTGTTGGTTTTCATTCTAAATGCATTCCGACATGGCATAAAGGTGGTCTTTCACAGGTTCCCAAATGGGAGGTTTACATGGGATGCGGAATCAATGGCCACATGACATTGTTAGAGATGGGGCCCACAGTCGAGTGCCCCATCTTTGACAGCCGCATGTGACCCAATCAAATCCCACCATGTCCCCATAATGCCTCACCGGATGCACCAAAATTGTGTCCATTTTTGTTGAGGCATTTTATAGTCAGCAAATATGGTCTTTTGGGATTGCACCCAAACCAAGTCCAAGTTGAGCAATAGCAATGGGTCCTGATGTTTTGGTGCAAACCAGTTTCACAGGACTTGGAAAATGAAAAGGCTTGAATCAGCTTCGTTCCCGTGTTAAGAGGAACAATCAAATGCCACACAACGGAAACCTAATTTCTTGCTTTGAAAAAAAAAAAAAAAAAAAAAAAAAACGGAGAAGAAAAAAGTAGTCCTAATCTGTGAATCAGAGATCAGGATTGTTCCACCAATCTGATTTTATGACTGTAACTTGGCAATGATGACATGTGTGCAAGTTTCTTAGTGCCTGAGTATCAAGCGTCACACACAGCCCGAGTATCATATAAATCCTCAATGTAATCATATTTCCAATAATTTTATTTAAATAAAAGAAATGCTCCATTGCTATCAGAGCACAATTAGTGTTCCTAGTTGCATATGGTCACTAGGATAATTCCATTGACTGATCTGGACTCTCTGTTTACTCTAGATCACATTATATGGACCGCCATACAAAATTCACACCGATGCAACAATCCAAACTATCCTTGATTTGGACTTAATTTCTATAGCCATCCTTCTTCCAAGCCATGGATAGGATGGCTATGCTTGCCTAACAAAAGAGATCCTTTAGCATCATAAGCAATCCATGGTGGGCCCTAACAAATAAATGGAACAAATTATTGATCGGAACTATTTGTGTAAACAATCTTAACTGTCCATATTAAAGACCACTAATCAAATGGTTAACATTTATCAGATTGGCGTGATTTCTGCATGGTACCCCATGAAATGTGTGTTGGACCTAATGAAGAGTCTGAATCAATGAATTGGACAGTCTAAGTAAATGCAACCAGAAGCATTGTAACTAATAGTGCAATGAGAGGATTGGAAATATGACACTGATTGCAAGTGAACTAGGAATCTAGAATTGAAAATTGGTCTGAGCGTACCGCATTGTTCACCGCCGAAACTGGGTCACATTATCCTGGACCTTCGTGCCCCACTGCAATCATGTCTTGTAATCACAACAGCAGAGGCTCAATGCCTTAATTTCTTTACCTAAAACCTCATGGAAACATAGTTCAGAAATAAAATTCAGCTCCATGTTCAGCTGGGTTGATGGACTCAAAGACCCAGGCGAGTCTTCACTTGAGTCAGCATGTCTTTCCTTGACTCAACTTGATACCTAATAATTAATTTAATTTAATTTAATGATATTTATGATAGTTTACATGCTTGTAACCACTTAAATTTTTTTTTTTTATAGAAAGACATCAAGCAGCTAGCGCATGGCATGCTGGTTATAGAGGGTAGTTCTCATTTGAGAGTTCTTGGATTCAAACCCTGCCTTACTATAGAGTCACTGTTTTCCAGTGAGTGACTAGGTTCGAGTCATCACAAGTTGACTGAGTCATTGAGCTGACTTAGTGAGTCACACTGAATCAAGACCAAGTCACTCTCACTTCTGAGTTCCATGGTGACTTGGCTCGAAATCTCATCATATCGAGTCAACTCAGCTGAGTTTTGAGTCAAGTCACCGAATTCAGAACTATGCAAGTAAATATTGAATGCACTGTAAATATTTAGTCATGGGGCCAATGGTTGGACTGCGATTAGGCCATCCACATCACATAAGCACCATTTAGACAAGTATGACATGGACCATTTGTCAGTGGACAGCATGGTGGTTTGGGTATGGGCAGGAATCATTCTGAATGGGCAATCTTGGCCAATTAAAAAGTAGAGCAATAGTCTACATCCAACAGACAAGTTGTCCATTTGGAAGGAGTGGACCATCCAATTGGAATGATTATAAGGCTACATGCAATAATACAAGGCTAACAAGAAAACTGTGTTAAAATCTCACCCATTACTCCCCGACAGAAGTCCAGTACAAGCAGGTCATATATCTGTTATCTTATCTACCATTACTGGGCAAGAATTTGGAAAGACAACCAAAAGAGAATCAAGCATAAGCTGACCTGGCAGACCTGTACTGGAACCGTCAGAGCCTGGTATGAAAGCAATTTTGCTGCACCGTTGCACTGAACCCATACAACTTTGATTATATCAACAAAAGTCGGCAGAAACACCTAGCTAGTGATAAATCTCTGAAACTTCTACTGGTAGAGTTAGCCAAGAGCTATTCTCCATCCAATCATGCCATGCTCAGGCCAGACGGACCAGAAAAATGACTGGAAAAAATCCATGCTGCCTGAATCAAGTCTCTCAAAACTCGAATCCAATCAAATGTCAGTATCAAGGAAAAAATGATACCTTGCTCAGGAATTCCATAAAATCAAATATTTCTATTGAACCCATATGAAGGTTTTGAACATATAAAAAAAAAAATCATATAGGTCATGTTATTGCATCAGTTGAATGCCAAAGAAGAATGGAACATGAGAACAAAAACATGATGTTTTGGAAAGGAAAAACAGAAAAGTAAAACTCACAGTTTCAGTGGGATGCATATCTGATCGGGCCATGGACTGCATGATGCCTCCAGCATCAATAGAGGACAAAATCAAAGCCAAGAACAATCCTATCGAAGGTGCCATCTCCTGAAATAACATGAACCATCAAACACCGACTTGATTGGAGGATTACTAATTTACAAAAGATCTTTACTATTATTGGTCATTCAAGCCTTCTGCAGTGCTGGAGCATTTTCTGCCAATGATGACCCTATCCGAAGCATAAGAGGATATACGGGGCTGAATTCCTTGTCTCCTCTTGCTCTGACCTTTGCGGCGTAATCATCAAGAGTCGCTTTGATGCCTTTCCAAATCTGATCCTCTCCTTGTGAATACAAAAGATCTTTACTATTATTGGTCATTCAAGCCTTCTGCAGTGCTGGAGCATTTTCTGCCAATGATGACCCTATCCGAAGCATAAGAGGATATACGGGGCTGAATTCCTTGTCTCCTCTTGCTCTGACCTTTGCGGCGTAATCATCAAGAGTCGCTTTGATGCCTTTCCAAATCTGATCCTCTCCTTGTGAATCCAACCACAGTGAGTACTGCAAAGATGTAAGCCTATTCCTCTGCAACGGTGACTGCAACTCATCTGGTCCTCGTGAGTAAAGGTGATGAAGTATGACACTTGGTGGCAAATCTTGGAGAAGCGGAGATTCCCCCAACTGAGATATTTCCAAGAAGAGAACAGGTCGAAATGCACGGAGGGCACGATATGTTGCACCTAGCTGCTCTACTGGGAACAAGTTCTGACCTACTGCTAACTCCAACTCGGCCATGTCTCTTGCCATCCGAAGCTTGCCAGACTCTGAAAGAGGTCTCACGAGAGCAGCATGCCTGATAAAGAAAATCAGAACACGTGAAGCCATTTTCCTGATAAGCCTCATGCATATGGATTCTGAACTTGTATTGATAGAATGTGTTGGAGATGAAGGCAACAGTCTTGATAGGAACTCGGTGCGGAAGTGAACTACACACTTCTGCAATTCATCCATGTAAGCTGATGCATTGTTGTCCATAGCTGCGTCCATGCCCAGAACACCAAAGTTCTGGTCATGGATTTGCAAGATGCAACCCTCAAGACGATCAACCATGGCTTGGAATACGGAGGTCACAGAGTCACACGCAACACCGTATATGACACCTAAAGATGGAGATAGGACCTCTGCAGCAAAATCTGGTAACCCAGACACCATAGATGAGATGCGTGTGTGAACTTCTTGCAGATGAAGACAGAGAGCAAAGTTTTTGACTTGTGCTGGAGTTGCAGGACCTGTTACTTGACGAGATTCAGGACCGGCAGTTATCTGTCATTTGGAACCACAACTATTTAAATAAGCCACTGTGATAAAACAGAATCTGGGGCCTTTCTGGCCAACAATTACATTAATTAGTGTTTTGCAGTACTTTTAAGCCACCATTTCTGAAGTTGGGTTCCTCAGATATGCAGACCAAAGAAACTGTGCGAGTCTATGGTCCTCCGACATGAAAATTCAGAAATCTTAAGATTACGAGGGATTACATATATCATTTTCAAACAAATCAGAAATCCACGGTATACATACAATATGATGATTTTCTAGAATCTTAGTATAATCATATCTCAATCAAAATGAGAAATATAATTTGAGGATATATCACCAAATTCTGCAAAAAAAAAAAAAAAAGGAAATGAAAAAGTAAAACCTGGTCTTCCAAAGTAAGACGCATATACTGTGTTTAGTCAATATATTTGTCACAAAATGCAAATGGTATTTGTACAACTCCTAGGAGCGAAGATACATCAAAGATAAATTGAGGAGAGAGAACAATGCAAAAGATGAACAGTCCACTAAAATTTTAGGATAATACACCTTCCAAGGTATTATAGAAATCCATTTTCTAGGAGCATGGAATTGCTTGTCCGCTGTCCCTTTTCTTCATGGGCAACATTAGAAAAACAATGGGGGAAAAATTGCAAAAAGGTAATGCTCTTAGCCCACAAAAGTTGCACACGTGTCATAGGCACAGAATCTGAACGGTCCACGTGATGCAACACCCCTTGAAACCTCACAAGCCTAGTTTTCAGCCTGATCCAAAACTCTAGTGGGCCATAGCAAAGAGAAATGCAAATCAAGGGAGGACATTGTTTCCTTTTGCCATGGCCCACCAGAGTTTTGTATCGGACTGAAAATTGGGCTCATGAGGTTTCAAGGGGTGCTACATCACGTGGACTGTTCAGATTCTGTGCCCATGACACGTGTGCAAAGGTGCGCACGTAAGAAGGTGTGCAGGTGACCATTCCTCTCTCTCTCTCTGTGTGTGTGTGTGTGTGTGTACATATATATACGGAGAGAGAGAGATGCTTACCTGCGCACTGGTTCTCACGAGAACTCGTGAGAACTTTTTCAGAACTCATCACACGTGCTGTGGGCCCAAAATATGAACCATCCATGTGATGCAACACCCCATGAAACCCCCGAGACTTGACTTTCGCTCTAATTCAAAACTTTGGTGGGCCATGGAAAAAGGAAATAGTTTCCTCCCTTGATTTGTCTCTCTCTTTTTCCATGGCCCACCAAAGTTTTGGATAAGGGTAAAAGTCGGGCCCTGGGGGTTTCATGGGGTGCTGCATCACATGGACGGTTCAGATTTTGGGCCCACATCACGTGTGATGAGTTCTGAAAAATTCTCACGAGTTCTTGTGAGAACTGGTGCGCAGGTGAGCATTCATCTCTCTCTCTCTCTCTCTCTCTCTATATATATATATATATATATATATATATATATATATATATATATATATATATATATATATATAGCCTGCCTCCGAGTTGGCATCTCTATGCGGATCAAGGAAGGAAAACTGAAAATTCTGATACACCTCTCGATATTCAAAAATACAATGCAGAGGCCTTCACCGAAAACCATCGCCACAGTTTCTGCCCATCTCATTACATTAGATGAAACACAAAGGGGGTGAGGGAACTTGAGGCAGGCTCCTCGCATAGAGAAATAGCATGAACCTCTGCCTCTTTAAAACAAGAATTGCCCACATTGATTTCACCTCTCCAATGCTGGAGAAGAACCTAAAGAGATACCACTTCCTCATGAATTTATCTTGAATTGGGATCTTTTGTTTCAGCTTTATCCCAGTTTTGCCAAGGGAGCAACCCCATTTTCAACCTTGAATTGGTCAAACTACGCCAAATTTCTTTGTTTTTGCGGAAGATTAGATCCAGTGACAGGGGGTCTATGGCTACCCAGTATTGCACACCATCATTTAGCTATTGCAATTCTCTTCCTGATAGTTGATCACATGTATAGGATCAATTGGGGCATCAGTCATGGTCTGAAAGATATTTTAGAGGCTCACAAAAGTCCATTTACAGGCCAGGGTCTACGTTAAGCTCTTCAACCATTGTTTTAGCTCACCATATGTATTCCATGCCCCCCTAGATACCATTGACACCGGTTTATCATGGATTACACTAGAATTCTTCATCAAAATTGAGCTTCTGAAAGCCCAATGGAGGAATCTGCCCAGCCACTCTCCCCTCCTCAATGTTTCCATTAATATTAATGAGTTTAGCAAAGGACATTTGCTGAAATAATTGCTGGTGTAGACACAATTATGGAAGGAAAAAAAAAACTCAAGACACGACTTGATGTAATACCAGACATTGTGTAGGGCTGTCAGCAGACACTGGACCCACAGGTACAGAACATACCTGAGCTAATTTAAATGGGTCTGAGTCAAATTCTCTGACCCATTTAAAAATTGGGTTGGGTTAGAATACACCATTAGGTGTGCTGTCCCAGGTTGATCCTGGAGCCCAAAAATCAGGCCAACCAGACACTCAGGTGGGCCAAACTTGTGGTGAAGATGTAAAATCATGCCTAAAGACTATAAATTCACCTGGTGTAGCCCACCTGAGTTTTGGAATGGACAACTTTTGGTGTTCCTTCATCCTAGTGGGGAGTGTCTGATGAATGGATTGGATGGCATATACACAATATGATAGGCTCCACAAACAGCATGGAAGATTTTGTTGGGTTGGGCATCCCCTACCAACTGTTCCCCTGTGAAGTGGCCGCCTGAGTATCTGATTAGGCTGATTTTTAGTCCAATGGCCTAACATCGAAGGGCACATCTGACTGACAGATGGATATCACGCACACATCATGGTGGCCCCATAGAGGTCAACACTACTGTAAGTTACAGTGGTGTTGACACCATAGGATCACTCCCTCCTTGCCTACAGATGGATGTCACGCACGCATCGGAGGCTACGGTAGTGTCGACCCTACTGTATCCATCCCTGACTCCGTTTGTGTGTGAACATATACATAAACACACTAAAAAGGGGAGACACCATCCCTCCCTCTCTCCCTCCCCCTTTGTTATAGTGTGGATTCCCTCTGCTTCGGGACCAGAATCATCTCCACGTTGGGAACTAAACAACATGTGTGAAGTGCCCAACACACAAAACTCGAATATTTTAAAACTGTAACTCAATTGATCAATGAACAGGCCTCATTTTCAGCCAACAACATGAACATGGTGAGACCCATCTGATGGACACTTAGATCTCATTCGTGTGCCACTTACATGGTTGGTGTATAGTTGGCCTCTCCCTTGTGTCCAAGAGCTTATAATAAACATAACAACTAAGTTTTTTAAGCATTAAGAGAATGTGATGGCAAATAAGCAGGCAATAAGAAATTGTACATGTGACAAAAACTCAATTTGAATTGTATAAATTGTGGGCCTCTATTTATATAATTTTATAAACCAAAAGTTATACTAATAAGATTTTCCAATTGGACAATTGATGGGCATTTAATAAACGGTTTTAGTGTAAGCTACTCAATATCCTAAATTTGATAAGTAAATGTCCATTAATCAGTGCACATCCACTATCTTAGTGGATGTTTGTCTTTCTTGTCCTTTTTAACTTCTTCATTAAAGGTTCTTAATGAGAAATCCTTGGAAATGTACTGTGATTGAGAATATTGGGACTGAGAAACTTGGGATCAGGAAGTAAGATCTCGTAGGGATCGATGGCTGGAGATGGAAGAGGCAATAAGAGAGAAGGACAAGGTTCTTCACCAAGGATAGGACCCCCCTGCCTGTGGCGTAGGGGTGGTAGCGGCGGAGTGATGAGGAGATGGGTGATTGTGGAATATGGGGACTGAAAAGGACTCCTCCTTCAGCCAGGACAAGGTTACCTTAGTAAGTCCTCTGGCCATGGGGGAAGTGGTAGCTTTCAGGGATGTTCACAACAAGGGCTTATGAAAAAATGGAGTATGCTTTTGTTCCCCCTATGGGGGGCAATCAATGCAAGAACAACAACATCCCCCACAACCGGATTCAGCATGAGGGGGAGCAAGACTGGGTAGTTGTGGAAACGAGGAGGAAGAAAACTCATTAAGGAGATGAAAGCGGTCCTCTCTTCCATGCTAACTAGAACGAGACCAATTTCTCTAGGGTCTTCGGTTGATCTGGGAATATATTGGATGTTTCCATCCTGAGAGTCAAAGGATCCTCTACCATAAGGGGATTTGCATTTGTAAGGATGGAAAAAGCATCATATCTCGCGATCACCATTAAAGCCTTGAACGGTAAGAAGTTCCTAGGTAAGGCCATAAGAGTGCAAACAACATATTTTGTGCCGTCGGAGGTTATCAAGGAGAGATCTGGTAAAGGGTGTCCAGCCATATATGGTTCTAGTGATGCAAGGTCCTCCATGCCCCACCCGAGGCCTCCTATGGAATGAGTTGGTAGCGGGAGAGCTCCCGCTCCTTTAAAGATACCCTTCTAGGTCCTAACCCCTCTGGTCTTCTAAAGGGTGGACAGGAGGGCTCTGCCCCAGGTCTAGGTCAATCAACACCCCTTCCTCCACCACCTTTGTGCCCCTCTAAGGGACCGTCTCCCCTAAGATAGTTATGCCCCATTTGGTAGTCTCTAAGGTTGTGGAGGGGCTCCATTGGAGTTTGGTGGTGAGAATTAACTTAGGGTTCTCTTTGCAAGATCTAGTAGTCTAGTTTCTATTTTGTTGCAATTTAGACCCTGGAGATTTCATTCTCTGTTACCTGAATCATTGATTGGTCTGGGTATCCCTAAAGAGTCAGAGGACTTAGATATGATCATTTTCTTTGGGCACATTCACCAAGTGGGGTCGGTTGCATCCATTGTCAAATGGTCGGATTGGTCTCTATTTAGGTCCTTCAATGTCTGGTTTCATTTCCCCCAAATTCCTCTTGAACTTTGGTCTTTTGAATTCTTTCGTTCCATGGGTTCATGTTTTGGTGAAACCTTGGTTACAGATGAGGTCTCCAAGAAATGGGAGCAGCTACGTGTGGCGAGGCTTCTCATTCGAGTCAAGAACTCGGTCCCGATGCCATCGGAGATACAAGTGATAGTTGGAAGATCGTCGTTTGTTATCCTTGTCCTGAAGGAGGGTTCCTCAGCCTTCCTCTCCTGGAGACGTGCTGCTGCAGTTTGTATCCATGGTGTTTCTTAGGCTCCTGCTCCATCTTCGACGTCGATGGTCGCTGCTGACATCCTGCCATCCAGTCCAGTGGCTAGCCCGACCTTCATTTGGAGCTTATCTGCATGTGAATCGTGCCAAGGTCCACTAGTGACACACACAGACCATGCGCTTCGTATGACCTCGAGTGAGGCTGAGGAGGCTCCACGTGGCCCGAGGGATACGTTCCACCTGCCCTTCTCTCGCTTTCCACCCTCGGTCCTATCAGACTTAAGCATTTGTCCTTAGCCCTCACATGCTCAGTCCTCGAGAGCAGGCGTGGAGTAAGTATTGGACATGAATATCCTTTCTCTGATGTCGGACCTACACACAACCCCGTCATCGGGGCCGCCCTCTGTTCCCGAGATGAGATTATTGAGCGACACATTGCCTATATCATCTCCTTAGGAACAATCTTGTGTTCTCAACCGGCTCGAAGATGGCTTCTCACTCCCAAGTGTGTTCTCGCTTTTCCTCTTGTTGCCTACTACAATTGTAAAGCATTCGGGGCCCAAGGAACGTGTGTCAAAGATCAAGGAGCCTTTCTTGGAATGTTTGCGTGTTGGGTTGCCCTCTCAAGTGAACCATTGTGAAGGAAACTTGTAACAAATTGAAAGCTCATTTTATTGTTATGAATCCAAGTTGTGTTCCTTGGATTGAAAGTTAGTCATATTTGTTTGGGGTTGTAAGGGGGTCGAATAGGAAGCCCTGACACTGTGCGGTTGGTCGGGGGCATTCTAGTGATGTAGGACTCTGCATCCTAGAAAAAGGAGGAAAGTTGGTCAGGTGAGTTTGTTAACTTAGTCTTCATTGAAATTTCTTCGGGTTTTCAATGGGTATTTTCTAGTGTTTATGGTCCTACCCGTCCCTCCCGCAATGCTTCCTTTTGGGCAGAGTTGTTCTCTATTTGGGATAGATGGCAACTCCCTTGGTGTATTGCTAGTGACTTTAATGTTACCCGCTTTGTTCATGAAAAATTGAAGTGAGATAGGTTTATAGCCAGCATGCGAGGTTTCTTTGAATGGATCCAGAAACAACTTGGTAGACCTCCCTATGGAGATATAAAGTTTTCCTGCTCTAATAAGCGTGTTCCCCCAACTATGTCTTTGTAGACCATTTCTTGGTTTCTCCCCAATTAAATTAAGAAACTCCCCATTTTCCAGCCAAAGTGGGTTGCCCCAAGCCTATGCCAGATCACTGCCTAATTATTTTGGAGGTAGATGAAATCAATTGGGGCCCTAAGCTGTTCAAGTTCGAGTTGGCTTGGCTTGAACTGGAAGGGTTTTAGACCATGGTAGACGAGTGGTGGTCCTCTTTTTCAGTCAAAGAAAAACCGGGATATTTTTTTTTCCAGAAAATGCAGATGCTCGAGGAGAAATTGAAGGTGTGGCACCGTGAGATCTTTGGTTAAAGAGAAAAGGAGATGGGGATCCTTGTTGAGCCAGATTTGGGCCCTGGACATTAAAGGAGGGACCCTTTCAGAGGATGAAGCTTCTTCAAGAACTAAGTTATTATCAGAGTATTCAGGCAAGATTTCCGAGGAAGAAATAAAGTGGTGCCAATGCTCTAGAGCAGTATGGCTAAAGGAGATAGAAACACAAGATTCTTTCACGTTATAGCCAGTGCTTGTGCGAGGTGTAACTCTATTTCTTCTATTATGGTCGAGGTCAAAGACTAACTCAAAAAAACTCTATCTCAAAGGTTGTTGTTTCGTTTTACTCCCTCCTGCTTTTGGATGATAACCTTGATATAGGCCTTTGTTAGATGATATATCCTTCTACCAGTTCTCTCCCAAGGATAGAGACACTTTTAAGAAGGATTTCCTCCCTGAAGAGATTAAGGTTGTAGTCTTCGATCTCGGAAGGGAAAAAGCCCTTTGCCCCGAAAAATTTCCTCTAGTATTTTTCCAATCCTTTTGGGATATGGGGAAACAAGATGTCTTTGACTTTGTCCAAGAGTTCTTTCACTCTGGTTGAATTCCGTCGGAAATGGGAAGCTCTTTCATTGCATTAGTCCCTAAGCAGGAGGGAGCTGAAAGCCTCAAAGTCTTTCGGCCAATTAGCCTGATTGGCAGCCCCTACAAGATAATCTTGAAACTGCTTAGCTCTAGAATTAGGTTGGTCCTCACCAATGTAATCTCCACTTTCCAGAGTACCTTTGTTTTTGGGAGACAAATTCTAGATTGTGCTCTGCTTGATCATGAGTCCATGGATTCCTATCATAGGGATGGTAAAAAAGGAATTCTTTACAAATTAGACCTTGAAAAAGGTTATGATCATGTCAACTGGAAATTTCTAGATTACATGCTCAACCATTGGAGTTTTGGGGACAAGTGGCGTGGGTGGATCCATAATTGTATTTCTTCAGCCAGGTTGTCTATTATCCTGAACGGCTCCCCCTTTGGTTTTTTGAAGTCCTCTAAGGGCCTTTAGACAAGAAGATCCCATGTCTCCCTTCCTCCTGTTTAAGGCCCTTAGCAGAATGCTTTCTAGGGGTCAAGAAGTGAGGCTCTTTTATGGTTTTTTGGTGGACAATTTCTAACAAAGAATTAGCCACCTCCAATTCACAAATGATACTCTTCTTTTATGCGACCCTTCTAACTCCATGGTGGATTGTTTAGCATGACTACATGCTAGTTCAAACTAGTGTCAGGTCTTAAGCTTAACCAAGCCAAGAATGAATTCTTTGGCATCCATCTATCCCAGAACGAAGTGGCCTCTCTTGCCCATGCTTTTCAGTGTCGGGTGGGCTCCCTCCCCTCTGCTTACTTAGGCCTTCCATTGTGCATTGAGAAGTCAACTGATACAGGACAATTAGCCACTTGCTCTAAATGCTCGAACTGATAGAGCATGGTGAATCAATCTCTTTATCTCATAGCCCAGGCCCCACATCTCATGGGTTAGTACCTCGGCCTAACCCCCCTCGTGGGCCCCACATCACATGGGTTCTGCCTCACACGGGCCGCCCACCTCCGGTGTGCCCCTGCATCCCACATGCCACCCCACTCGAGCCCGACATGAAAATGCCTCTGCATTAATCACCCCTGGTGAGGAGTCTCAAACACGAGACCCTCCGCTCTGATACTAATTTGATGTAGGACGACTAGCCACTTGCTCTAAAGCTCGAACTAATAGAGCATTGCGAATCAATCCCTTTATCTCATAGTCAGGCCCCACATCCCATGGGTTAGGACTTCGGCTGAAACCCCCTCGTGGCCCCCATGTTACATGGGTTTCGCATCACACGAGCCACCCGCCTCACACGGGCCGCCCACCCTAAGTGTGCCCCTGCATCCCATAGGCCACCCCACCACTCGAGCCTGGTGTGAAAATGCCCCTGCATTACCAACTCTACACCTTTCGAAAATTGTCCTTGAAAGGATGGAGCAAAAGCTCTCTCCATGGAAAAGCAATCGTCTATCTCTGTGGGGGAGAATTTCTCTCATTAAAGACTCTTTCCAACCTCCCTATGTACTATATGTCTTTATTCCACTATCCTAAATCAGTTCTGCTTAAGATCAACAGGCTCTGGAGGAATTTTTTGTGGCAAAGGGGATCTCTCTCAAGAAAATTTCCTTTGCTAAGATGGGAAGAGGTTTGTAAGCTTGTGGGAAGGAGGATCGGGTATCAAACAGCTAGATTTGGTTAATTCAACCTTCCTAGGTAAGTAGGCTTGGCGTTTTGCCACGGGAGAAGTTGCCTTGTGGAAATCTATTATTAGGGCCAAGTATGGTGTTGATTAAGGTGGTTGGAGATCCAAAAGCTCATCCCAGTATAGGATGTCCAATCTTTGGAAAGAGATCCATAGGGTGGGTGATTTGGTATTCCAGAATCCTTTGTTTTCTGTGGGGAATGGAAAAAATATTAGTTTTTGTCTTGACCCTTGGTGTAGCTCCAACCCCCTTGCATCTTCCTTCCCAGCCTTGGCATGGATTTCTTCCTCCCCTTAGGCCTTTGGGTTTGAGTATTTTTTCATGCTTGGCTAGGGAGGAGCTTGGTCCCCTTTTTTTCACAGAAACCTTAGGGATAATGAATTAGCGGAATTCATTTCTCTCCTTTCTCGGTTGCAGGGCTTTGTGTTGGACCCTAAGGCTGAAGATGCAATCATATGGAGTCCTATCAAGTATGGCATGTTCTCTATCAAGTCTTTCTACAACACCCTTGCTTACCCGGAAGCTCCTAGCCTTCCCAGCTGCACTGCTTTGAATTGGACTTACGGAGCACCCTTGAAAGTGGTCGTTTTCATCTGGCTGGCTACAAGAAATCGCATTATAACCATTGATAATCTCTAGAAGAGAGGCCTCTACCTCCCCAATGTTTGCCCTCTTTGCATGGCGGATGCAAAGTCCGTTGACCGCCTCTTCATTCACTACCCATTCTCTATGCATATCTGGAATGGTATTCTTCAGCAGGCGGATGTTGCTTGGGTGGTGCCGTTTCATATTCAAGATCATCTTCGTTCTTGGGAAGTTGGAGGAGGAAGGAAGCTTGGCATAAGAGATGCAAAATTGCTTTCCTTGCTGTGTGTTGGGCTTTATGGCTTGAAAGGAACAGTCGGAGTTTGAAGATAAGCCCTCTTCCCAGGGTTGGCTTCTTTGTAAAGTGTACCATTGGATTAAGGACTGGGCTCTTTGAGTGTCTATTGGGTTGGGTCCAGAGTTCATGAAACTCTTTTGTGGAATTGTTTTTCCTTATTTTCTTTTTAATTTTCCTTTCTTGTTGTTTGCTTTGTTTCTGTTTTTGGCTTTGCCTAATTAATATAATCTCATCTTTCAAAAAAAAAAAAAAAGTCCATTAAGCAGATGATAAGATTCCTCAATCATCTGACTTTGAGGTTCTGACCTATCCATGATAGGTCCTCCTCATAACTTGTACAATTTATTTTCAGCAAATGCATGTTGCGTGTGCAATTTCTGATCACTTGAGTGTTAGCTGCCATGCTCTGATGGATTATCAAATAATGTGGCAAAGAAGTCAATTCAAGCTAAACCATCCAAATCATGGGCTACTGTAGATCATGAACCAATAGCTACACTTTTACACAATGATTTGCTTTTCTATGAACAGATGTCCATTAATCAAAAGCTTGGGATTGCTCAATCAATGCCCTCCTTTTCAACCTACCAGGACCCTAACCTGATCAGTTGACACCTGACAGTACTATCCTAGGGTCTTGTAACACGATTATGACTTTGGATGGTGCTGACAGTCTAGTACACATGAGAGGTGATATTGCAAAAGAAACATCAATTAAAAATCTATTCTATTTGATTCAAGAAACTCTAGAGCAATTTTACAGGTACACCATGACAAACTTGGGGACCCTTGGACACGCCAAAACACCATTTGGATGGAGCGCCTTGGTGATGTCATAAAAAGTGTCATTTGTCGGACACTTCAACTGGTAATTTATCATGTAGTCAACTGCATATGGTCATTCTTCATACACAGAATTGATGGTCAAGAGAGCTCTCAAAGTGAATTGTTTTGTTACCTGGGCTCTTCAGTGTTAAAAATGGATGGAGATTGATGAGGTTTTTTTTAATAACACACCCATATAACATTTTAGGGATTTTTACAACACATTTATTTTACTAGGTCAAATGGGGCATAGTGTTGGGCATGTTGGGCAATTAAAAGGCAAAATGAGCACATGTTGATATTGCATAGATGAGCATGTTGAGATAGATGTGTGGGAAGGCTAAGAAGGACATAATTAAGAATGAGGTCAGCCAAAGAAGCCTAAGAGTAGTTCTGATAATAGATAAAATGATGGGGGGTATATTGAGATGGTTTAGTAATGTGCAACAAATATTGGAGACGGTTTTGGTAAGTAGAGGACTGCTTAGGGTTGAAGAGCTTGATAAGAAGATCAGTTGGAAAGGCCTAAAAGGACTTGCATTGAGATGGTGAGAAGGGATATGAAGGATTATTGACTTACCGAGGGCGAGGATAGACCCTTCGATAGGAATGACTAGCAAATCTAGATTAGTAAAGCTGGCCCCAAATAGTATGGAAAAAGCTTTTTTTTTAGAGGCAATTTGGAAAAAAGCTATGATGATGGTATCATAGATTTATAATTTTCAGGAAATAACAAACAAGCTAAAACGATAATCGCGGAGGATCAAGTTTGGGAGAAATGATAATGTAGCTGAGTTAAGCAGATAAATGTGATTGCCATGTTCAGGACACACAAAACAGATCAAGAGTACAGACTGAGCAATGCACAACATTCAGCAGCAGCGATTGCTTTATCGAATTTCACATATTGGTGACAACAAGAAGTGTGCAGTTGAATCTCTTTCCCTAGGAATTATGACCCAAATGCCTCGACATTGAAGTTCACGCTTCAATCTTACCACCAAAGAAAGACTGGAAGAAAAGAAACACAAACAGGAAGGGGAGGGAAAAAGGGTAAAAGACAAGGAAAGAAAAAGTGCTAGCACCAAGTCAAACTCATAAAATAAATAAATAAATAAATAAATAAAAGTTGTACAAAAGAGTTTGAAGAAATACAGCGAAAAAAGTGAGATGCAGATTCGATAGATATCTTCACTGTATGAAGTAATAATACCTGGAATTCAGCTCTTTGGCCCAGCAGGATCAGGACTTTGCCAATTTCACGTAAGGCAATGAGAGTCAAGTGCACATTTAGTTCAACAGCTTCAATCTCTTCCTGAATGCGTAAAATAATTTTTGAGATCTGCTCTTTTGAGGGACTACTTCCCCGACCAGATATTGGAAACACACTATCAACAAGATCTGAAAGGCGGCGCAAGCAGTCTTTCTTAAATTCCGTCTGGAATATGTCAATGGCAGCAACCATTTGACCTTTTCCTTCTGATGTGATAGCTGGGAGGACCCCTTTGACATCAGTGTCCTGTGAAATCCTTTCAAGAAGAGTCTCTATCATGGTGAAGAGTTTAGGGAAGCCTGAAGTAAATGTTTCTTTGACAAAACTTGATGCAGTGAAAGCAGACTTCATTTGGTTCGCAAAGGCTTTCACAAGTGCTTCCCAAACTTGATCTGTTAGCATAGGATCACCCTCCTGCACAAAAATCATTGACTGAGTTTAGCCAAATCAAAGATTGACAATATCATGGAATAGAAGACTTAGGCCCTGTTTTGTTGCCACTTAACTATTAACTAAAATGAGATGAAATCATTTTTAAGTGGCAACCAAACAGGGCCTGAAAGTTACACTTGTAGCAAATGAAGTGAAGGTACACCATATGCACAATCAAACAATGTACCAGTCCAAAACTACCACCAGCACAAGACATTTTCAGGTACAAGAGTGTTCCATTCTTCTTGTCACATGCATATCCTCACATTTCATAGTAAAAAAATAACACCTTCATCTGTTCTCATTCACTGGAGCAGATTACAGCGAACAAACCATCCTTCATCCTTTTTTTTTTTTCAAAGATAACTGAAATTTTATTAGTCAACGGAGAAAAAACAAAACAAATACAAGAGGGGCGTCGAGAAGACGGCCCACACTATCCAAGAAAACCCAAATTACACTCCTTTAGCTTAGGATCACAAGAGGCCCATTTGATAACCAAGTTCCTTGCCCCAAGGGAAATGCTCGCACAAATGTAATAACCCAATTTTTTTATGCACGTGACCATCCACCGTACACTCATGCATTTCCCCCACCATACCATCCACCACACACGTGATCAAGGTATGTAATCACCCATTTACCCGTCGTTTATACCCTACACAATTGACCAACCAAATACATCACAACCGTCCACCTATTAACGATATAACTCACTAATGCAACATAATTGTTTACATGCATGTAGCATGAATAGATATTAAGAGCATACATGGTTAAGAGTATGCATTCAACGTTTCCTTTTTAATTAAAGTGTATGTTATAAATGTTTTTTTTTTTTAATAAAACAAATGAAACACCTGCATGTGTTGGTCACGCGGGTGTGTGGATTTTAGAATGTACAAGGCGCATGATCAGGATTGGTGATCAATAATCTAGACTGTCCATTATACCTAACAGCCTAACTATTATAAAATATCCAAGTTACAAGATTAGTTGACCATCCATTTAATAACTAAAACCAATAGCATACAACCATTAAATTCATACGCAAAACCATCAGTGTCCATAAAACTTCAAAATCCATCAGCTACCCAAATCCATCCATCTATTTGATCCATCCATCTAATCAATCGACCATTGTACATCAATGATTTCATGTGTACACCTATGTATACACTGCTCACACATGAGCAACATATACATACTTTGCTAAGCATCACAATCGTATCATACACACACGTGGGTCCATTGTTATAATCAATGAGTAAGTGCTTTAAGGGTACATTTAGGTGATCTAAGCATCTATACATTTAAGGTATGTTTTAGTCACTGTAAATATGTGTGTATGGCGGGACCCATCTATTATAAATAGGGTCGTAGGTGTAGGTTCAAGTATAACAACGTGAAAAAAAAAAAAAAAAAAAATTCAAAAAAAGAAATTCAAAAAAGGGCTTCTTAAAGTTTTTGTCAGGTAGGTGATCTCAACCTAAAGTTTGAAATTTTCAGCTTATTATTTTATTTAATCCAAAATTTAATAATAAGATTGTTTAAATTAGTTTCAGATTACTTATATAATTATTGATGTGATTGATTTTTTTTTTCAATTAAGATTTATTTATTTAGCTTAATTTTTAAAATTTTAAAATATATCTTAAAATAATTGTTGAATTAAATCATTTTGGTTCATAGTATAATCCTAATTTAATATTCAAATTATAAAAAAATGAATCTTATTTAGCTTAGAATATAACATAACTCAATCAATAAATTATTGAAAGCATAATTTGATTTAAATTTTAAATTAAAAATCTAATTTTAATTTTGAACTTTTAAAATTTAATAATGTAAATAAATTTTGTTATTAAACTATCCAAATTCATAAGATTTGGAATTTATTTAATAAATTTGTAGTATTATAATTTGATTGATTTAAATCAATTTCACCAAAAGTTAAATTTAAATATGAATCAATCTCTTAATTGTAAAAGTACTTGGTTTATATAAATTTGTTAAATTTTGATCAGAACAATAAAAAATGTATTTGTTAAGTTTATATTATAAATTAAATAAATTTAAAATTTTAGAATTTAATGTGTGTGTGTGTATACTTTTTTTTTGGTTAATATAAAAAATATGATTTAAGTAAAAATTTTGATTTAATTAAAGTTAGAATTTAAAATAATTTTTTATATACATTATCAAAATTTGAAAATTCCTAAATTTAATAATAATAAATTAAAAATATTGTATTTAAGGAATTCAATTATTAAAGTTTCAATGAAGTTATATATAAAATTATTAATTAGAAATTAAAAAAAAAATGTTGATATTTTGAGAATTCAATAAAGTAATTATTGATTTTTATAATAGATTAGGAATATTATTTTAAGACTAGTAAAAGCATGAGAATAAATTCATGATAGCTTATGTTGATATTTTCGATTGTAAAACAATGATTATCTTATATGTATTTCTAGCATTCATTAAGCATCGATATTGATATGTTGGATGTAATGTAAATAAGTAGGGTGATCGTGTCCCTTGAGTGGAAGACTCTAAAGCCAGCAAGTAGGACGATTGTGTCCCTTGGGTGAAAGACCTTAGAACCCACTGGATCCTTTGGAGTCTTCTTTATATACGACATATAAGTACAATTGTGTGCGCGGACATACATCAGAGGTACAACTAGAGCAGTAGTCTGACCAACCAGTGTATCAATGGGTCCCTCACCACGAGGTACTGGTGCGTGGACGTTAATACAACGCGTTCATCCATTTGGGTACAATGTTGTAAGAGATTACAGATATTGTTTATGAGAATTTATAAAACGTAACACATGCATAACATATTTACGATTTTGGTGTTTAAATTCATGTTATTTTATTATCTGTATTCTATTTTTCTCTCTTGTTTATAAAAAATTGATATAATCTAAGCATTTTAAATTTTGGTTAAAAAATGATCCTACCAGGCTGTTATGCTCACTCTATTACAAAAAAATACACAGGTGCAAAGCTGGAATACTACGAGCATGCGAGGCTTTACTATTAGTTTTTTTTTATAGCAAATTAGGTTTAGTTTGAATTTCAATTCAGTTTTGTTCTTTAAGTTTAGTTTGAATTCCAAATTTCGATTTAGGAAAAAAAAATAGAAAACATTATATTATTTCAACAGTATTTTCCCTTTAGATGACTCTGAATATCTATTAAATTTGATAGAATTATGTGGATTATAATAAATATTAATCTATTAAAACTCACGAACTTGGGATTCGGGTCCCGAATACTCTACTCGGGTACCCGAATGTTGGGGCATGACACTTGCTCATATTAGAGAAGCACCTCGCATTTCTTTCTTCCCAAACTACCCACCAAATAGCAAGAAGCGCCATTTTCCAAAGGCTCAATCTACCTTTCCCAATGCATGCTCCAAAACCAAGAGGGTATGACACAGTCCACTTTATTTGGTGTAGCCCATTTCAACCGAAAGCAACCAAACGTATCAGCCCAAATATTCCTAAGAGAGGAACAATGCAAAAGGAGATGATCCACCGATAGCTCATCATGGATACACAAAAGACAAATATTAGGGTACACCATCCCTCTTCTGAAGATTGATGGTGAGAACTTTCTTTCTTCCCACCAACCAACCAAATGCTATTACTTTTGGAGGGGCATTAATATGCCAAACAAAACTCGAACCCGGGAGAATTAGTGATCTCTAGTAGAAGAATAGAGGACTGTTGAACTTGCTCACAGTCATTGCATCTCTCTCTCTCTCTCTCTCTCTGCGCTTCGAACTTTCATTCTGATACGTTGAATCTTATTGCAATTAGTTTCTTCTTTGATCTAGTTGCATTACAATGACTTTTCTATGCGCTTCGAACTTTCAGTCTGATACGTTGAATCTTATTGCACTTAGTTTCTTCCTTGATCTAGTTGCATTACAATGACCTTTCTAAGGTTGTGTTTGGTACTTTGGTTGCACCAATTTCATGATATTTCCCGATTAACCAAACACATCTTGAAATAAAATCAAATAAATTGAATCCCGTTTTGATCTCAACGCAAAACACCCAGAATTCCAACCCCAATAGTATGGCAAAATTCAACATGATGGATAATTCCAACCCCAATAGTATGGCAAAATTCAACATGATGGATAATTCCGACCCCAATAGTACGGCAAAATTCAACATGATGGATAATAGTAACAAAAACCAGAAAAATAATAATAATAATAATAAAATAAAAAAAAGGGCCAATGTGATTTCTCATAAAGTGAAAGATAGGATTAGAAAACCGAGTAACCGACCTGCAAGACCTCGTCGAGGAACAGGGCATGTGTGAATGGGTCCCGTTTCTTCAACAGTACCCTCTGCAAGTGCCAGACAGCCACCATGATCGAATGCAGCTGATCTATACAACTCCCCATCCTCTGCCAAAGCCCCTCCTTTGCTTTAGACCCCCCACCAATCTGAGGCGTCCCACTCCTGTGTATGCCCCCCGGGCCAAAATTCCCTGATGATGCCACTGATATAGCTTTCATATCCAAAGCAGAACTCAAGCTCTTCACCGCCTGGTTTTTGTACCTGTTAACCAATCCGTCCACAGTCGATCGCAATTCCCCCAAATTGTAGAAAACTTGCAGACCGCTGCCAACCTCGGCCTGATTCAACCCCTCCATACCCCTATCCAAAACCTTCATCCCCTCCGCACGGAGCCGGGTCCCAGTCTCCGCCAGCCACACCATCTCCTCGTCAATGACCGAGATCCCCGAGAGCCCATTCTCCTCACACATGCTCTCGATTTCATGATGCAGCTGCGCGGCCTTGGCAAGGTCCAATCTCTCAGACTCAGCCCCGGCAGAGGCCATCAGATCCTTGAGCTTCTTCGAAAGCCGGACGACGCGGACAGTGAACTGAAGGAACTCGGCAGTTGCGTGGAGGTTGGAGAGTTGGACAGTCTTGGTACGGATTTGGCGGTGGGGATCGGCGATCTCGAGGCGGATGCGGCGGACGGAGGATTGGAGGGTGGAGATGCCGGATCGGACGACGGAGAGGGCGGACTCGGCGTCTTTGAGGGAGGAGAGCTGGGCGAGGAGGTCGTCATGGCGGGAGAGGACTTCAGAACGGAGCTGCTTCTCGAGTAGGCGAATGCCGTCCTCGAGCTTCTCGGCACGGGCGGCAGCGGAGCCGGAGCTGAGAGCTTGGGAGGAGAAGCGAGTGGAATCGAAGTCGGGGGAGAGGAAAACGGAGAAGACGGGATCGGACGAGAATGCGTCAAGAGGGGAGGAAGAAGCAGATGACGGAGTAGATGTGGTGGTGGTGGTGATAGAAGGGAGACTAGATGAGCGGTCTTTGAAGGTGGAGAGCCGTTGGAGAGGGGAAGATGAGAGACGATGGAGAGATGGAGACGAAGTAGCTGCTGCCATGGATGGAGAGAGGAAAACTGGGTTTTGATCTTCTTCTTATTGGGTTTTGTTCTAATGTTTGTCTTTTCTAGGGTTTTCGGAGATGGAGGAGGGTGGAAGAGGTCGGATTTTGGGAGGAGACTGAAATGAGCTTGTGTTCTAACAGACTCCGGAGTTTTCAAACCGGACCGGACCGGGCCGGCCGTTGTAGCGGTTTGGATTCTTATAAGAGAAGAGAATGAAGGTATTCTTCTATATGGCCGCTTGCATTTTCAGCTATGTACCAAAAAACTCCCACGTTTAAACTATTTCCCAAAACTCGCCTATAGTTTAATAGTTTTCATCCTTATACATGAAACCGCTAGCCGTTAGCCTCTC
The DNA here is from genome assembly GCA_030180095.1 of Magnolia changhungtana. NCBI lineage: Eukaryota > Viridiplantae > Streptophyta > Magnoliopsida > Magnoliales > Magnoliaceae > Magnolia > Magnolia changhungtana. The sequence continues at coordinate 10,251,218 of JASAUF010000411.1, read as the reverse complement.
GTGAGTATTGTCACCTTCCTGTTATGTACTAGAACCTCTCACTTTTAATTATTTCTCATAGTTTGCATCATTGGACATTAAATGGGTTCCTGTATTTTGGTATTGCAAAAAAAAAATAAAAAAGCTCTCACCGCCAATGCATTCTCCTGTTACGATTGTATCCATGGACCCCTGACCATACATAAGGCCGCCGTGTTGTTTGTGAGAAATCCACCCCCTCTATATGTTTTGCCCAAAAATGAGACAGATCCAAAGATCAAAATGATCCTACAATGGCTCCAAGAATTTTCAGTGGTGGGTGTTTAATCCCCACTATTTCCTGTTGTTTGCCCCTAAAATGAGTACAATGCTCTAAAATGAACAGGCAAAATAGATTAAACGGGTGAATTTCTCACTAACATTCTTTGGCCCCTAAATATATCAACTATGGGCGTTAATCTCCACTGTTCATGTTCCTTTGGCCTACTCGCTTTGCCTCATTTTAATCCTATGACCTAAAATGAAATGATGATTAAATTTGTTACAAATATTATAGTGGACTCTACCTATGGTCAAGCAACCCTCATCTTAAATGTCCACCAAACATTTGCTCTCACTTGATTGATGTTGATCACTTGGCTAACCTAGCCCTGACAATACGTGGGGCCTACTTTGATATTTGTGAGAAATCTATCCGTCCATTCGTTTCTTTCCAGCTCATTTTAGGGCATGGGTCAAAAAAATGAGGTAGATCAAGAGCTCAAAGTCGGCCCTAGGATGGCTTGAAATGTTTCAATAGTGGTTTCCAAGGGGGTAGCCCACTAGTGCTTTTTATTGGCCTCATTTTTGGCCCTTGCCATGAAATGAGCAGGGGAAAAAAGATGGACGGGACAGATTTTCCGAAAACATAATGTGACCCCACAAATGTTTTAACAACGGACATTTTATTCCATTGTTTCACGTTCGAGCTTTAGAACGTCCTCATTTTTTGCAAATGAGTGTACAGAAAAACATTCACTCTTCGAACTGTTTCCTTAGTGTGGCCCCTAAATCACCTTTGGTCCTGATTTTTGGGTCCCATGATTAAAACTTGGCATAGCATTTAATGATTGGAGTGAATAAAATATAATCATCACCATGCACCCTGTAAAAATCAAAGGTGGACCTCTCTCTCACATCTGTTTTCTTTGGTGTAGCCCATAGGGATGGCATGTTAGCCTTTTTTTTTTTTTTTTTTTTTTTTTTTTTTTTTTTTTTTTTTTTTGCAATGTGCTTAATGCGTGTTTACACATCTAATGGTTAGAGTGGATTTCACATGCACATCATGGGTGGGCGTCATAAAAAGTCAAGGGTGGGCCTTCCTAGGTGAAGGTCGCCATCTTGATTTTTTATGAGCCCACCTTCATCTATATTTGAAATACACTTTGACCATTAGATATGTAATCCCACAGGTTGACTTATGATTTTTGTGAACCATATAGATAAAATGATTGGGAGAAAGGCGTCAACCCTTGATTTTTATAGAGCCCACCATGATGAGTATATAAAATATACTCCAACTATTAGATTCCAAACTAAAATTTAAAATCAGGCTCATAAGTGATTCAGGTGAACCACATCGAGGGAAACCATTTGGATTCTGAAGATTGTCCTGTACACTATTTCCAATCGTGTGGTCTACCTGAATAATAGATGGAGCTAATTTTTTTACGCTATATCTAAATGGGGTAACTCACTTGATAATCAGGGTGAATTTCACATAAACATCATGGTGGGCCCACCTGAGCAACTAATCACCTCTCAACCTTAAGAATAGTCATCTAGGCAAACCCTAATGGGCTGGGCGGGACCAGACTCAGGTCAGGCTGATGGGATGTTGTATGAGATCGAAACCTGGCATGAATAATAAGCAGGCTTGAATTGTTAGCCAGAGCCCGGCCCTTGGGCCTAATACTCCAGCCTAAGTCCGGTCGAGGCTGATGAGCCAACCCGACCCATTAACAGCCCCAAGAAGAATAGAAGAAGAAGAGTTTTTGATACTCCGGCAAAGTCCGATGGTTGATGCACACGCACACCAATGGGTTGGGTGGACCCAATTACTTAAATACGCTTGACCCGCTTCTAAGGCATAGATAAATAGGGAGCGGGTCGGGTCCAAATTGGAAAATGTGTCCTGTTTAAGTAAATGGATCCTAGCCAGATGACCTGATTGAAACCAAAACACAATGCACGTACATAAGCTAATCTATCCATCTTTTAGCCTCATATTCCATTCTAAAACCCATGTGTGGTCAAGTTGGGGCAGTCCAAGCCAACCCAGTTACAATTTTAAGCTGGTCGGGTCAGACCACAAGGTAATAGTTTGTGGGTTGGGTTTGTGCTGAGTAAATGGGTCTATGTTGAACTCACCTCAACTCGGCCTGAACCCATTGCAACCCCTACCTTCTAAGTTCTAACAAACAAATTCCAAATAACCTTTTCATCACAAGGCATATATAATTCAAATTGAACCAAAACCTGCTGCCTCCAGTCCCAAAATCATATTACTTGAATAATCTGAACCGTTAGTTTACACTTGCCTGTTGAAAGAGGACTGTTGGATATTTATCGCTTTTAAGCGTCCTATTGGTATCCATCAATCTGAAATCAAATTATTTTATTTTATTTTATTTTTGCTAATGATACATCTGAAATGGGACCCACTATTTGGACAGTTTAATTTGAATTACTTGTAGGCTACATAATCCACCAATGCATTAAAAGTTTTTCTCAGACTTTTAACTTTGAGCTTTGCTAAGCATATGCGTGTGTACGGCTTCTGTGCCAAAGTCACTCGTGTGTGCCGATCCACTCCGTTCATTATATGTTCCATTGACCAAAAATATGACTGTTGCACTAATTAGTGGAGTTACATGTTGCAAAGCGAGTGAATTGCTAGAAATCTTTCTAAAACATCCTTTTGTTTCTTACATTCACGAGTAGCCTGAGCTTGACTTTATAACAATTACACCTACAAGTTGGGTCCACCAAATGGACTACCTGGAACTCATGTGCCATGCTGGCACATTGGTATTGTGTGGATGGATTCTCTTTTACTCACGTTGAGTGAGGAACATTTGATAAATTGAAAAATAAGATCTGAAAATTAATTTAAGTGCCGAATTGTAATTTTGAAATAATTTTAGAAACATTTTAGTCAAAAGTGAAAAGAAATTTTACTGCATCACCACTTTCAGCATTCAGCCTTTAGTATTAAGCAAGGAATTGAAAAAAAGACCTATATTTTCTGTGAAAATTAATTTAAGCACTTAATAAGTTAAATTTGCCAAACAATCTGAATCAGTGAAAATCACTTAAAATATTAAATTTCAATGATAGTGCTGAAAATAAGTTTTATGAAATGACTACTAAGTGAGAATTGAATATTAAATTTTCTATTACCACCTTTTTTATTTTGAAAATAGTGCTGACTAATCTTCTTTTCAATGTGCAGTTATCTTGACCATCCAAGTTGTGGGGCACTTTGTGGATGAACATATCTCTAAAATCACATTACTCAAATGATATTAATATCAAAGTAGGCGAATGGCCTTGATTGAATAAAATTATGTTGAACTAGAATATCGTACTAGTCTATTAAATTGTACGAATCCAAACAGTGAATTAACGAATTAAAAAATGAAGTTAATGCACTCACCCTTTGAAGAGATGAATTTTGAAGAATATCAAGCAATGAACTACCAATTTTTATTTAGTCATATAGTGCAACTATACATGTATTCGCGTAGAAGATGTAAAACAAATATTGGACATTCTACGGAAGCATTTCGCAATTGATTTACCTAAGAATAAGTTTTAAATCTATTGGATTTATATTTATTTCATCTTTTTATAAAATATAAAAAGTCGACTCAAATGGAGCTATGGAGTTGCTCCGCCCTTACCATCTCGGATGATTGGCTAGAACCTAGTGTCTTATTTAAGCATAATAAAAGTGTAGAAAGATCTCTACACCACTTTATTTATAATGTTGCAGGTGAAAGAGCCACTTTAATAATACAACCCAGGCCCACTTAATCAGGTCCACTTATTCTAACACTCCACAAGGTGGAGCATAAATATCACGCGTGCCCAACCTGAAAATAATATAACGAAGTTGAGAAAAATCAATTGCCTTGGCAACAATTGATTTTTAAAAGAAATGTGAGATAGAGATATGAGACCAATGACAAAAGTTTGACATTGAAGTTTTAAATGGAACGGTGAACTTATTTGAAAATAAAAGATATAATGACCTAATTGAAATGTGACCCAACAATTCTGAAAAATAGTCCTGAGCAATGTTGTCAAATCGCATATGCGATTGCATGCGATCAGCATATGCTGTTCAGATATGCGATCGCACAATCACATATGCCATGGCATATTTTTTTTCAAAAAAAAATAAAAAAATCTAAAAATTCTAAAGAGAGAGAGAGAGAGAGAGAGAGAGAGAGAGAGAGAGAGAGAGAGAGAGCTCGTCTAATTAGTACACATGATTGGATTGGGTTATTTTACTTATTTCATTATAGTTTGAGTGTTTCATTAAGTGATATATTTAATTACTTATATTATATTATATAAATTTTAACAAAACAATCAACAAGCTACATTAAAAGATAACTAATTATTATAAACTTCGAACAAAGAAATTTTAATGATAAATGATAACTTAAAACAACTTACAAGTTATAACTTACAACTTAATTTACAAAAAGTAAGCACAACTAATAAAATACAAAAAATAAACATAATTGAAATAATTGTAGAGAGATTAGAGTTAGAAAGAAAGAGGTGTAAGAGAGAGAGTAAGAGATTTAGAGCTTTGGAGTAAAGAATAGTGAAAATGGAGGGGATATGAGTGCCTAATTATAAGCAAAAGTTCTCCAATTTGAAAAAATAAAAATCTTCCGCTCTTGGCTATTGGGAAATATGTGATCGCATATGCAGTATGCGATCGCATACTCACATATGCAATCACATATTTATTGCATATAAAAGTATACCATGGCATACTTGCCAGGATCGCATATGCCATCATGGCATATGCGATTTGATCAATAGTATGCGCATATGCGATCGCATATGCGCATATGCGATGGCATTTGATAACAACTCCTGAGACTTATGTTCACCACCGATCGTTTGACAGGTTTGCAGGTCCTCTATAACACAATTGAGTGGAGAAAAAATGTAGCACAACAATTTTATTGCTTAGTATGGGCAATAATAAATAGCAAAATGTTAGGAAACTAAGGTACATGCAACATAATAGACAATTCATAGGCAAAATAGGCTGATAAGGTAATTTTCCTAAGATTGTGGAATATGACCCATCGACTAACTTGAAACAATGGATGTTACAAGAAATGGAAGAACTTACCGATCTGAGTATTAACCACGAGAACCATACCAAAAAAAAAAAAAACCCTAGCTTTAATCTCCATTTGCTCACAAAAGCCCTAAACACATTTTCCAATACCCTAATCTCCGGTTACAAACCCTTAAAAAGAGTTAAAACCAAATTAGAAAACAAAACCTGCAATTCTGCAAGACTGTGCAAGTTGGTCAATGGTAGCTTCAATCAAATTGAGTGCCATCAACAACCCATCAATGAGATCGAAGCCATCTTCGATCGGATCGATTTAGACCAAAAAACTGTCCAGCGATCAAAAGCCAAAAACTGGGAATTTCGCGATAGGATCGAGTGGACTGTTGATGAGATTGACATTTGCTCGATGGGATCAAGTGGTTTGTCGATGCCATTGACAGACGCAGTTACAGACAAATTGAAGAAATTGACAACTATAGAGGCCATGGGCATCCAAGGTAGAGCCACTAGATGAACGACCGAGTCATTCTACCAAATTTACATGGCCAACAAATTCCCCATTTGTTTTCCACTTCACTGATTGTAAGAGATTATATTAGGCTGTACACATGGTTAAAAGGCAGTGGCTCAGAGCGATTCATCCGGTCTCCAGGTTGAGTCATGACTCACCTGAGTTGAGGTTGAATCAGCCTGACTCGCTAGAGTCGTGGGTAATTCATCTGGGTGACTACTTATATTAGAACAGATTTGATCCGACTAAGTCTCGGTCGAACTCAACATTATCCACAATCCTCACCATCAACCAATGTGCCTATGCTTTGTGAAATATACACCCTAGCCTAGTTTTGTTTTAATATTCCAGTTTCAGGCTTCCGATCAAACACCCGCAAGTCTAGAACATTCCTGCCTATGTGTGGCCATCCATGGTGGACCAATGGATGAACAGTTTAGATGATCAAACACAGCTTTGGTCACGTGAAAATGATTATGCACATCAGATTATTCCTCTTGCCACTAATTAGCAACCATATCGACTTAGAACAAAGTTGGTGGATTGCAAAAACTAATTTGAAATGAATAAAAATTCCCAGCTTTGTAAAGGTATTTGCTTAATTTTAAGGCATTCATATAAACTTTCTTGATGGTTGGAATTTTCAATCCAGAATTCCAAATCATATGGGAATTCCAAATCCTCGGAGCAGTCCATGTATTTGTGACTCTACATTAGTTGTAGTTGATCTTTTCTTTTGTTGACATCCTTGATTGAGAGTTACAAATCTTAAAATTTGCAGATGTGTTATTTGATTAACAAAGTTAATCAGAAAAGAATTAAATGCGCCTATGATGCGAGCAAAATAAATAAAAAAAAAAAGAAAGAAGATACTTACATGGTTGAATGATTCCAATGCAATGTTCATATGAAGGCCTTCGGAGATGAAGCCGGCATTGCTTGGGGTTGAAGAGAGGACAGCAGCAGACTGGTCAAAAAGGGATTGTGCAATAAAACCTTTTTTAGGGAAAATGTCAATTCCTACATTCAGGGATTAGTGGTATATAATGAATAAATACACCATGATATCAAACTGTTTGGTAACTGAACCAAGTGATCCACTTGCCCCCCATCTCCACAAACTGAAAACCCAGATTGTATTTTACAACTTTTCCGGCGTGCGTGTGTGGGGTGTGTGTGATTGTGGTGTGAGTGTGTGGGGGTGTTTCATTCAAGCATTGTATAGCACCTCTATGAAAAAAAGAGGTGATGCCCAGTACGAGTGTACGACACTTGCAGCATTAAGTTCACTGCGCATCGCTCATCACAATTTGATATTGGGTGATGGGCCCCACTTGATGACAACACTTCCTTACAAGATGAGCAAATGGGTGCACTTTCCATCACCATCCAATCTTTATTCAGCATTGATAACATTCACCCACGGGAGAACTTCAGTATGGGAGTTCCACACCAGATCATTCACCCCAAAAGAAACATGAACAAACCCATATCAAATATAACCTCTCATCAAGCATAAACTTATTGGTGTTATGTCATGTTTACAGAAAAACTCAAACAAACAAGCACTATCGAAAGGTCTGCCTCATTCATAGCAGTGCAGACAAAAGCACATAAAACATATCCTACCGCATTGAAATCTAGCAGCAAGGAAGTATATGAAACTACAGAATACACAGCCAAATGTATTCTCAAGAAGTGAACCTTTCTCTGTCATGGGGCGCAGAATAATCTATGCTGGGACCAAAAGGGATTATCCCAAATGGATTGATAGAAGGATGACTTCCATAGTAATGCTGCTTTATGTGTTCCATGTTAACGGTGCTCTTCATGCCTGGGATTTGGAAAATGTCTTTGGTGTAATTGAACAGGTTTGGGTATTCACGTATCAGCTTTTTATTGCACTTGAAGTGAACTGCATAAACCTGTTGGAAGAGAGTGTCACACGATCAGCCAGTAATGGCGCCACAAGATACAATAGAATCACATCAACAATGAAATTGCATTTCCAACTAAAGGATAGTACAACCATTCACTAGATAAGGTACTGTTTAGAAAAGGGTGCAAATGCCAATTCCTTTTAAATGATGCACACTTTGTTTTGAAAGGGCAGAAATACAGCAAAATGGAGGAAGTCAGACAAACATGCCTGAAATCATTGTTCTAAAACTTGGGGACTTGACTCAAAACTCAGCAGAGTCAGCTCAACTCGGCTACATTCCAGGCCAAGTTATCCAGTAAAATTGGATTATACAAGACTCAGTTTCCAACTCGGTCAACTAGCCCCCAATTCAAACTTAGTCACTCTGTTGACCTCTGTGAAAGAGGCAAACACGTCTAACCAGTAGAGAACAAGCTGTTGTCATGTTTCTCTTATCAATTACACACACATTCTAAATTCGCATAATTATATTAAACATTTATTACTACATTATTAATTTAATTATGAAAAATAGAGTTGTGTCAAATAAAGACTCGTCTTCGAGTCAACCAGACCCAGCTGGACATAGAGTCAAGTCCAGGTTTTTAGTTTTTGACCTATGCTCCAAATGGCTAGCGAGCTTATTTCTCCCAATTGGTCATTTGGGCTGATGGCCATTCATCCACGCAGTCACTTCCAAACATACCCCTAAAAAAATCACACATCATGATTCATGCTGCTGACTCGATGGTTAATACAATTTCGATAAATACATAAATCATATTTTGTATTTCTACGAAGATGGATTCAAAGTAAGAAAGATTTCTGACATATACAAGTCTTGAATAGGAAAGATTCATACCTCATCGAACCTTATAAGAGTGACAAATAACCGGATATCAGCTTCAGTCAGCGTATTCCCACATATATAACGCTGCTTACTAAGAATCTCCTCACATTTATCCAAAGCTTGATATAATTTTATTGCAGCCTACTCAAAATTCCAAATACAACAAAAGAAGCTGCCCAAGTAAGCGTTTGTAAGCTTAAAAAACAGCAATATATATATATATAGAATGGTTAGATGTTTTACTACAATATGCTTACCTCTTCATATGGTGCTTGTTTTGTAGCAAATCCACACTTATAAACGCCGTTGTTTATCGCATCATATGCCCAATCATTAACCTCATCGATTTGTGCTTGCAAGTGAGTAGGGTAAAGGTCCAAAGCAGCATTCTGTGCTATACCATTAAACTCGCTATTAAACATGCGGATTATCTCTGAACTCTCGTTGCTAACAATTGTTTTGAGTTTCTTATCCCACAAGACCTGCCACAGTGCCACAGAAGACATTATGAAAAGATTGTCGATGGACAAGGAAACACACTACACAAATGGACTATGGGAAGTAATGACATGGCTGATACATACCGGAACAGTATATTTTCCAGCGTAGTTTGCACTAGCGAGTTCATAGAGTTCCCTTATACTACTTGCACCATTCAAAGGGTCTGGTTCGGCTCCTGGTACTTCTGTACTGGAAACGGGAAATACCCATCCCATGTGATCATCGCTCTCCTTTGTTCTTTCCCATTTGGGCTTGACAGACTGCAGAACATATTGATATGAATGACAAAAAAGGCCCCTGCTGTGGAAATGACCAGAGTAGGATTCGGAATCCTACTATCTGCATGTGTCAATGTGGCGCATTTGTGTGAGATCCAGGATGTTCATCAGGAGGGACGCATGCCATACATGCTGTGGTCCTAGAATTGAGTGGGTCAGAAAGGTACATCAAATATTTTAGCTGTCTATACTCCATACAAGTGTGGCCTGCATAATGGCCAGATTGACCTGATTTTTGGGCCAGCTAAAATTGAGAGTGGGGCCCACCTGATGAACAGCCAAGATCTTGCGCACACATGGGATAGTAGCAGGACCCAAAATCCTTTTCACTAGTGTACCCATCACATTGCAACATGCAACAAACACCAAAAGAAGAATATAGTAAGCATAATTTACCGTGACACTGATAGCTTTTTCAAGCCCCTTAGCTGCCAAGTATGCAATGCACCTGGATGCCCAAGGACATGCATATGATATATACAGATGGTATCTGCCGGGTTCTGCAGGAAATTGAGAAGCTTTATCTCGTGAAATGAAATTGCGGAAGGTTGATGGAGTGCGCTTAAAAGCACCAGAGTCCGACATCTCGTCCAGTGACGACCGAGCCATTTGAAGAGTACACTGAAAATCACATTACTTGCAGATTAACCACTCCAACTGATAATTAAAAAGGGAAAAGCTGAAGTGCCATGATCTCTATATCTAGCACATTTGGTAGCAACCAAGATAATTATTACAAGATCAAGAAAAAGGTATACCACCATAAAAAGTGGAAAAAAAAAAAAAAAAAAAAAACCAACAACAACAATAACAACAACAACATTCAAATTCACATTCTTCAAGAGAAGATGAAGTTACTGCAGAATGCCAGATCTTGTAGTGGTAGACACTATCAGTGCCTCCTGTCATACAGAGATCAAATTGCTTGTGATTCTTTAGACCGTGTTTGGATGAAGAAGCAAATTGAATTGCAACATTCAGTTTAATCTAGAGGAAAGGACAAAGATCAATTATGTTTCCTAGCATTCATAGTGAGGAAGTAACATCGTTTCTTTCAAATTGCAGCTGGAAGAAATATAGCTACTCTGGAGACCAGATCCTCAATATGAATGCTAAGTATAACACAGTTTGGTTTTATCCACTCTATTAGATGAATAATTGCAATTCAATTCAATTAGTGCATCAAAAGTACCCTTATGGATTGAACAACTTGTTTTAGTTCCTTCACCATCTTATCATAAAAAATAATGGGTTAGGGCCCTTTTCGATGATCACAAAAGTTGGAACATGGAATGTAGGTTTTTATGCATTTGACCCCAGTTGCAAGTCTGAGTCGATCGGAGAACTCTCTTATGGGTACAGTTCCTTAAAAAGTGGTGATAGAGGACCCAACCACACCCACACCACATGCACACCTACACCCACGCCTGACATTACTCGGCTCAGCTCACCCATGTGTGTATGGAAAAAAAACAACCTGGCATACACCCCCATATGCACACACAAGCACTGTCTCTAGAAGGCGCTCAAGGCCCTAAGGGATGACTTCTATATAAAAGGGTGAGAAGTTCCTTGTTCCTATCCAACATGGGGCTACTCAGAACACTTTGATTTTTTATTTTCTATTTTTTTTTCAAAAGCCTTGCCATTTGAGAAAATGCCCCACAAAGAGGGACATTTTGAAACAAGAACAACAAATACAAGTTACAAACAATAACAAAACAAGAACGATAGATCCAGATAAATTGATGCATAACACAAACGAAAGCCTAAGAAACAAAATATTTAAAGATTTACCAAAGTGGCAGAGCAGGGTTCGAGCCCATAGCTCAATGGAGACAGGACGTGTTTCAACATTGAGGACATGGGTTTCAAGTTCGAGCCAGTTTACATATACAAAATGAAGTGGCAAGGCATAGCAAGCCATGGCATTGTGGTGATTTGCAACATGACCATGTTGCCTTAAAACTTGTTGGATGACCTCAGCATCAACACCTAACATCTTTTACAGTAGTAACAACTAACAATCTTATTACTGGTTATTTCACCTTTCAATAAGGATTAAACATGGTTAATTAGACAATTTCTCTCTATGCATGCAGATGTACATTGATTAGAGTGCCGAATCAGATTCACATGTATTAGTAGATAATCAAGAAAGAAACCAATCACCACAGTGTGTAATCAAGCTGCTTGTGACAGATTTAAAATTCCTGAGAAGAGAAGTCCCATGATCCTATGCTCGTAAAAGAAATAGAAGAATAGTTAAAAATCATAAGCCGAAAATCCTCAATGAAGTTCGAGGTTGATAGTATTATCGTGAAGCCCATATGATTCAGCCCAAATAATCTATCAATCTACAGGTAGTGGACGAGCAGATAAGAACATAATCAAGCCCAAATAGTCAAACAACCCATCTTTCCCCAATCCCCACACCCTAAATGTATCAGCTGACAATTTCTATAGTAGACCTAGATTTTCATTTTGTACAAGTGGGGCCCATGCTTCAGTGATCCAATCTGCTGATCCAAATGAAACCAATTTGGATGGCCCATGCATCAAAAATCTCTCGGTGGGAAAAATCCCAACCCTTCAATTGGTGCCATCAAATGGATGGGTAAGAAAGAAGATACCGCAAGGAGGGCAATTTTGAACAAAAGAAAAGGCCATGGATTCAACGGCTAGGATATCCAATCTTGAAAGCTTCCAGTCCATGGAATATGCATGCTGGGACCCGTAATACCAACGGTTCAGATCATTGAACCATGGGTCTCACCAGTAGTAGAGACCGAGAACCTGCGCTTACTATAGAAACAAAGCACAAAAATGCAAGATCCGATCACCAGATTTCTTCAAGAAGCTGATGAAGTAAGTCACTAAAATGCCATGAAGTGATTCAAAAGAACCAGTACAAATTACAAAGCAGATAAGAAAATGGAGATGAATGGAAATTGAAGAAGACCCAGATGAGAAAATTACATCAAAACAGAAAAGAAGATCGGATTTCGAGAGGAAAATGGTGTAGTTAGAGCTTTACCTTGAGAGAAAACTGCAGTAGATTGAAGTTCTTCCTCTCAGGAAGAAAAGCGGTACTGGATTTAAAAACGAAAGAAATCATGTATCAGCAGCTTTAGCCCTTTCACGCGCGCTCTTGTCATGGGCGGCATATACGTTAATAGAGCCGACTGCACACGTGGCAAGAAGAGCTTACACGAGGCCACACATGTGAGAGCCCACTAGGAAGACGGTGCCGATCCACCGATTCCCTGCCACGTGTACGGTCGGAAAGGGTCCTCTCGTTATTATGGTGGGAGCGGATTAGGTGAGAGCTGGGTTCGCCCAAGACGGTGTGGCCCTCACCGTTGAGCCCCCCTTGATGTATCTATTCTGTATCCAGGCCGTCCATCCGTTTTTTCAGATCATTTTAGATCATGAGCCCAAAAATAAAAAATGAAGAAGATCTAAATCGCAGGCGAATCATACTCTAGGAAGTGGTGATTGAACGCCCTACAATTACAAGCTTCTTAGGGCACTTTCAGTAGTGTTTATTTTCCATCCAATTCGTTGATAAGGTCACATAAGCCTGGATGAAGAGGAAGAAAATTACCAACTTAATCCAGAGCTTTTGTGGGCTATTAATGGTCAATCACAACTGTTTCCCATGGTGTTGTCCACCTGATAATTGGATCTACTTCATTTTTTTAATCATGCACTAAAATGATATGGAAAAAAGAATGGACGGCGTGGATACATAATAGAAACATCAATGTGGGCCCCATGTTAACGGTCGCACCGTCTAGAGTGAGGCCGGTCTTACTTAATCCGCTCCCTATTACGACAGCGGCGGCTCCATCAGATGAATCAGATCTATCATTTGGTTGCAGAGTCAACATTAATTAAAAAGTATTTTATACTCTGGCAAAATATGGGCTTGATACGCAGGCACTAAAATTGCACACCTGGCAAACATTAACTCAATTTGAACCGATAAAATTTTGGAGCCCACTGTCTCTGAGTCATGGTCCCAAACGTTGAACACTTTTAGCCTCTGATTCGTGCTCGATAGTTCGTTGAAATAGGATCATTGAATATTTTCATTTTTAGCCGTAAAATACATCTCCATCAATCGGATGGATGGATAATTAAATAACTATAATTTTTTATTATTATATATCTAAACTGGTACCTATGAATTGGACAGTTTAATTAAATTATTTATATGCCACATGTGCAATTGTCTTAGTGACCATGTATCACTATTCACTCATCATCATCGCTGATGAAAATGGAGATTATTTTAGAATATGAGCTCATTGATGATCAATCACCACGTTTTCTTACGATATAATCCACCTTAGAATTGGACTTGCTTGAATTTTTGCTTATATGCTAAAATGATCATGAAAAAACGGTTGGATGGCATGTATATAGAATATATGCATCAATATGGGCCCCCACGGTGAGGATCGTACGTGGAAACAGATTGGCTACTCTGTGGGCCCCACCATGATGTATGTGTTTCATCCATGCTGTTCATATATTTTTCTAGATCATTTTAGGGTATGAGACCAAAAATGAGGTATATCTCAATTTCAAGTGGACCACATTACAGGAAATAATTAATGTCGACAATTAAAATCTTTTTGGGGCCCATAAAAGTTTTGGATCAAGTTGATCTTTGTTTTTTTCCCTTCGTCTAGGCCTGTATTACCTAATCAACAGATTGGATGTCAGATAAACAGTACAGTGGGATTTTAATGGTGGATATCCAATCACTATTGTTTTCATATGGTGTGTTCCACATGAGATTTATATCCCTCTCGTTTTTGGGTTCAATGCCTAAAATGATCTGTAAAAATTGCATGAACGGTGTGGATGAAACACATACATCATGGTGGGCCCACAGAGCACTGACCATCAGCCACCGGGCTAGTGGCAGGGGAGTAGCCAATCCGTTTCCCCGCACGTGAGGCCGGGCCAGACCTAATCAGCACCCTGTTTACCATGCTCATGCGATTCGCTCGTGGACGCTGTCCACAGCGCACGTGCCAATCCGTGACAAGTGGGATGCATCATTCCTTCTCACGAGGTGGGGTTCACCTTGAAGTGTGAATATGCCCCGATGCAACGATCATTCTGGTCCTTTCATCAGGCAGGCCACACGTGTGGATTGAATACAAAAGAAGGTTCTCTTTTTCCAACCATCCATTTTTCTTTTTATTTTCTCGGGAGCGGATTAGCTGTTACCCAGGTAACAAGATAGGGTGTTATCCTAACCATGTGGGGCCCACCTTGATGTATATTTTATATATTCATGCATCTGTTTCTCCCTATCATTTTAGGAATGGATTCCAATCCTTAAGAAGATCCAAATCTCAAGTGTACCATGCCATTAGAAATAGTGATAAATGACCGCTAAAATCCTTATGAATCACAAAAGTTTTGGATCAAGCTAATCTTTGCATTTTCACTTCATCCGGATCTTATTTATACCATCAACGGGTTGGATTGCCAATAAACATTATGAAAACCTTATAATGGGTCCTTTGGAATTTTTAACGGTGAGGTACTCAATCATCGCTGTTTCATGTGGTGTGGTCCACTTGGGACTTGGATTGAGGAAACGGATGGACGGCAATGTGGGTCCCATTGCTGACTAGGGGATTTTCTTGGGCTTCGGAATGTGTACACTGGTCCAGCCGCATGAATGGCCACGATTACGCGAACATATGCTACAAATCGCTTTAGCAGTTATGGTTTATCAAGGGCTGAAATAAATGCGACATGAACGCGACTAGCAATACTTAGGGGTGTACACAAACCGAGCTAGCCCGGTTAGCTCGCTCGACTCGGCCCGAAAAAGCCCAACTCGGCCTGACCCAGAACTGACCCAGAACTGAGTTCGGGTTAAGACGGGCTAATTTTCTAGGCCCGAAAGTGAGTTCGTTAGCCGAGTTTGATACTCTCCCGGTTCGGCCAGACCGCCGGTCCAATCCGACTCGCCTTGGCCCGACCCATCGACTTCTCGGCCCAACCCCTTCTTTGCTCATACTGTATGTATGATTGTATTTAATTTGTATAAAATGTTTTATTTTATGCTTTGTTAAATGTATGTAAATGTATGTAAATGTCCTGACTAGTTAGATTTTTTGTGGAGTCTATAGTTTAGCTATCTAAACCGTTGATCGAGGGCCTTGTAATGGGACGCGGATTACCTACCAAAGCCTTTCCCATGAACTTGCTGTAAGGTTTGAAAATGGCCTGAACTCAGGTTTGAAACTGGCCCGAACTCAAAGGTTCGAAACTGGCCCGAACTTAGCCCGAACTTGCGCCGAGCCCGGTTCGGGCTAGAGATGTTGGCCATAGGCAACTGTGCCCAAAATCCGGGTTCAAGCCTTGTGTGGTCGTTATGAACGGGCCCGGGCAAAGCCGAGCCGCTCGACTCTGGCCCGACCAATACATGTACACCCCTAGCGATACTGGAGGCGGATTTCCTGCGAAAGCCTGTCACAGGAGGTTCCGGAAATCTAGATAGGACCCACTGTAATGGTCGTGAGAAATTTACGCTCTCCATTCATTTTGTGAGCTCATTTTAGGACTTGAAACCAAAAATTAGAGGGATCCAAGACTCAAGTGAGCCTCAATAAAGGAAAGCGTGGGTAGGGATATTCCTACAGTTGAAAACTCCCTGGGGTCGACGGTGATGTTCCTGCTGAGATGAACTGAAAACATAAATATTAGATTGATGCAATACTTTTGTGGCTCCACGAATATTTCAACCGTGAATGTTTAATCCTCATGTTTTCGTAAACTGATGAACGGGGTGAATTTATCACGAACATCAGAGAAGTCCCTGAGTTTCTAGTGCAGGACCTTCGGCAAAGGGCTTCAGAAGGAAATCCGCATCCTGCGGCACTCTAGCTCTAAACTGGCAGTTTTGTGAGTGGGCCTATGGTAATGTATCTTTACATCCAAACTGTCAGTTCCTTTTTATATATTATTTTAAGGCATCAACACAAAAATGAAGCATATCCAACAATCAAGTGGACCACACCAAATAATAAACTTGGCCGCATTCAAATGTATAAAGCATTAAATGTCAGTTGCATTAAATGCAAAAGTCATCTATAGTGTGGTCTATTTGATAGTTGGATCTACTTCATTTTTGTTTTCATGCCTTAAAATAATTTAAGAAAAGGAAGTGACGGTTTGGATGTGCAGATACATCACGATGGGCCTGCCCACATAACCACCCATTCAGAGCAAGGGACGGGCGAGGGTAGTACGCAATCGGCGTGGTTGGCTACTCCCCCTGACACCAGCCCCGTGGCTGGTGGTCGGTGCACAGTGAGCCTCTCCATAATGTATGTATTTTATCCATTATGTTCATCCATTTTTTTTAATTATTTTAAAATTTTATTCAAAAAATGAGAGATATATAAATATCACGTGACCACACCAAATGAAAATAATAGGGATTGGATATCCATCATTAAAATTCTCTTAAGGTCCACTGTACCGTTTATTTGACATCCAATCTGTTTATTAGGTCATACAGGCTCAGATGAAGGGGGGAAAACAAAAATCATCTCGATCCAAAACTTTTATAGCCCCAAAATGTTTTTAATGGTTGACGCTCACTTAAAACTGTTTCGTGTAATGTGGTCTATTTCAGATTGAGATATACCTCATTTTTGGTCTCATGGCTTAAAATGACCTTTAACAATATATGGATGACATGGATGAAACACATATAACATGGTGGGGCCCACAGAGCACCGACCACCAGCCATTGGCTGGTGTACGGGGAGTAGCCAATCCGTTTCCGTCGCGCGGCACACGAGAACGGATTGGCTATTCGCCTATTCCATTGCCACTAGCCAATCGGTTCTCTGTGGGCCACACGATGATGTATGTGTTTCATCTATGCCATCTATATATTTTTATAGATCATTTTATAGTATGAGTCAAAAATTGAGATATATCCAAATCTCAAATGGACTGCATTATAAGAAACAATGTTGATTGAATTTCGACCATTAAAAACTTTTTGGTGGGTATAAAAGTTTTGGATCAAGCTGATCTTTGGTTTTTCCATTCATCTAGGTCTGGATGTCAAATAAACAGTATAGTGGGCCTTAGGAGGATTTTAATGGTGGATATCCGATCACTATTGTTTTCCTATGGTGTGGTCCACCTATTGTTTAAATCCATCTCATTTTTGGGATATACCCTTAAAATGATCTGTAAAAATGGATGAACGGCATGGATAAAAGACATACTTCATAATAGGGTCCGCAGAGCACCGACCACTAGCCACCGGGGCCAGTGGCAGGGGGCGTAGCCGATCCGTTTCCGACTCAAAACCCCGGTTTTCAGGCATCCCTTTAACTCCAAGCCCTGTGGGGGCACAGTGATGTTTTATTATACCCGAGCTATGCAGGTGGAGCCTAGACCATGGGTGGGACATCTTGGGTGAGATTCAGGAACCAGCTATCGGCGTGGGACATTGACCGTAGCTATCTCCCCAATCTGATTTTCCAACTTATTTTACAAGCTGGTCCAAAAAATGAAGCCGACCGCACCACAAAAAACAATGGTCATCAAACTTCCACCGTTTAAAAGATTCCTAGTGTCCATCCTAATATTTATTGACCATCTAAACTATTGATGAGTTCACACAGATATGGATGAAAGGAAAACAATATATATATTAACTTGATTTACAATTTTTGTGGAGTACAAAAGATTTTCAATGGTCATTAACTATTGTTTCTTGTGGTGTGGTCCACCTAAAATTTATATCTCCTTCATATTTGGGACTATGACATTCAGTAAGCTGAAAAATGGATGAACTAAGCGTATATACAATACATACATCAAGGTGGGCCCAAATGGTCAGGGTCTCACCCACATGGATGGCTTCGGGTCTCACCCAAGTTGTGCTCGTCACAGTGGGGTCTACATAGCTTGATCTCATGGGAAGTTCCCATGAGGTCGACCTCATAGTACCATTTCTCGTGTGTGTGTGTGTGTATATATATAAGTCGTGCTCACCTGCACACGTGCGCACCTTTGCACATGTGTCATTGGTGTCTAATTTGAATGGTCCATGTGATGCAGAATCCCATGAAGCCTCAAGGGACAAATTTTCATCCTGATCTAAAATTCTGGTGGGCCATAGCAAAGAGAAATTAAAATCAAGGAAAGAAATTGTTTTCATTTTTCATGGCCCACCAAAGTTTTGGATCAAAGTAAAACTTGGGTTGGGGGGTTTCATGAGGTGCTGCTTCACATGGACGGTTTAGATTTTGGATCCACATCACATATGATGAGTTTTCAAAAAAAATCGCACAATTCCGTGCAAACTGGTGCGCAGGTGAGCATTTCTCTCTCTCTCTCTCTCTCTCTCTCTCTCTATATATATATATATATATATATAGAGAGAGAGAGAGAGTCCCGGTATATCTATATGTACCGCATGAGATATTTTAAGCACCAACCAACACAAGTAAAAGGATGTGTTGCTTTGAGATTAGGCCCCACTATGATGCGTTCATGAAATCCACCCCAATCATTAAGTCTGTGATAGAAATTTAGTAGTATATCTTAAAAATTAGGTAGATTTGTGATTCATATCAGTCACACCAAGTGAAACCGTTTGAATAGTTGGCATTCCGTACATTCTTTTTTTTGCTCATGTGGCCCACCAACATTATAAATGTGGCGATATTTTATACTTATGACTAAATTATTATCACACACATTATGGATGGAGCGGATTCACATAAACATCAAGGTGGGCCAACCCCTAGCCGACTCAGTAGTGGTTGGGATAAGTCAGGGACGTGGATTGCATGCCGACCTTGTCAGTAACTAACAACCTTGCTAGTTGTTGGTGTTAGTGGGCCAAACGATGATGTATATATTTAATCAAGTAAAAAACCATCCATTTTTCTAGCTCAATTTATGGTATGATCCCAAAAATGCATAAGATCCGAATTTAAAGTGGACCACATCACATAAAAATAGTGGTGATTAAACGGATTAAACGGCCATCATTAAAAAATTTTAGGTATAGTTTATCTGCCATCCAACCTATTGATTAGGTCATAAAGACTTGCATGAAGTAAAAACGCAAATATTAGCTTGACCCAAAGCTTACTTTAGCCCAAAGAATTTTCAATGGTTGGCTTTCCAGCAATCTTTCTTGTGGGCCAACTAGCACCAATCAGCTGTTGGGTGGCGATCACGACTGACAACCTAGGACAACGTCCTTGGGTCAAATGGAGGTGGCCCACCTTGACATGTATGTAAAATCTACTCCAACCATAATGGGTCAATATGCTAATTTAGGGGTACTAATCCAACATTAGCTACATCCATAATTCTAGTGGGCCACATGAGTAGAAACCGTGTAAGGAACACCCACTATCAAAATCACTTCACTTGGTGTGATCAACATAAATCAGGTATCGGGTCTAATGTTTGGTCTCCATGAATTAACCTCTACGATGCAATTAATGGATGAAATGGATTGGTGAGCCTTGTAAAAATTCAAAGGTAGGCCTTTTCTCTCTTTGTTTTCATTTTGTGGTTTAGTAAATCACAAATCAGCCATATTGTTTTAACCCTACGGTTCAATTGATATCATGGACTGATTTGTTGGAATGGATCACAGGAAAACATTATTGTGAGGCTCACAACACACTTGTTTAAGTTGGCATGACCGGTGGTAATTTGGTGCGCAAAAGTTCTCCTACGGTACCGTGCGCAGGAGACCATTACTCTCTCTCTCTCTCTCTCTCTCTCTCTCTCTCTCTCTCTCTCTCTCTCTCTCTATATATATATATATATATATATATATATATAACTCAATTGGAATAAAAAAAATAAATCGTGCACTTACACAAAAGTGTGCACGTCTTCAATGGCATAGACATTGAGGACCAGTTAATAATGTTGAATATCCTTCGGTGCCATCGAGTAGTAACCTCCAAAAGTATCCAATAATTAATTAGATTTATTTTTGAATTTTTTCAATGGATTTGAACATATGTTGAAGGCATCGACATGTATTCAATGAAATCAAATGATCTCCCAATGACATCAACAAATTTTATTATAGAAAAATTTAAAACATTAGATGACATATACGTATTGGGATCAATCAATTGAAGAGGAAATTTAGGCATGAACCCACCCCTAGAAATCAGGCCAATAAAAAATCCTAACTGCTCGACGTAAACAAGTCCCAAAAGTGCGCAGCGGTCATTTTTCTCCAAACCTAATGTTTAGGATCGTACGACTGGTTTTGGGCCACGGCCCACGTATGTGTGGCTACCAGATGAGTGGTCATCTTGTAGATTTGTACACGTCTGACAGCTCTGCCCAACGGGAGCTCTTGATATATGCAGAGAGTCACTCGAATAGGACATCCGGGCCGTATATCAAGTGGTACCCACTGTATAGATGACCTTGCACAGATCAACTCATTAGTTAGGCCACCATTGTACGAATAAATACACGGCATCTCTGTAACAACGCTTAGCAAGGTGATGTGTCAATCAAGACCGTAGATCTAGCAAGAGCTACTATATGGATGGCAAATAATTCAAGTTACAAATAGATCGGATGATCCAAAACGACCAGAAAGTGAAGAAAAATGATGGCTTTCACACCATCTTAAAAGTATGATTTTGGATACATAGGCAATCCATACTGAAGTGGAGTACTGCATTCTTGCTGTTGCTCCTGATCCCATATAAAGGTGGGGGGCTGTCAATGGGCCAGCTTGAGCCAGGATTTTGAACCGTTCAGTGGGGCCTACTCAAAATTTTGATTTTGTCTGTCTAAGCCTAACCTATTGACAGATATAGATAAAATTGGCAGGTTTCATCAGATTAGCATGCACTATTCTTTTACTCCAACTTTTATCATGAATCCTAGACATTCCTAGTAACAGAACAATCACTATAATTGTCTATACTTCAGAGTAAATTCTATTAAGCCCACTGCAAATGTATGCGGTTTATCCATGCCTTCCATGCGTTTTTCCAGCTCATTTTAGGAGTTTAGCTCAAATTCGAAGCATATCCAAAGCTCAAGTGGACCACACCACAGGAAACAGTGGGAATAATGATTTTCACCGTTGAAACCTTCTTAGGGTCCACAGCGACGTTTATTTGTCATCCAACCTGTTCATAAGATCATGTTTGACCTTCTTAGGGTCCACAGTGATGTTTATTCGTCATCCAACCTGTTCATAAGATCACACAAACATGGATGAAGGGAAAACACAAACATCAGCTTGATCCAAAACTTCGGTGGGCCCCGAGAATATTTCAATGGTAGATGTTCAATTCTTATTGTTTCCTGTGGTGTGATTCACCTAAGCTTTGGATGTAATTCATTTTTGGGCTCAAGCCCTAAAATTATCTGGTAAAATGGATGGATAGAGTGGATAAAATACATAAATAATGGTGGGCCCTACAGAGTTTACTCAGCACCCAATCTGCTTCCATTGGGATAGGGCTTAGATGAGGGAGGCCATCCAAAACAAGGCCCACTGGATGAACAGTCCCAATTGAGCCACAAACAGCAATTGAAAGTATATAGTCAAGAAGAATAGACATTTCATAAGGTGAAAATGGTACACAAGGCTCTCATGACTACATATAGATTACAACAAATAATCTCAATTCAAACCCACACACTGAAGATAGATATAAGCCGAGTATGACTCATTTTCCCGGCACGAAGTTGGTGGCATAGGCCCACGCATTGTTGTTAACTGGATCAGCAAGGTGGTCCGCCAAGTTCTCTAGTGGGCCCTTACCGGTCACGATCGCCTGAACGAAGAATCCAAACATGGAGAACATAGCCAGCCTTCCATTCTTTATCTCCTTCACCTTAAGCTCAGCAAAGGCCTCCGGATCATCGGCCAGCCCAAGTGGGTCGAAGCTACCACCTGGGTAGAGTGGGTCAGTTATTTCCCCGAGCGGCCCACCAGCAATGCGGTAGCCCTCAACAGCACCCATCAAGATAACTTGGGTGGCCCAGATTGCAAGAATGCTCTGTGCATGTACCAGACTGGGATTGCCTAAGTAGTCCAGCCCACCCTCACTGAAGATCTGCGCACCGGCCTTGAACCACACGGCTTCGCCGAACTTGACACCGTTGCGGGAGAGCAGCTCGGGGAAGACGCATCCGAGCGCGCCGAGCATGGCCCACCTGCAGTGGATGACCTCGAGCTCGCGGTTCTTGGCGAAGGTCTCCGGGTCGGCGGAGAGTCCGGCAGTGTCCCACCCATAGTCGCCGGGGAATTCACCGGTCAGATAGGAAGGTGGCTCGCCGGAGAAAGGGCCCAGGTACTTGACTCGGTCTGGGCCATACCACGGGCTGCCGGAGGAGACGGGCTTGGGCTTGCCGGTCTTCCGCATGGTGATGCGGCTTTCTCCGAGGAGGTCAGAGGCTGAGGGAGAGAGCTTGAGGGCCTTACCAGCCAATGTAGGAGAGGAGAGGGCCATTGTAGCCATGGTTGCTGCTATTCTAAGCTGGGGTGAAGAGAGAGTTGGAAATGGCGTTTAGCTGGGGTTGTGGCTTGTAAGAGGATGTTTGGTGGACCGTTTAAATAGGAGTTTGGGAGAGGAAAGATAGAGGGTGAGTATTTTATCCGAGGAGATTTCAGTCTGCTCATTGGTCAGTTGCTATTGCGAGATCTTGATTGGGCCCTTCAATTGGCTCTCTCTACACCAAAAAAGGACGGCCAATTGCGTCCTTAGTAACACAGTAAACACTGCGGGCCCCACGTTATGTATGTATCTTATCCACGCCGTCCATCCGTTTTAACATCTCATTTTAGGGAATGAGACCAAAATTGAACAATATCAGAATTTCAAATGGACCACACGGTAGGAAACGGTGGGAATTGAACGCCTAACGTTGAAAGCTTCTGTGGGGCAAAGAAGTTTTGAATCAAGATGATATTTGTATTTTCCTTCATTCATGTGTTTGTGACCTTATGAACAGGTTGGGTGACAAATAAACACCACTGTGGACCCTGGGAAGGTTTCAATGATGGATGTCAATATCCCACTATTTTCTTTGGTGTGGTCCACTTGAACTTTGGATATGGTTCAATTTTGGTATCATTTTATTAAATCATCTGAAAAAACGGATGGACGGCATGGATGATGACATACACATCATGGTAGGCCCTCACAGAGTTACTCACTATACAATCCGGGGTCCAGCAAAACATCCGAGGACAGATGCTTTGTCGTATCATATCCGTCTTCTTTTGATTTCATTGGCAGCCCTTCTTCCCTCTAGCTGCTGCAACTATCCGCACCAATGTGGGCCATCTTTTTGTTTAGGTAGCACACGTGGAGCAATTTTAGCCATTTGAGATATGGGCCCACTGTTGATGATGTCACAGCTCCTAAAATTTTATTAATGGAGTTGTCCTGGCCGTTCAATTTTCCTTACTCAATTTGGATTGTAGACCATTTTTCCTTGTGCGTTTGATGACCACCCGATTTTTCAGGCTATTCATGCACGGTACACAGCGGAGCCCACGATTCAGACGGTCTGGATTGACTTCTATACCTCATGTATTGAGGATGTGTGTATGAGCACAGTGGATGGGGTACTGTCTAAACATTGACAAACGATCCTAATGGTCCATCTGCCCACCTTGAAATGGATGGTTGCAAATGAAAATCATCAATGGTCCACAACCAACTTTAATAGTACTACTCCAGTAATTTCCTCCCGATTAAACAAAGGGCATGTTTGGATGCATGGACTTTTTTTTTTTTTTTAAAAAGGAAAATTAATATGTATTCAATGATAATTTTCATAAACACTGCTAACATATAAATCTCATTCTAGAATTCTTATTTACATAGCAAGTGAAAATCTAACATTCCCCTCACATCCACTTCTACCTTTGTCATCCTTTATCATCCAAACAACATATATTATCACATCAAAGAAAAACACCTATCTTTTTCCGTTGTTTAGCATGGAATTCTTTTATATACACACACTCCTGCACACTCACACACCCACACCCACATGGGCATTCGATCCCATGATCATGATCTTTGTGTTGAAAGAGTCCTTCTACCACTAAGCCATGGATCCGGACCCATATCCAAACATGGCTTGAATGTTCACAATTCAATTTACTTTGCATCCAAACACAACTTTAATTTACATCTCAAATGGGATTTGGGCAGTCTTCTTTCCTCACATAGTAGGCACTCTATCTGCTCCATTCACCTCTTGGGTCTTATCCTAGATGGCACTTAGCCTTGAAAATAAGGTTGATCAGACTGTTTTAACTGCCCTACCAGAGGACCTCAACCCATTTATTTTGTACCTTTGTCGATCATTTCTAACCATCCATTTATAATCCTCAAAGGTTCTCCAGATTAGAGGGTTAGGATTATCAAAAACTTGATTTTCGTCCATGGTCATCCATAACAGAGTATGCACCACATGAATTCCATGATCTATGTTGCATTCACTCCAATTGCTTAAAGGAATGCAAGAAGAAATAGCTTCCCAAGATACAGGCCTAGGACGGGTGTACACACTATCGACCTTGGGCAATCCTAGCCATCACTTTCTTTCACTTCTCCCTGTTGAATGTTCGACCAATTACTTATTTTTGCCTTTTGAAGCCACCAATCTCAATGTCTATCATCTTCGAATTTGTGTGATTTTTTGAACCATGATCGCCGCATGGTCAGGTAAACTAGGTGTATATAGAGTTCCAATTCACTGCCCATCTTGCCACATTCCTACTTATGTCTTTAATTTATTATTTATCCCAAATCAAACATGCTGGGGGCTTGCACAAAACCTTAGGATCTAGCCCTCCAGAACAAACCAGAATTATGGATAATAAAGCAATGAAAACAATCAATGCATCAATCACACCACACGAGATTTTACGTGGAAAACCCTCAAAGAGGTAAAAACCACGGGACCTCATCTAGATCAACAATCCACTATGAAGTAGAACATTACAAACTTCTTCACTCACGGAGGAGTGGATAAACAATGAGAGAAACAAAAGAAAAACGGAGAGATCTCACCGATTACAAGGACATAGAAGCGCTGAGACATAGGTTGCACAGTAGATAACCTCCACGAGCATAATTTCCCTTCTATAAGCTTCCTCTCTCTCTCACCTTCGATAGCCCTAAATCCTTTAGCAAATCTCTTGTAAAGCTTTAGGAAACCCTCTTGTTATATCTAGAAAACCCTAGGTACCTCCTATTTAAGGTTTTAGGAAACTCCTTTCCGCATCCCAGTTGCGAAAGGACTTACGACACGAAATCCGTGCAAAATCGTGAAACAAATCTGCATAACCTCGACTGGTCGAACCGAGTCCACGACCGGTCGAGAGCCACCTTCGACCGGTCGAGCACCTCGGTCGATTGGTCGAGCACCCCGGAGAAAAATAGTCTACAGTCGCTGGACTTTGAGTCGTGCCACGACTCGACTCCTACGACTGGTCGAAACCAGCCTTCGACCGGTCAAGCAGGGCTCACGACCGGTCGACGACGGGTCAAAAAAATCCATCAAAACATTCAATACATTCACTCCACTTGAGTAATAAGTCACTAATAGGATTATTAATGAGAGGTTTTATTGATTTTAATAAAGAGATACAACAAAAAATTAAGATATCACAAACAAGAAAATGGCAAAAAAATTATCTAGAAAGTTGAGGCATGTTACAATTACTGATTTAAAAACAAATTTACCCTAACAAGGAATATTCTTAATGCAATGGGTCTCAACAACTTTACCCATGGAATACTACAACTTTCCTTTAAGATGAACGGCTTGGATCAAGCAAATTAAATTGTCGGTGCACCAAGACAGGCATATTAGATACTAGACACTGGATCTAGAGTCTTCTTGACCATCCGTATTGCACTTCGTTCAAACGATTTATAAAAAGGTAGGAGGCTAAATCTTTCGAATGAGTTCCTTTTGCCTTGTAATAATAGACATGAGTATATAAACTTGAGAACTTTTTCTTTCAATGTGATTCGCTACCGAAGTTTAACAGTAAAAATAATGGGAAAAAAAGATATAAGGCGAAAGTATTCTTCTATTAATAATTTTTATAACAATAGTATTCACGATCGGCTTGGAGACTCAATCAGGACTGAACTTCACAGCGGGACATTCATGATGTGTGGGATGGATATCTGTTCGTCACTCTATTGGAACTACGTATCGTGGTAAGATGATCGATGTAGATCAGATATTTGACAATCTATTCATTGTCCGATCGAAGTTGGGCTTCGTGGCTAGATGGTCAGTGAAGTGACAGCCTTTTCGTGGTCTTAATCGGAACCATGCACGTGGTGAGATGGTCGTGATTTTGTTGGGGGCCTTACACAAAACCTTAGGATCTAGCCCTCAAGAACAAACCAGAATTATGGATAGTAAAGAAATGAAAACAATCAATACATCAATCACACACCACATAAGAGATTTTTACGTGGAAAACCCTCAAGGAGGTAAAAACTACAGGACCTCGTCCAGATCAACAATCCACTATGAAGTAGAACGTTATAACCTTCTTCACTCATGCAGGAGTAGATAAATAGTAAGAGAAATAGAGAAAATGGAGAGATCTAACCGATTACGAGGACATAGAAGCGCTGAGATATAGATTGCATAGTAGATAACCTCCACGAGCAGAACCTCCCTTCTATAAGCTTCCTCTCTCTCTTCCTCTCTCTCTCTCTCACCTTTTGATAGCCCTAAACCCTTTAGCAAATCCCTTGTAAAGCTTTAGAAAACCCTCTTTTTATACCTAGAAAACCCTAGGCAACCCCTTTTATAGTTTAGGAAACTTCCCTTTTGCATCCCGGTTGCGAAAGGACTCAAATCCGCAGTTTCGCGCAAAATAGCGGAACAAACTGCATAACCTATGACTAGTCCTGAAAATTTCAGGACTGGTCTTAGCCTCCTTCGACTGGTTAAAGCTCACCTACGACTGGTCGAAGCCCACCTTCGACTGGTCGAAGCTCACCTACGACTGGTCGAAGACCACGGAGAAAAATAGTCCGAACTCTGAGTCGTACCATGACTCGAACCCACGACTAGTCGAACACCAGTCCACGACCGATCGAACAGGGCTCACGACCGGTCGAAGACAGGTTTTAAAAAACCCATCAAATCTCTCCCCTTTTGACCTAGGAGGGATTTACCTTCTTCAAGCCAGCCAGGTTTCTACAAACCTCAAACTTGCCCTTGAGCAAAGCCTTGGTCATCATGTCTAACCCATTATCGTCCGTGTGGACCTTCTCAAGCTGTAACACCTTCTGTTCCAAAATATCCCTGATCTAGTGATACCGAACCTCTATGTGCTTCGACTTGGAGTGCTAACTTGGATTCTTGCTCAAGTGTATAGCACTTTGACTATCGTAATAGACCAAGTGCTCCTCCTGCTTTAGGCTAAGTTCCTGTACGAACCTTTTATCCAAAGCATCTCTTTACATGCCTATGTGACTACAATGTATTCAGCCTCTGTCGTCGACAATGCTACGACCTTTTGTAGCTTGCTTTGCCAAGAAATCGTTCCCCCTGCAAACGTGAACATGAACCCCGATGTAGACTTCCTGGAGTCTATGTCACCTGTCATATTTGCATCTGTGTAGCCCTCTAACACAGGTTTACCATCACCATAGCATAGGCTCAACCTGGATGAACCTCTTAAATACCACAATATCCATTTCACTACTGCCCAATGCTCTTTGCCAGGGTTGGCAAGGTACCGGCTGACAACACCAACCGCATATGCTATGTCTGGGCGTGTACACACCATAGCATACATCAAACTTACTACTGCTGACGCGTAGGATATCTTCTGCATCTCTTCCACCTTTGCCTTCATCTTGGGACACTGCATGTTGCTCAATTTGAAGTGACCATCTAGTGGAGTACTGACCGGCTTCGCTACATTTATATTGAACCACTTTAGGACTTTCTCAATATACCGCTCTTGTGATAGCCAGAGCTTCCTGCTGCTTCTGTCACGGGTTATCTCCATTCCTAGGATCTGTCTAGCCAGGCCCAAGTCTTTCATCGCAAAAGACTTGCCCAACTCCTATTTCAGCCTGTCGATCTTCTCGATGTCTTTTCCCATGATGAGCATGTCATCAACGTATAAGAGCAGAACTAAGAAATCACCATCTGAGAACTCTTGCGTGAAAACACACAGTGGTCCGACTCGTCATCATACCCATGTTTCAACATAAGCGAGTCGAACTTCTTGTATCATTGTCGTGGAGCTTGTTTCAGCCCATACAAGCTCTTCCTCAGCCTACACACCATATGCTCCTTGCCCTTGACTTCGAACCCCTCTGGTTGGTGTATGTAGATCTCTTCTTCCAGGTCACCATGGAGAAAGACAGTTTTAACATCTAACTGCTCTATCTCTAGATCCATGCTAGCCGCCAACCCAAGCAACACCCGTATGGATGTCATCTTCACCACTGGTGAGAATATCTCCTCGAAGTCTATGCCTTTCCTCTGACCAAACCCTTTCACTACAAGTCTGGCCTTGAACCTCGTCTGTGAATTCTTCTGTTCAATCTTCTTTCTGAACACCCACTTGTTGCTCAAAGTTTTCTTGCCCTTAGGCAATTTCACCATATCATAAGTGTCGTTCTTATGCAAGGATTTCATCTCCTCTTGCATAGCTTTCAACCACTCCCCCTTATGCTCGTCGGCTAAGGCCTCAGAATAATCTTCTGGCTCTCCTCCATCAGTCAGCATAATGTACTTATGTGGCGAGTACCTCTTGGATGGCTATCTGTTCCTAGATGACCTCCTCACCTGCGGCTCAATAGGTGGATCAAGTGGGGGCTGCTCCCCTGGTCCATCTTCTGAAGGAACTCCCTCGTCCTCTGCACCTTGCTGTATTCCCCCATCATCAGGCACCACGGGAGGAGTAACCGGATCCATATCCTCTAGCTCACCTGAACTAGGTTGGTTCTTCTCTGGCTTACCAATGTCTTCTATACACTGATCTTCAAAGAAAACCACATCTCTGCTCCTGACGAGCTTCCTCTCGGTCGGATCTCACAACCTGTAACCGAATTTTTCATCACCGTACCTTAAGAACACACACTGCCTGATCTTCATATCGAGCTTGGACCTTTCGTCTTTTGGTACGTGAACGGATGTCCTGCATCCAAACACCCTGAGATGATTGTACGATGGATCCTGTCTAGTCCACACCTTCTCAGGTACTTCTCGATTCAACGAGGCTGATGAAGACCTGTTTATCAAATACACCGCCGTGTGCATTGCTTCTCCCCAGAATATCTTGGGCAATTTCGCATGGGATAACATGCATCTGATTCTCTCAATAATGGTGTGATTCATTCGCTCAGCTACACCATTATGCTGGGGGGTCTTAGGAACCGTCTGTTCATGCCGTATACCCAGGGACTTGCAGTACTCATGAAAGTCGCTAATGTATTCACCATCATTGTCAGTGCGGATGCACTTCAATGGTCTACCTGTCTCTCTCTCGACCATAGCATGAAACAATTCAAGCACACCAAAGACCTCGTCCTTGGATTTCAAAGCATAAACCCAAACCCTCCTAGATGCATCATCTATAAAAGTAACAAAATACAATGCTCTCACCCAAAGTTTTTGTCCTCATAGGATCACAAACATCAAAATAAACAAAATCTAATGCATGCACTTTATTAACATGAGAAGTAGTTTTAATGAATGAAACTCTATGTTGTTTTCCTGATAAACAATCAAGACAGGTTTTGAGAGGTGTACCTGTCACGTTTGGAAGGAGTCGCTTCTTTGTTAGTACTTGAAGCCCTTTTTCACTCATGTGGCTTAGACGCCTATGTCACATGTTAATAGTTGAATCTTTGTTCAACCCACCCTTGCACATACTGACACTTGCCTTGTAAAGGGTGCAACACTTCTTTCCTCTGGCCACGATCAATGAACCCTTTATGAGCTTTCATCGCCCACCAGCAAACCGGCTTTCATAGCCATCATCATCCAACATTCCCGTCGACATCAAGTTGAGGTGAAGGTCTAGGATATACCTCACATCCTTGAGAACCAATGGGCAGCCCATATCGGTCTTCACACAAATATCACCAACTCCCACGATTTTTGATACGCCAGAATTTCCCATCTTCATAATCCCATAGTCACCTGAATTATAGCTTGTGATAGAGTCCCTGTGTGGAGTCGCATGAAAAGAAGTTCCCAAGTCTATCACTCAGTCGGTGTCCTAACTCGTAGCCGTGAGACATACATCATGATCTACTGGAAGAATAACTACCATGTCGCCATTTGAAGCGACCGCAGTAGAATCTGATTCATCTTCCTTCCCTTTTCCTTTCTTGTCGTTTTTCTTACCACGACATTCATGCTCGTAGTGGCCCTTCTTGCTACAATTCTAGCAATCAACATCTTTCCTGTTACTCGACTTGCCTCTTGATTTATCTCGGGCTTTTCCGCCCTTCCTGTTCTTTCCTCTCCCCCGTTCCTTGTCACAAGAGCCTCTGAGTAGACCCCTGAGACTTCCTCCTTGCCTCCTCATTAAAGAGACAACTAGTTACCTATTCCATGGATATCTTTCCGTCTGGCGCGGAGTTACTTAGAGACACCACCAATGTCTCTCAACTGTCAGGCAATGAACTAAGCAATAGTAAAGCCTGCAATTCATCATCCAGGACCATCTTCATAGAGGTGAGTTGGTTCACTATATTACTGACCTCATTCATGTGCTCGGCCACAGAACTACCATCTTTGAACTTGAGATTCACAAGCCGTCTTATCAGAAAAATCTTATTACCGACTGTCTTTCTCTCATACAGCCCTTGTAATTTCAGCCTTAGGCTAGCGGCTGAGGTTTCCGTAGACACATGGTGGAACACTGAATCATCCAACCATTGTCTAACAAACCCCACCGCCTTCTGGTCCATCTTCTTCCAATCATCATCAGTCATATCCTTGGATTTTGCTGATATGCATAAAATTGGAGAATATAGGTCCTTGCAATAAAGCAAGTCCTCCATCTTAGCCTTCCACATAGTCCAGTTAGAACCATTGAGGCTGATCATCCTTGATGAGCCACCTTCCATAATTCAAAACCGATCCTACCCATTCAATGAACTTAGCTCTGATACCACTTTGTTGGGGACCTTGCACAAAACCTTAGGATCTAGCCCTCCAGAACAAACCAGAATTATGGATAATAAAGCAATGAAAACAATCAATGCATCAATCACACACCACATAAGAGATTTTTACATGGAAAACCCTCAAGGAGGTAAAAACCACGGGACCTCGTCCAGATCAACAATCCACTATGAAGTAGAACGTTACAACCTTCTTCACTCACGCAGGAGTGGATAAACAGTAAGAGAAAAAGAGAAAACGGAGAGATCTAACCGATTACGAGGACATAGAAGCGCTGAGATATAGATTGCATAATAAATAACCTCCACGAGCAGAACCTCCATTCTATAAGCTTTCTCTCTCTTCCTCTCTCTTTCTCTCACCTTTTGATATCCCTAAACCCTTTAGCAAATCCCTTGTAAAGCTTCAGGAAACCCTCTTTTTATATCTAAAAAATCCTAGGCAACCCCTTTTATAGTTTAGGAAACTTCCCTTTCGCATCCCGGTTGCGAAAGGACTCAAATCCGCAGTTTCGTGCAAAATTGCGGAACAAAATGCGTAACCTACGACTAGTCCTGGAAATTCCAGGACTGGTCTTAGCCTCCTTCGACTGGTCGAAGCTCACCTACGACTAGTCGAAGCCCACCTTCCAGGATTTCAAAGTGGATTAAGGTAGTTCCAAGTAGGACTAATGACAACAAAGTGGTCATATGATTCCTCAAGGAAAATATTTTTTCTAGATTTGGACCTCCAAAGGCCATCACTAGTGATGGTGGGTCTCACTTTTGCAATAAGACATTTGAGGCTTTGATGAAGAAATATGACACCAAGCATAAAGTGAGCATCCCATACCACCCACAAACGAGTGAGTAAACTGAGATTTCTAATCGAGAAATCAAACACATTTTAGAGAAAACTATAAGGCCAGATAGGAAGGATTAGTCCTTCAGACTATCCGATACTTTATGGGCTTATAGGACTGCTTATTAAACTCCGATTGGAATGTCTCCATACAGATTGGTGTATGGGAAAGCTTGCCACTTGCCTGTGGAATTGGAACATAAAGCCTACTAGGCAATAAAGAAATTAAACTTTGATATGTACCAAGCAAGTGGACAAAGGAAATTAGAGTTGAATGAATTAGAGGAGCTGAGGAGAGACTCCTATGAAAATTCTAAAATCTACAAAGAGAGGACTAAAGCTTTTCATGACAAAAATATCCTGATGAAGAATTTTGAACCTCAGCAAAAGGTTCTATTGAACAATTCCCGTCTCCAGTTCTTTCCGAGAAAGTTAAGATCAAGATGGACAGGCCCCTTCATTGTGAAGAATGTTTATACTCATGAGGCTGTTGAAATTGAGAATCCACGTAATGACAATGTGTACAAGGTTAATAGTCAGAGATTAAAGCCTTATGTGGAAAACTTTCATTTGGGAGAGGAGTCATTCCCTCTTCATGAGCCAGAATATTCAGATTGATGCTCCTAGTCTGACGGAGCATTTGTATAGGATTTGTATCATATTCAAATTTTTTTTAGTATCATCTAGCATGTGAGTTCTTCATGGTAGGTACTATCCACCATTTCTTTTATTTTTATTGTTCTCTGCATTACATTTTCATTATGTTGGGGACAATGTAGATTTTAGGTTGGAGGTGTGGATAGTCATCCATATGAGTTTATTTTATTTTATTTTATTTTTTAGGTTTAGGTTTATGGGAAAATTTTTTTTTTTCAATATTTTCAAAATAATATTTTTATATATAAGAATGTGAACATGATATTATGCGAATTCCAAAGGCAAAGTTAATACTTAGTCTAGGTCGATAGTAATCAGAATTTTGATAACTGAAAATTATAGACTTAAATTCAATTATCTAATCACTAGTTTAAAGTGAGTTATAATTTGATGTACTAAATTCACAATACACCCTAGCTAACTAAGTGAGGAATATGATATATGAACTACAATAACAACTTTTGATTCAAACAAGGTTAAATGAACTAGTACCATCGATATATGCTTAAAAGAGAGAATATTGAAGAAGAAAAAAAAATTATTATAGAGCGTGAATGCAATGATCATAACAATCGTGTCAGTAATCCGGAGTAAGGATACCTAAGTATCCATTACTGTTACAATTACAAGTATGATACCTTATGTTATGAAGCAAACCTGGTGAGAATCTTCATCTAAGGGTGGTCTATAATAATAAGGATATGATGATAAAATAAGAAATATCATGAAGAAAATGAGATAATTAGAGATTTCATATTCTTGAGATGATTGAAAGGAGTTAGGATAGGGAACATGTATATTCTCAAAGTTAGACTAGTGTCATGAGCACCTAAGTATATTAGATCACAACTATTCTAAATTTTGATTAGGTCTCTGAACTCAAGGATGTAATGGATTAAGAAATTGAACTTCTAACTAACTTCAGACTTAGGGTAAGTATTATGTTGTTTTGGAATTCATATGATGAATGGAGGCATAATTGTATAAATTTTTTAGTGTTGAATTATTTTTCATGTTTTCAATGTTTGTGGGTAACATTTCTAAAAACCCTCACGAGACTATAACTCGTTCACTAGGGGAAACGTAAGGGTTTAAAGGCTTGTTACATATGCTAAATGCAATCGAGATTCCTGCGAAAGTGGTGTAGTTAGAATTTTTTTTTTTTCATTTTAATTTTGTTTCTAGAATTAATTTTTATTCTTATTTTTATTTTTCTTTGCTTATTTTGCTCGGGACTAGCAAAATGGTTGAGGGGTGTGTTGAGACTCAAATATTGCATAATTT
The DNA here is from genome assembly GCA_030180095.1 of Magnolia changhungtana. NCBI lineage: Eukaryota > Viridiplantae > Streptophyta > Magnoliopsida > Magnoliales > Magnoliaceae > Magnolia > Magnolia changhungtana. The sequence goes on along the minus strand of JASAUF010000411.1, from coordinate 10,216,796 downwards.
TTTTCATTTATATCTTGGTTTTATGAACATAAATCAGCTTAATATTCTATTTTACTCATGTATGGGTTGTAAGGTGAATTTAAGTGCTTGGATTGAAAAAGAGTGTTAAAAGCATGAATTTGATGCTAAAAAATCCCCAAGGGAAGAGATAGATTTTAGGAGACCAAGATTGAAGAATTCACATGCCAAAGATCCAAGAAAACTAAGTGAAGAGTGAAGAAAATCGAAGATTTGAAGTGAAGAATCTTGAAATCATCTTGAAAAAGTGTATTCTGAAGCTCTTAAGTCTATTTTGGGAAACTACATATATTTGAGGCGGTTTCTAGGGTTTTTCAACTTTGTACGAAAATTGGAGTTCCCTACTTATAAATAGGGCTTCTTAGGGCATTCCTAAGCATCATTCAAGGCATCCCAAAGCAAGAATTAGGGTTTTTAAAGAGTTTTTAATTTTATTAAAGTTCTGTAAGTTTTTTTTTTTAGATCTTTTCTATTTGCATTTATTTTCTTTCTTCTTATTTTTTCTTTCTTATTTTAATTATGTTTTTCTAAGTTCCGCACATGGGTTTAATAATTCTTTAAGTTATGATGATTTGTTTTAATGATGAGAAGAATGGTATATGCATGTTATCTATTGTTTAGGTTTTGTTTTTTTATCCTCTTGTGAGATCCATATATTTCCATCATATGAGATTCACATTGATGGATAAACTTACCCTAGATCAATCAGATTTCCTAAATATGAGAGGTTCTCAACCTGTTATATTTCTTTGATTTTCATTATCTCATTGATATTGGATTCTTAAAATCACTAACACTTGAGAATATATGTCAATGGTGCAAATCCATGATTTTCTAAATTTTTTTATATCATTTATTAAAATATTTAAACTGTTTTATTTTCCAATTAGGCTGACCATAGTGCTCAGATCCTAGTTGTGTTATCCAAGTCATCATGATTTTGGAACATTAACCTATGTGTGGAACTTTGAAGCTTGGGTGTTGTTTTAATTCAGTTGAATCACATCCATTCAAAAATCTCAAAATCAAATCATCATATTAGTTTTTATTACTTAGTTTGTTTTGCATTTGATTTTCTCATTCTCGCAATTCATCTCTATGTGGGATTGACCCTGTATTCACAGGATATTACTTACAAACCTCTACACTTGGAGGCAAGCGATCAACATGAACCAGGCTAGGGTTGCCCAAGTAGTCCACCCCACCCTCACTGAAGATCTGTGCACCGGCCTTGAACCACACAACTTCACTGAACTTAACCCCATTGCTGGAGAGCAGCTCGGGGAAGACGCACCTGAGCGCGCCGAGCATGGCCCACCGGCAGTGGATGACCTCGAGCTCGCAGTTCTTGGCGAAGGTCTCGGGGTCGGCAGAGAGGCCAACAATGTCCCAACCATAGTCGCCAGGGAATTCACCGGTCAGATACGAAGGCGGCTCGCCAGAGAAAGGGCCCAGGTACTTGACTCGGTTTGGGCCATACCACGGGCTGCTAGAGGAGACGGGCTTGGGCTTGCTAGTCTTGCGCATGGTGATGCAGCCTTCTCTGAGTAGGTCAGAGGAGGAGGGACAGAGGTTGAGGGCCTTTCCAGCAAATGTAGGAGAGGAGAGTGCCATTGTAGACATGGTTGCTGCTAATCTAAGCTAGGGTGAAGAGAGTGTAGGAAATGAGCTTTAGCTGAGCTTGTGGTCTGTAAGAAGGATGTTTGGTGGACCGTTTAAATAGGAGTTGGGAAAGGAGAGATAGGGGGTAAGTATTTTATCCGAGGAGATTTCTGTTTGCTCATTGGTCGATTGCCATTGCGAGATCTTGACTGGGTCCCCTTCCATTGGCACTCTCTACACCAAGCATCACAGAACAGATACTTTTGTCATATCCGTCTTCTTTTGATTTCATTAGTAGCCCCTTCTTCCCCCTATCTGCTGCAACTATCCGTAGTAATGTGTGCTATCGTTTTATTTAGGTGGCACACGTGGAGCAATTTGAACCATTTGAGGTGTGGGCCCACTGTTGATGATGTCACGGCTCCTAAAATTTTATTAATTGAGTTATCCAGGTCGTTCAATTTTACCTATTTAATTTGGATTGTACACCACTGTTCCTTATGTGTTTGATGACCATCTGATTTTTCAGGCTACTCATGCACATACACTACAACAACTGGGGTTTTTACTGGCACTCAAAAGCGCCGACAGAATCCCACTAAAAGCGCCGCTAATCAAGGATATGTGGGAAGTATTGCCACCGCTAGGTAATGTCGTGGCGCTTGTTTGAGCGCCGCGGATTGTAAGGTTTTTTCAAGGTAGATGTGGTTTGTGGACACTTTTGTTCACGAAAAGCTGGTGCCGGTAAAAGCCTTTGTATGGATTTGAGAGGCCCTAGCATGCTAGTAAATTTTTTTATTATATATAATTCAATCAAAACCTGTATTTTTTAAATATTTGAAACATAAAAATGATGCAATACAAATAAAACTGAATATTAAACAAAATTTATATTACTACACAATAAAAAAATATATATAATATTTATTACAATAAATGGTCTTGAATATAAATAAATAAATAAAAACAAATCTTCTATATGGTCTACTCCTAGCACGAGTGGCGTCAAAAGGCTAAAGTGATTTGAACTTTGGATTGCCCCATTTGTATGCAACGAGAAGAGTGGATCACCGACCATTAGCCCTTTGAAAACTGCTCCTATGATAGTCAGAACCAGGCTAGTCCTTACCTGCTACATGGAAGTTGGTTTTTCGGCGCTTAACATGCTGATCTGTTGGGTGGAAAGAATGGTATGTGGCAATATTCCTTCATGACTTGAAGAGAGCTCTTTCCGCAGCTCATCAAGCTTCATCTCTAAACCTGATGACATACTACGCTTGGCAGTTTTTATATTTCCAGTGTTACCATTCTGTCCAATGCATATTTCAAGTTCAATTGTCTTCTTCCCTATCAGATGACAACAAGACATGTATCAACTGCTGAACATGGACACACCCATAAATATGCAACTTCAAGTATTGTTAGAAGATTGAAACAACAGCAGAACAGTTATTGACGAAGTAATAACACATTAAGTGAGTAACAAACATATTCCTGGTTTAATGAAAAATAACATAATCCAAGGCAATAATTAACAAAAGTAACTGCAAAAAATACCTGAAGGGAACGCTCCAACCTAACCTAGCACTTGAATGTTCAGGGCCCTGACCATCATAACCATGAGGAAGTAGCACAACAAGCCCAGTTTGGCGCAGCCACTTTTGACTCCCCACTACTCAAAAGCTGATCAAACATCACTTGAGCACCATTTGAAAAATCTCCAAACTGAGCTTCCCACACAACCAATGAATTTGGATTTTCCATTGAATAACCCAACTCGAATCCAAGGACACCAAACTCTGACAGAGAACTGTAGCTCAAAACAACCATTTTGCATATCATGTTAGAGTTGTACTAAACCATAGTGCTCACTTTACGAAGAGAAGGAAAATGTCACACAGCACAATTACAGGTTTAACCATCTCTCAAAAAACTAAAAAGAAAAAACAATTACAAGTTCAACTATCAAAAACAAAACACTATAATTAGTTTTCATTCCAAGAATACATAATACCATCCTCTAGGAGGAGAATATTGTACTCTCCTGTGATACTTCTCCGATTCACATATCATACTGGTAATCAGCGTAAGAGATGCCACTGGATTTCATGCTTCAACAAACTGATGATAAGCATTCCTGATAGACTATGCATCCTGAAATCACATTTTACCACGCTCATATTGCACACCAATAGGCTAGGCTACTGCAAAAATTTTCCTATGCCCAACTCCATGAACAACAGTGCACGTGTAAATACCTGCCGTGGCCTGTAGGTGGGAGAAGATAATTTGAAAAGGTGTGCACCGCAAAGGACGGGGGAGGCACCTGTAGGTGATCAGTTGTCAATTTCTATTACATTCAACAGCCTTCCATGCATCCCACTTAGCTCTGTCCTTGGGACTGAATATCCCAGGCCTGCCTGCAGAGAAGAAACAAGAACACTCATGAAAAAGCAGAGCAAAAATCATGGAAAATAACTTGACTGTTGATCTAATGATATTCTGAACCTCAAAAGCCGATGCAGGGAAGAGCGAATAAACAACTCAGGAAATAGAAGACTTAATCAGTCATCTGTTTTTTTTTTTTTTTGAAGTTTCTTCTCATGTATATTTACTCTTCTATTTTCTACACTGATTTATGAGGTACCATCCTCTGACCCTCGTCTTCTCAGGCATGAGCGTATGACTGAGGCCCATGTATCAGTGATCTGTACCATTAATCTAAACTGAGGCCCATGTATCAGTGATCCGTACCATTGATCTAATGGACCCACTTCCATAGAAATGCCCCAAGAAACTCCCTGACAATACAATCCTAACCTGTCAACCTGTGGCCCAGTAAGAGACAGAAAAAAGGTACAGCGATGGTCCACATTAAATAAAAGATGGGGCTTAACAGAGCATTCCATTGTGCGAGAATTTTCTGTCATGACGCTTTTTGAGGTTTAATGAAATCGTCAATTTACAAATAAATAAATAAATAATGCTGTCATGACCTATATCCACGGTACCTTGCCAGTCACTAAATTTCTTCCAAGCAATCATCAGTCTGACCCAAATTGCTGGGACAAGGCTATGTTTGCAATGGGGCTCAGCAGATCGAGGGTTTGGATCACTGACCAACAGGCAAACCTTGATCAGGAAGAGCAAATAAACAACTCAAGAAATGGAAGACTTAATCAGTCGTGTTTTTGCTCTTTGATAATCAATCAAAAAGCTGTTATTCTTAAAGAAACAATGGAATGATATAAATCATGCTCAGTGCAGGGGACAGTCAACAGACTACAAACTAAATGTTGATTCAGCAGGTTGCTGAGATTTCAAATAGTTGCAGTATGCCACAAGAGTTCCATGTACATGCACATTAGAAAGTCGGTTAGTAGAACAGATGCCCATGGGACAATTTCATACCCATGGGACAAATCTCTTTTTAAAGAATATTAGAACAGATGCCAAAAGCAAGTTACATGCCATTTACAAAAATCAACAGAATTTATTCTATACAATTCTAACTTATAAGTTTGTGAGATTTAGTAGTCTGAAGACCAAAACCCAACAACCAAATTCCTTATCTAACCAAAAAAGTCCTAGTAAGAAAAGATAACACTGTAATTGAAGACATGCTGCAAAGGAGCTATGAATAGAGGGAAAAAGCTCAAGATGGATGTTTTACATACCTCAAGAGGCATAAGAGCTGTTGGAATAACCCGGCATACATTAAAAGAAAGATACTAAAAAGACACTAATCCCAGAAATCCATAGCTGGTATACCAAAAGCTTTTATGAACAGAACTTTAAAATAAATAAATAAATTCTGTTTTTGAGGGCCTGATTTTTTTAGTTAATGGCAGCCTCCATCATAAACAGCTTGGGAGATCAAACCCATCAATCCCACACTCCCTCCCCCATAAACCAAATCTATCCTTCTCTTCACCTGAAACGCCACACTCAAAGAAACAATAAAAAAAAAAAAAAAAAATCCATATTAAAAAAATACAACAAAAACATACCACATCAATCAGCTCCCTTTTACACAATTCAACCAATAAAAAGAAAAAAAGCTTCAAAAATCAAAACATGAGAACGAAAAATCTCTAAACAGGCATTGAAATTTCTCCATTTTATCTCTGTTGGGTTTTTGGGTTCGTAGGAGGTAGAGTTTTATATTGAGAAACTGGGCTCAAATATCATTGAATACTCAAAATCTACAAGGTCTGTGACCTTTTAGCCATCTTTCACAGTTAATTCAAAAACAAACAAACAAATGAAAAGTAAAGAAAAGAAATCAAAATTGCAGCTTCAGCAATATCCCGCCAAAATTCAGGTTTGAAAATCTAGTAAGTTAGAATCCAAATCCATGCAGCCAAACGACACCTAATAAAAAAAATTAAAAAAATAAAATTAAAACTAAAAAAATGAGATAGTCAAGTGTAATTACCAGCTTCCTCTGCTATTGACTTTGCGACGCTCAAGCCTTTCTCCCTCCTCCTTTACCCGGGCTTGGGACCGGCAATGCAAGTAGTTGCATTGGTGGAGTTAAAAAAGGGCTTAAGATCCATTTGGTTTGATAAAAAATTATATTCATAAAGATTGATGTGATGACCAAATGGAACTTAAGACTTATAATACTACAAATATGTACCAAGAATAACAACAACAATACTTACATAAATGTAGTTGTTCTCCTTCGTTTGGCTTCCATCATCTAACACTGCCTCAAAAAACACGCTAAAAAAGGTAAATGCCCTCCTATTAATGTTGTAAAGAAACATGGAAAGAACAAGAGTTGCATTGAGTTATAAAGAAAATTGATAAGAACAAGAGTAAATCATGTTAGCTAACTTGTTGATTTAGTTACCCAACCTATCATATGCATTGGATGTTAAGTCAATCCAAATTGCAAAATTAGAGTTAAACACTTTCTATCCAAAACCAATCACACATCAATCCTAAACCCATGCACAAAACAAAAAACATTTACAAGAGAGAGAGAGAGAGAGATCTTTTCATTTAGCTCAATTCATCTCTCCTTAAACCTGCAAAACAAAACAATAAAAAGAAATTAATTAGTACTCACAATCTTGTACAAGAAATTCTATTGTATATGGCAAAAAAAAATAAAATCTGACCTTACACATAATAGAGGGCCAAACAATACTCGTTCCAATAGCATCCCCAATTGTTTTATATCGTCCGTAAGGTCTTATCAAAACCTCCTCCCGTACTATTGCCACATGAATTAATACCTCCCAAAAACCAATTCCAAGTTCGTGCCCCCCTACTTTTGTGAGCGGATCCTTGCTCAAAACAATTCCTTTAGCAATAGTAACCCCGGGTTTCATGATACTTGTAAGAAGAACTCTAGTCACATCCTACAAAATAAAATTCACAATTTGACAAACTGCATTGTATTGAATAAACACTCATCTGTATACCACATATAATTCAGAACACAATAACATCAAAATATTATAAAAGAACTATTCACTAGGTATAAGGAATTACCCCAGCACTAGTACAACTCGTGGTCTTCCCCTTATTCGTCGAGTGTTTCTGCAAATGATAAATCAATATCAATCATTATATACCAACTAAACTATATATAATCTAGGACATAGTGCATATGTAAATATATACATGTATATAATATAATTACCCGAGAGGTCACCCCATGGCTTGATGATGAGGACGATTGGTTCATGTTAGAACTAGCTACAGCACCGAATACTGTGGGTGGGTTATTATTTGCATTATTCATAGTGGCTATCAATTTCATCAAAGTTTCTTTTAAGGAAGAAATTTCAGCATCTCTTGCGGATGAGATTTCAATCATAGTTTCTTTAAGGGATGACATTTCAGCTTCTCTTAAGGATGAGAGTGCAGCTATATTTTCTTTAAGAGAGACTATTTCAGCATGTAGTTCCTCATATCTTTCATCTCTCCTCTGAGCAATGGAAGCCATCCTTTGTTGGTTGGATGTTGCACCCCACAAATCAGATGGAGATGGTCCTAACCCATAAGTGCGGACACGACCATACTTGTCTTCTCCCATGACTTGAGATAATAGATCATTCCTTGTCATGCTACTCTGTGAGGCCCTGGGTTGCTGAGATATTTTTTTCTTGAGTTTTGTCTGCAATAATAATTATCACATGGTAACAGTTAATGTGTAAATACTCTAGCTACTACTACACATTTATATGGAACTCTTCTTGCATGTAAATACATTAACATACCATTACTACTGATGAGGCCTTATCCACAGGCTTTCCATCTTTGCATGTATGAGTCAATATAAATATATCTGCCCGGCTCAGATCCTCCCCATTGGCCTTTTTCCTCTATTATTATGTAAACAAGTTATATAACACAAATATACTAACATGGTTGGTCAGGTTATTAATAAAATTTACCTCTTCCTCGCGTATTCGTGCAAAACTCTTCGAGCCTGCAGCATGGTTAATCAGTTGCTTCTTCCGACTCTCTGTATTTGTTTTAGAATGAGCCTATATGTGACACACCAACAAAGTAAATTATAAGATATCAATAAAAGATTCTGTATAATTCTATAATTGAATGAGGCATACCATCTCCTCTTCAGAGTTCCAAAATTGAACAAGAGTCTTCCACTGATTCTCTTGGACCCGCTCATTAAGATCTGCGAGTCGCTCCTCATCAGTCTCATGAGAAGAGTAGTGGAGTTTCTTCAGCTTGCCCTTCCATTCCCTCCATTTTTTACCAATTGACTTCAGCACCCAAGTCTTAGCATTACCGTCAAACTCAAACTTGGACTGCATCACATGTTAAAAGCAGACAATCACATAATGAACAAAAAATATATATATTTTTTAAAAAAAAGCATCGTAACCATTACCGTGACAAGCCCCCACATATCATCTTTCTTTTCATTCGGCACCGCCCTCCAATCATTAAATGTAAGGGGAGCATATTCCCCATTGCGTGCTATTGTCCCTATGAAAGTTGTCAGCTTACTAGCATTGTCACAAACAGGCTGCCCTAGATTGTTGATGGAAATAGAAATTCGTTGACCTTCACTCATTTTCCAAACATCAAAGCATCGTGTGGGGCCTCGAGTCCTTGGTTTCTTGGACACTGAATCTGTTGAAGAAAATTGCAATGGTACATATAAAACTAATTAACAAAAGCAAAATACACGGTAAAACTAATTAACAAAATCGCAATGGTACATATAAAACTAATTAACACATTTTGTTATACCACTAGTAACCTGAGGCTGGCTGGTGCTATCGGTCATAGGGCCTACAGATCGCCAAGCCCTGCGTCTAGTACTCATGTTTAACACCTGTATATGTCTAGCAATATGATAGTATGATAATCAAATATTTCTCATTTAAATGGAGATTCATAAAATGAACAACTTGATTTGTGGACAATTGCATGTTGAAAGATACAAGCCATACAAATTGTGAATCCCATTATCAGTGGAACATATTCCAAAATCATCATATCAAGCAAAAGACGTGTGAATTTCTAGACAATGAAAATAAATGAACATCTGAAAAGAATAATAACTCAACCATATGAAAAAAGACATGTGAATTTCTCTTTCATACTTTAGGACAATCTAGTATATAAAAAATCAATTATTGTACATAATGTCATTTCCATCACGATCAGAAAACTCAGTATCATCTGTTTGGTCATCTACCATTGTCTGGGTGGGTGGTAAAGGTGTGATAATTGTTGTATCATCGATATTTGTCCTTTCTCAACTATCAATGTCATCACTCGGATCCTTCGAACTTTGATCATTGCATGGCGAGCTTCCCAAGTATGCATCAACATCATCTACAAACTCCTCCCCATGCATCTCAAACAAGTCCCTAGGTTTCGCCCTCACCACAATATGCCAATCCTTCTCAACAGGGTCTTGCACATAGAACACCTACTCAGCTTGAAATGCAAACACAAATGGTTCATCAGACAACTGTCGACCAGAATGGCATAACCGTTTCAAATTCATAAGCGTGAACCCCAACCCATCCTTCTTGACACCCCTACCTGAGATAGAACATCAACCCAATCACACCTAAATAATACAACTTTCCGATCACCACAATATTCCAGTTCAATTATGTCTGTCAAGACACCATAGTGAGTTACATCTCCTGCAATAGGGTTTCTGTCGTTGACAGTCGCAAAGCTTGATGTCTTTGTAGTGACCACAACTCCACTATGTTGAGTTTTTCTTTTCTTTTCTCGGTCTTTAGTGTGAAACCTGAAGCCGTTTATGATAAAACCCTTATATCTTCTTATTGTACAAGGACCCCAAGCTAGCCATCTAAGGTCTTCTGAGACCTGCTCATTCTTTACTTGGCGCAACTGTTCAACCTATTTAAAAAATGTTAAAATAGAAGCACATGTCTGGACAATAAAAATAAATGAACATACACACGTCGATCGACTTATTATATCAACTACTTACATGATCGCTAAATCATTTATGAAATGTTTCATTGTGAATGCGTTCTATATTCATTGGTCGTGCGCGAGGATTCTTCTGTTTAACAACATTCATGTGTTCTCTGCATATGAATTGGTTTTAGTAAGACACGTGATAGTAACTTATTTTCCATCATGTATAAAATAAGTGTTATAGTTTTCTTACTCAAGAAATGGGATGAGTGCGCCGCTGTTAAACAGAACATATCGATGTGCCTGTGTAAATGCAACTCTATCTAGCACACAATCCTCAGGCTTCCCTAACGCGCGACCTATTCGTGGGAAAATAGCAGATTGTTCTATAACAGTGTTACCATAGTCGTCGTTTCGTATTGGTCAGTTGAACCTTGTCTCCACATTATGCAAGTACCTCGAGCAGAAAGTTAAGCATTCTTCCGCCAAGTACCCTTCTGCAATTGAACCCTTGGGCTGACTTCTATTACGTACATATGACTTCAGTGTGAGCAGGTACCTATGATTATCAATATTAAGAAGTTTAGAAATATATGGTCGATTAGTGCAACTGGAACAACATGACAAATAAAATTAATTTATAAACATTAACTCGCACCTCTCGATGGGGTACATCCATTGGTATTGTACCAGTCCTGCTATTTTGGCCTCGCAAGCTAAATGAATGGGCAAATGCACCATAATATCAAAAAAAGCCGGCGGGAAAATCTTTTCTAAATGACAAAGTGTTATCGCAATTCGAGATTCCAGTCGATCAAAATCTTTTACTCGGTCAACTTTGGAACACAATTCCCTAAAGAAATTGCATAATTCAAGCAAGACTCAGCTCACGCACTTAGACAATGTTGTTCGTATCGCTACCGGAAGTAATTGTTGCATTATAACATGACAGTCATGGCTCTTGAGCCCTGAAATTTTACGCTGTTTGAGATGCACACATCGTGAAATATTGGCTAAATAATCATTTGAAGCTTTCACTCGCTTCAAAACTTTGCAGAAATCATCTTTCTCACTCGATGACATGGAAAAGCATGTAGGTGGCAAATATATTTTGTTCGATGAAAACTACCTTGGGTGCAATGTTTGTTTTATACCCATATCTTACATGTCGAGACGTGCCTTTAAATTGTCCTTTGTTTTCCCTTCAATGTTCAACAGTGTCCCGAGCACATTGTCACATACATTCTTTTCAATATGCATCACATCCAGATTGTGCCACAACAAATTATGCTCCCAATACGGCAAATCAAAAAAGATACTCTGCTTCTTCCAGTTATATCGATCTTTCGCATTATCCTCTCGTCTTCTCTTATGCCCATAATTGTCAGGAGTCTTCTTCCCAAATGTGACATTAATTCCTTGTAACTGATCCAACACATCAGACCCAAATAGCAAAGTTGGTGCCTCACTAAATTCTTCTGTACCATCAAAAGATCTGCTATTACTTTTAAATATAGGATCAAGTTTCACGAATCGACAATGGCCCATATAACAAAACTTTCGATCATGCTTTAAGTATTTAGACGAAGTGTCCTTGTTACAGCAAGGACAAGCAAGGCGTCCTTTAGTGCTCCATCCAGACAAGTTCGCATATGCAAGAAAGTCATTGATAGTGCACAATAATGCTGCACACATTTGAAATATTTCATTGCTTGAAGCATCATAAGTGTCTATGCCAACCTCCCACAATGCCTTCAAATCATCTATTAAAGGTTGCAAATACACGTCAATATCATTACCAGGTCCAAAAGGACCAGGAATAAGCAAGGACATCATGAAATAAGATTGTTTCATGCACATCCATGGTGGCAAGTTATATGGTATCAGAATAACCGGCCATGTGCCATAAGCAATACTCATTGTCTTGAATGGATTGAAACCGTCAGCTACTAACCCAAGTCTAACATTGCAACTATCCGATGAAAAGGTCGGATGATTGTGGTCAAAAGTTTTCCACGCTAGGAAGTTAGCCGGATGCCTTTACATTCCATCTTCGGTGTGACACTCGTAATGCCATTTCATAGAAGACACTGTTTTAGATGACATGTACAACCTCTGAAGCCTTGGTTTCAAAGAAAAATGGCATAATATTTTGGCTGGAATTTTTCTCTCTTTCACGGTCGAAGAAGTCGCCTCGTCATCCGATTGATATTCAAATGTTTTCCATCTGGAAGCACCACATATACCACATGATTGCTCGTCGACAACCTCCTTCCAATACAACATACAATCATTGGGACAAGCATCAATTTTATTGTATTTTAGGCCCAAGTCCCCAATAATCTTCTTGGTTTCATAGAAAGACCTTGGTAAGGTTTCACCTTCGGAAAGTGCATCCTTCAGCAATTCAAGTAACATCGTGAATGACTTGTCGCTCCATCCACCAAGGCACTTTATATGATATAGTCGAATAACGAAAGAGAGCTTACTAAACTTCTTGCAGCCTGGGTACAATTCCTTATCAGCATCTTCTACTAATTTGAAAAATTGTTGTGCTTCGGTATTAAGCCCCTGTGTAGGTCTATATGCTGCACCACTCTCTTGATCATCCGGGCCCGAAAAATCGAATGCATCGTATAACAATTCGTGCATATCATTGTTTGGATCCAGATTAGGCATAGAAGAAGACGTGACTTCCCCATGAAAACGCCAATGAATATAACTCGTATTAAATCCGTCACACACGATATGATTATATGCTTCTTGTCGAGATACCCGGAAGTTATTATTGCAGTTCTTACATAGACATAGGATCCTCCCTCTATCACTTGTATTTGTAAATGCAAAGTCTAGGAATTCCGTAGCTCCACTTAAGTATGCATTGCTTACCCTAAATCATTCGATACAATTGGAGGACATATCAAACAATGCATCTTAACCATTGGGCCACAACAACTGGAAGGAGAAGTTATTGAGATACATTGATAAATGAATCTAACTCTTATCCATCACTATGTTCCTCGGCTACTTCGACAAGTTAGTTGAAATACAACGTGAGCTCGACAAAGCTTCCTAGGAGAGATAAACTAGAATGGGTATAAGAGAAATTTAAGGAAGAGTACTAAAGAGACAAATTATAATGAAACAAGCACCATTATTGCTCACCCTATAAGCGACGACGATTTAGGCATCTAATAGAATCCCTAATGGTATCTCTAACTGACTAACTAAATCAGTCATCCATCCAAGACTGGATAGATTGTAATACTTTCATGTTACCATTTAAATGCTCACACCGAAATTCCAGTAGCATCTCCCCATGTCTCTCCGGATATGTTGATCTTGCATTTGATTCCCATGTCAAGTATCCACATAATGTGAGGATATTTGACATTAAAAATAAATATAAGAAACGTAACTAGAGAGAAAAGGACAGATACAACGCAGAACTAGCTTGTGCATTTAAATCAGGGAACCGAAAGCATTCTAATCTATCCAACCTTGAATTGTCCAAACGTGGGACAATTTGAGAATTTTTATGTCTCCAAAAGCACACTATATTTATGCTTGGCCACATAAAAATTCTCAAATGGGCAACTGATTGTCCTATACTTAAACAATAACATAATCAATCGCAATTGGCATTCATCATCTAGCTAAATAATAACAGAATGCATTTTAAACTAAAGAAACAAATTTTGTTTTGATAAATTAACCTAGTAATATCTACTACATACTAGTAACATACGAGCAATATTGGGTCACCATACCATAGGCTGCAAGAATATCATGTCCCCTTAAAAAATAAATCCTCTAAGGATAACATATATATATATAATAAGTTGTTTATTGTCATTCACAATCACAAGTATCATTCATCATCCAACTAATTATTAACAGCATTTACAAAAATAGAAGATATCTAACCAACTCTATATAATAACTTGCAACTTAACCTGCTGAGAACCGTCATACAACATTATATCTTACGGCAGAGCCGGTTCTGAGGAGTTACAAGTTGGGCCTCTAGGAAAGCATATAAATGAAGCGACAAAAATATAAATTAAGCAAGATCAATTATTTATGGAAGAGATTGATGAATAATACCTAGCAATTTTCTTGATTTTCTTAATGGAACATACTTTGCACCAATCACTAACACAATTGGAGGGCCGAATATAAAGCCCCTAGCCTCAACTCCTATAAATTCAATATCAAATCCATTAAATTAAGTACCTAGAATGGATGTCTTGTTCAAAAGAGAGAGAGAGAGAGAGAGAGAGAGAGAGAGAGAGAGAGAGAGAGACTCTAGTAGCTGCAAGCCTCTCTTGAAGAATTCAAAAAGAAAAAATGATGACTTGCCCTATAATCGGATTACCTATAATCTTAAACACAACAAAATATCAGGATTATAAAAGTCACTCTAACATTTTAAGTATTTAAAGCTTGTTAAGGGTTTATGGGCAATTACAAGCATCCAAACAGCCCATGCCCATGTAATGTCTATGTCTATGTCTAGACATTTCATTTATTCAGAAATATTAGCAAATTGGATTTTTATGGGACGCAGGTCCAACATCTAGTATACGCATGTCCTCTGAATGTATAGTCCAATCCTCTGCAAGTCCTTTCCGAAAGGGATGGAAATAAACAATACACAATTACAACACATTGAGATAGAAACAAGGCAAGGTATGTGCAGTCTGTGCTCCCAGCCAACAAGTTCAACTCACGATAAGTCGACGAAAATTCAACAATGATTTATAAATATGTTTCAGATTCGGAATTTAGGTTCACTACACTTAGTCAAACTCTCCCAAGTTCTGAGTTGATGAATAATATCTTGAGTCTTGACCAGCTAGAAACTGCATGAAGGAAGCCCACAAGCTTGGACCAGCAATAGCAGCAGCGGATATGAAAGTTAAATTCATCTCTACATTATGTTTAAAGAAAGAAAGGAAAAAAAAAAAAAAAAAGCAGAACATATTGCTGCATATCTGATAGCATGGAGTTAATGGGAAATAGCAGCTTTAGTGATGATTATAGAGACAACTGTTCGTCACAATACAAGTATAAAGCTGTAGAGTTCTTAAGGCTTCTGCATGACAGTGATATCTCTAATTTCTGGCCTCTATATTGAATAAATAGATCTTGCTGAATTTGAAAATACAAGCTGAAACTCGTTTGAGGCAGGGGTCCAATTATTACTAAGATGTAGTAAATCGCTGGGAAAACTGAAGACTGTTGTTGATCCAGTAAATGATGAAGTAAATGAGCATGGAGTGAATTTGATTTTCTCTGTTCAAGACACTAACAAATAGATGGATCACAGTGTTTATTGGACCTATTTTGTGTAAACAATCTGAACCACTATATTAAGGCCATAGATCAATGGTTAGTATTTTTCATAGGTTTTGATGTTTGCATGGTAGGCTATGGAATGTGCATTGGACCTAATCAACAGTCTGGATCAATGGATTGGCATGTCTTAGTGTCCCAATGCAACTAAGTGTACTATCATTTATAGTGCTCTGAGATTACTGGAGCATTTCTCTACTTCATAAATCAATGCTTATTTTTTAAAAATTAAGATGGGATTTGTGTATGTACAGAGAAATGCTAATGTCCTCACCTTCATAGGGATGTTAGTAAGGTTCCCAATATTTTTAAGTGGCACATGGCTTCACCAATCATTGATATGGGCAATTTTGTTCATGCCCTTTGGGACAAGCCAAAAAAAAAAAAAAAACCACGCTGATCGGATTAGCTAACTCTTTCAATGTAGGCCATCTTTTTCAACCATCTGCTCTTTACAAATTATAGATTGGATAGTTTGCATCATCAAATCAAAATGCATCTTGGAATCATAAGCAATACAAAGTGGGATTTATCAAGTAGATCTTTCAAAATGATGATTGAATCTATTTTGTTTTTCCGACCAATCTTAATTGTTGATTTTTCTTGCTATTAATCAGATGTTTAGGATCATCAGATTGGCACCATGGGCACCACAATGGATGGAGCATAGCTGAAAAATAACTGGTTCCAAATAGACTATCACAAGCATGTGGTGTTCAGTGGAATATGGACAGCTGACAATTCACTTTTAATTATCCAGTTAATGCCCCCAATCTGGAGAAATTGGATTGACAACAACAGCCCTTTGACTAACAACAACAAGATTCTGATTTAAAGAACTTCCTACAGTGTTTTGTAGGGTCCCACCAAACTAAGGTGCTTTTCTTTAAATCAATCTTTGATTTAGTACTGTTTTAGTTTTATGAATACCCTTATTCCATTTGAAACGTAACACGGGCATATGATATCATGAGGTGTGTTAATTCCACACGCATGCAAATCCATACACATCCACACAGAAGCACAGGTGCAAGTATGAAACACATGTTTGGGCTGAGCTTTCAATGAGGTTGGAAATAATGCTTATACCTTCTGCCTGAAAAATATCAGACAAGTTCACACTTAAGGTGGGCCACGATGTACAAGTTAAATTGACAGTTAAAAAAATGTCCATCCATTCATTTGTTTTGATATTCTGTGGCCCAACTGAGGTGTGAAGTTGCCTTATTTTTATGCCAGACAATCTGAACAAAGTAACTCATCTGATGGAAAGATCAGATATCACACATGTCACATTGTGACACGTGGGCCTGTGTATGGTCCCCACAGGCTGTGGAATTAGCAAACCTCAGATATCATGTATGAACGAATTGGAAAAAGCTTTAGTTTTTTTTTTTTTTTTTTAAATGAAGAAGAAGAGACTGCTGATAGAAGAATGCAAGAGATTTTAAATTCTAAATTTCTTTCAGTTTCTTTTGTAGGACAGATAAACTTCACTACCACCTTCTGCATCATGACTTCTGATTAAACCAACTTTGAGTTTTTGAGAGAGAGAGAGAGAGAGAGGTCCTCAAGGAAAACCATACATGGGTCCCCAAGAAAGTAGAGGGACACGAAAGATCCCAACCATCATGGATTCCCATAGGAATGATTTATGTTGAGCAGAACCTGCATTCTGCAAGACTTGGTCACAAAGAGCCACCCAAATTTAATACATACAACAAATTCGTAACCAAATGATCCATACCCATGAAATTAGCTCCAAAAGCATGCAACAAACCTCAAATTCAGGTCTAAATAGGATTCTACAAAAATCATCAAACCCTCAACATTTTGGAGACCTGTGATTATATCCCAGCTCACTAGCAGGAAAGATGCTATAGGGACCAGATGGCAAAACTCTAGTACATAAAACACAGAAAACTCTAGAACGATGGTAAACAATGTTCTAGTGGATGAAACCTCCAAGTCACAGGAAAAATGCCCGCGGAATCTTGTTAATCACTATTGATATCCTTCCTGTTAGGATACATTGTTCCATCTTCCTTTTAGATTTGAGCATAAGTAGCTAATGTAACATGAATGGACTAATGGTCATGCTATATACCTCTTGTGCAGTGGTCTTCTGTGAGGATCGATGGTCAGAAGACTGGAAATCAACTGCTTCGTGGATGAAGAGATGGTCTTCCAAGTTTGTTCATCAAAGCTGAAGTCACCCTGCGTGGAAACCATTTCCCATAAGAAACAGAAATGCAAGGAAGTATACCAGCACTGAGTGAAATCATTTCACACAACAAATCGTTTCTATGTATTCGCATCAAACAACATAGAAAAATCCCTAATTAGGGTTTCATCATTGAATTAGGGTTTCAACATAGTAAATCCCTAATTAGGGTTTCAACATTGTAAATCCCTAATTAGGAAATCACTAAGGTTGAAATTGATGAAATCTAGACTCTTACCTGTTTCAGATCTTCATCATAATCACTAAGGTTGAAATTGATGTCTGCATCGACTCCCCTGAACTTAATGGCGGCTCGATCGTAAGCCCTGAAATTAGGGTGGTTTGCCCAAATGAAAATTTCGGAAAACCAGTCTAAAAACAGGGGCCTTCTTCCAAAATGACAATTACCGAGCAGCAGAGAGAGAAGAGTCGGGGGCTGGTAGAAGGAGAGAGTCGTGGAGTTGCAGAGAGAGAGAGAGAGAGAGAGAGAGAGAGAGAGAGTCAGGGGTAGGCAGAAGGAGAGAGTCGCGCTGGGGCGCGATTCTACCTCTTTTTGTTGCAGTGACAGACTGACAGTACACAGTCGAGACCATGATTCAGACGGTCTGGATTGACTCTCATGCCGCATATATTGAGGATGTGTACGAGCTCAGTGGATGGGCTACTGTCGAAACATTGACAAACAATTCTAGTCGGATCCATCTGCCCATCTTTAAATTGATGGCTGCAAACAAAAATGATCAATGGTCCACAACCAATTTTAATAGTCCAATAATTTCCTCCAGATTTAACTGTGAATATGTTTGCAATTCGATTTACTTTGCATCCAATCACAGCCTTAATTTACATCTTCCAAAATCTTCTTTCCACATATACTTGGCACTCTTATCTGCTCCATCCATCTCTTAGGTCATATCCTCAATGGCCCACAGCCTTAAAAAACAGATTGATCAGACTGTTTTAACTGCCCAACCGAAGGACCTCAACCCATTCGTTCCATTCCCTTGTTGAGCATGTTTAACCATACATTTGTAATCCTCAAAGGTCCTCCAAAATAGACGGCTCGCTCATCTAAAATTTGATTTTCAGTGTTGTAGCCTATTTCTGGTCGTTCCTAGAATGGCCAATCCGGAATGGATACATGGCATCGCAGGGAAAGATATGGTAGACAGAGGATATTTGACGACTCGGAGTGCGGTAGAGAATCCGGGAGTGGAACTCGAGCATGAGCGGAACACGAACGAGACATCCAAAAGCGGAAAACAGTCGAGCTGCCGAGAGACTCGAAGAGCAGCCGGGAAGCCAGAAATGAAACTCAACAAGGGAAGGGAATAGTCAGAAAAGAAGGATATGGAAGGCCAAGTGTCAGGGAGAAAAGAAGAAACGAAAGGATAATAAAGACCAACCGTAGCAACGGTTCGGTTATTGTAACCAATAAAATAAAGATAGGAGGATTTAAAAGACTGACATGACAATGATTCATCTACAGTAACATTTGAGATAAAGAGGGACGGATATAAAGAATCTACGTAGCAAATGAGTCTATAAATAAAGAAAGAAATAAATGAAAATCTGACACATAACTAAATTTAACAAACAAATCAAATCTATCAATTTATCTTAGCTCAATATATCTTATGAGTAGTGATAATCCAATAACGATAATTTTTTAGTTGTAATCCAAGTTTATGCTCATACACTGAACTTGATATTTATTCAATACAATAAGTTCTTTCAAAAGACATATTCTTGCAGTTTTTCTCCGTGATCGACTATAAGTTTTTGCTTTTGTTTCATTGCACCGATATCCTAAAAAGTCATTTCTTGTGAGAGGCAAGGTTCAACTCATCTTCGGAGGAAGAACCCCACCCTCTGATTACCACCTGATCATTACGAATATTCTGCTAGTGGCTAAGTAGGTGACCAATCTCCTCATATTCGATTATATACTGTTAAAATTTAATGTATCTGCTTATTTTGACACTTGGGGTCAAAGTTGATCGGTTTGAATCGAGCCGCTATATCAATTCTAGCACGCCCGCACACACCGCACGTGATAGAAAACAAACGGAGTGCCAACATTCAGTACAAGGTGTTCACACCCCAAATATAGGGTTGTGATATAGTAATAAACTCGGTAAGACCGAGGTCGAATCCACAGGGACCGAACCTTGTACATAATCTGAAATAACTAGAACTTAGAACTAGAATAAGATGAAATTTAAATTGAATAAATATGAGAGAATAATTATAAAAAATTAAACTAAAACTATATATAAAATTGAAATGTGGGAAACTATGGTGCTAAGGATCCACTTGTAGTAATTGAGAAGCTACCTTGCATTGATTCAAGGACACAACTAGAATCGGAGTCTTATCTTATCCAGTTAGTAGGAAGAGATTTGTTAGATCTCTGAACGTCTCATGGATCTAGTCATCAATAGATAAAATTGGTGAAGATTTGGAAGTGATTCCGCCACCTAACCATGCCCAAGAGACTATAACAAACAACAACAATTTACCAATCTCACAGTCAATCATGAGAGAATTATGAAAATTATGAAGGGTTCAATCACCCAACCATGCCCATGAGACGATGGTAAACAATAGGGTTCCCAAGTTCACAATCTCAATACATAAAAAGAGAATATCTCAAGCTATCGCAGATCTATTATAACTTGAGTCACAACAAACCATTAAAACTAAAAACATTCCTTATAATCAAACTAGAATCCATGAGAGTTTAATAAACATAAATTAAAGCAAAGCTAACACCCTAATCACGCTACAAGTTTTACCTCTTAACCCTAGCTAAAAGGTTTAGCCTAACATGGTCATGCTAAAAATAGGAAAAGCATGAACAAAGAAAAACAAAGAAAGATGGAAGAACTCCTAAAAAATCGGCTGCACTCCATGCCTCTCTCTCTTCCCTTTCTTCACACGTCTAGATCTGCCTCCACAGCTGCCCAGGATTCAGGATGCCTTGTCTCTCTCTCTTTCTCTTCCTTTTATAGAGCAAGGAGGGGCGATGGAGAGCTGGGGCAATGGAGTCAGTGGAATGTGTTGAAGTCGGTGGAATTTTACGCACTCCCTGTGTAAGGGATTTTTACGCAGATGGCAGTCGTGGTTGTTGCGCATGATCCGATTTTCGTGGATGTCGTGGAGATTCATCGCCATCAAGACCGTTCAGACTCCTTGGGGCTGGTCGGCCATCCCATAGGAAGATTTTAGACGGCCAGGATTATCGGACCGTCCTGACCACGACTGCAAAACGGCCCAGATCGGCCGAGTCTCGGACGTGCTGTAAACAGGGCCTGCGAAAGGGGTCTACGCTGATGCTTGGTGGGGTCCACTTTGACTAAACTTCTAGATAATCAAATCCATTCTATGAGCCGTTGCATTAGACATTGATCACGAGCTCAAGTTTGGAGTGAATCCGTGTTTCGGATGGGCCACACCATCAATCGATGTAGTAGTGTACTACTTGTAAGTGTGAGCTTGGATGCATGCATAGAAGCATAAAAATAACAAGGTTTTGGTAGAAATCATAGCCTGCACACGATGGACAGCTCAAATCACCCAAATGGATGATGATGGTGGGTCACTACATCTTCAGCGGATGACCCTGCATAAAGAGAAAACAGAGACTCCTTTCTTTGTATAGGAAAGTCGTGTGGATGCGGTCAACATTGTCTGACTGCTTGTGAAGGGTTCAGT
This sequence comes from Magnolia changhungtana, assembly GCA_030180095.1. Lineage (NCBI taxonomy): Eukaryota > Viridiplantae > Streptophyta > Magnoliopsida > Magnoliales > Magnoliaceae > Magnolia > Magnolia changhungtana. The sequence goes on along the minus strand of JASAUF010000411.1, from coordinate 10,195,480 downwards.
GCACCATGAGTACACTTGTTGCAGTGCACGTGCAACACTCGTGTAGGCCCCACAATGATATTTCTGATAAATTCACACCGTCCATCTGTCTTCCCATCTTGCTCAAAGGATTGAGACCAAAATTGAAGCACATCCAGAGATCAGGTGGGCCCCAAATCGCTGATATGTGTACTGATCTGCCTGTTGAGCCACTTCCACAGAATCCAAGAGCTGAAATTCGAAGTATATGGTTAATTTAGGGTCCCTATGCCAGATATAAAGTTTCTAGCCAAACGGATGGTGAGAACTCTGTGATTGTGCATTCTGGACGAATTTTAGGCCTCTTTAGCGTGAAATACTAGATTTCCTCGAATCCCAGGTGTGTAAATTCTTCGATCTCGGTCCCCTGGAGTTCGTCCCTTGCCTTGGTGATTCTTGAGCGTTAAATTATGCTTTTAGTACCATTTTCCAATTCAGGCTCCTATATATACCTTGTATAACAAACACGATTAAAATAGGCCATTAAACAGTATCATGTTCGTAAAATCAGGTAATTATTGAGGTCTAATATGCAATATTTGACCCTCAACACAAGGTCATCCATAACTTGTTCAGTCCTTATATTCCAGTGTTGAATTTGGGACCTGACAATAACTGAGTACACCACACATGAATTTCATATTCTATATTATCACTCACTCCATTAGCTTAAACGAATGCAAGAAGAAAGAGTTTCCCAAGATAATGTCAGGCCTAGGGCAGTCCTAGCTATCATTTTCCTTCATTTCTCCTTGCTGAATGTTCAATCATTAATTATTTTTTCCTTTTGAAGCCACCAATCTCAATGGCTATTATCATCAAATTCATGCGGTTTTTTTGAACCATGAGCTTGTATGGTCCAATCCACCGCCCATCTTTGCACACTCCTACTTGTTTCTCTAATTAATCATTTATCCTAGATCAAATATTCAATACATTCACCCAGCTTGGATGATAAGTCACTAATACCATGATTAAATATGGAGGCTCTTTGGATGAGACGGTTCAATTCATTGGAAACTCCCAACACACTTCAAAATGCGATTTGAAGCCCAAGCATTGAGAAATTGCAATTCAGACCAAGCATTGGGAAATTGGGCACAGCATGCCAACGCTACTGTAAATCTCAGTCCTTTGACTCCATGCTAGAATTTTAATATATATGGAGAAACACTTGGATACTTGGACAAAATGTGATGGATGTGTTAGCCAGTCTTCATATTGTGACCCACATGCATGTATATTGTGAACGCCCTTTCCACGACGCATGTGTGAATATGCATGCGGTGCAAGACTGTCTTTCACTGGTTTGGATATTTCCATGGTTATGTGCAGTTGATCCTTTTGGAGTGACGACAACTTAAATGTATATGATTTGTTTAGAGCGTTTTGGCTTCCTTGGTTTTGCACTACCTTTTTTAAGAGTAAATTTTTAATGTTTAATTCATTTAAAGGATTGGAGTCACCTCTAGTCGAGTAGGTTGCGGTGCGCCCACGGTTGGCTAGAGCCCTTGGACTGGGGAATTATGAATTTTTTTGGCCTAAATGATCCCCGATATTTCGCGTGCAACTTGGTAAAGGTCTCAGTTACAAGAGAAGAAGATGTTAGGCACTTTCTCTCGCCCACACTTACATACAATATCTACTTTAAGGGGTGTGCAATTTTCAAGGAAATTGTATATCCGCAAGAAATGTTAGTTGTGCGGCCATGCTTCACATAACCCTATAAGAGGGTCGCACAGGCAAGAAAGAAAGCGAAAGAGTTCTAGCCTTGCTTCATAAAGTTAAACGACAATGGACACATGATTAAAATAAAATAAACATGCAATAAAAAAGATGAAAGGTCACAGCCTTGCTTTGCAGAGCTGAGACCCTGGGTAGGTAGGCAAAATAAGAAGTAAATAATAGCTAATGCAATAAACGAAAAGAAATAGTATTTATAGATAAATAAATGTACGGAATGGACCGTGTTTTGAGCTTAATTGAGATGTGAGAAAGAAAAATGAAAGTCAAACACTCTTTCCTTCAATCAAAAATGGGATGATCAGACGTCCATAATTCTGACTTTACTCTTGATTTGACAGGGTTTGCTTTACTAAGTTGGATTGTTGTGGCTGGCTGAAGCATGACCTAGGCATGAGTGTAGGCGTTGTAGAACATCGTAGGTGACAAAATTTCCTCATCGTTTGGGGAGCAGGTGTCAAGGAAACTGACAGAAATATCTCATAATTTTAGACAATTCTCTTTGCCACCTTCTGCCTCTTCTAAATTGAAGGTGAGTGTTGTTTATATAGGATAGGAAACTGTCGGCTAATGGACAACCGACAGACACTTGGCTATTGTTTTTACATGTAGGATCTGTTAGAAATTCCGAGGAAAGATTTGTAGCGCCATGTGTCCGTCGGTAGATGAACAGTCGACAGTCCACTTCGCCCAAGTTGGGGTGTCTACAATACACATGCACATTTGTGTTTTTTGGAAAACTAAATTTTAAAGTTGAATTATAAAAGGAAGCTTGGCACTGGAGCAAGCTAACATGTGCAAGGAAGAGAATCTTAGATTGGACTTAGTTTTTATGATGAGATAGGAAATCCAAGGATTGTTTGACATTTTTACTATTAAAAAGCTTATTTATAAATTAAAAAACTATAACAACCTTAGTCCCTTAGTTGAACATGCTTCATAGGGAAAGTAGTGAACGCTTAGAGACACAGAAAACAGATTGTCTTCATCCCATTTAAGGTAGAAATATTGAATTTCGGGGACGAAATTCTCTTTAAGGGGGGTAGATTGTAACACCCCGTACTTTTCTGTACTCAGGTGTTACCATGAGAACCTGACTTAGTATAAATACAATCCCGATTTATGTGAACATTCACACTTTGGCCTCAATCCAACCGTTGAGATGGTGAAGCAACTACGAGATTCAAGATCCACCGTCCAACTGAGATGCAGGGGAATCTACTTGTAAGAGTGATCGTCAGACCTAGAGCTATAGATCTATCTCAAAGTCAGATGGGTGGCCTATCTTAAGTGGATACCCTAATAACTCATTTTAAATGTGATGTAATCGCATATATATACTATAATACAAAGTAACTTTATAATTATTCGTAATAATATGTTACATGAATTATTCAATCATGTATATTATTTAAATTATATATAAAATAAATGGTATACCAACACATTATTATATGTATTAACTAACATTTACATTTTTATAATTTTAACCTATAGGTTATCATATCATACTATATATAAAATATATATCACTTAATATTAGTTTTACTATACTATAAATGTATATATAATCACAAAAAAAAAAAACATTATAAATGATTGTAAATGAATACTTATAACTACTAATGTACTATACTAAACAAATACATATATATTTTTTATTATATGATCTAAAATAGATAGTGGCCCTGGGTGGCTCACTAGTTAAATGAGCGGTCCTGATTGTAGGATTGGACCACAAGTAGTCACCAGATTGACAATAAGTGGCACTCAAAGGCGATGTTTCAGCTAATATGGCCCACCTAAGAGTTGGATCGACCTCATACTCTGGATTGGACCCTAAGTCGGGCTGACAAAACAGATGAACGGAGTGGACCACATCACAGGCACCACCGTGGACCCCACCCTTGATGCGTGTGCACACCATACGCCTGCACCCACAGTGCACCGAGATTGTCACGTGGTCAGACCGCGTTTGACATGAAAATCCCAAAAACAGGGGATTCCCCTCTCTGTTTCCCCCCTGACGTTTTTGAATGGATAACCGATCATTTGCAACCGTTGTGGCCCACCATGATCGACCCAAAGGGTCGATCTGAACCGTCCATATTGAAGAGGATGAAATCCAGACTGAAACCTCGAAGCTTCACACGTTTCCTTCCACGTGGGACTACACAAACACCAGCGCAAGGAAGTTGTTGTGTTTCTTCCCATTCCAAAAACTGAAACCTGTGGCTTGTTGTACTAGCGATCCGCGTGAAGGCAAGTCTCTGCATCCCGACCGTTGGAGTAAATCCATCATAGCCATCTATTCTCTTCGTACGGATTAGGGCTATCAGTGGAAAACTGATGCAGGTTTTGTTGCGCCAACAGTCTCCATCTGCCTTTCTGCAACGGAATGAATCCGGGCCGTTTGATCTCGATCTAACGGATCTGGTAGGTCTAGGGCTTCAAAGGGAGGAGAGTAAATAGCAAAGGATTCGCTACTCCATCCCTTGCAGCGGCACCTCAAAAACCAGCCACTACCTTCAACATTCGAACCCACCAGTTAAACTTCTATGGAGCTTCGAAATCAAAGGTCTGAAAACACTGCGAGACCCCTTAGAGCAGATCAGTGGCTTTGTTTTGAGAAGAGAAGCCCCTGTTCGAAATCCACCATTAAAGCTCGTCTTCTTCTTCGTCGAGATTGCCGAGTTGAGCGGTACGAGTCAGATCGTTCCAGACGTCCGGTTGTTGTTCTGTTGTTCCTGCAGCAGGTGAAGAAAGAAAAGGGAGAGATGAGAAGTAGGAGAGAAAAGAGAGGAAGAAAGAAGAAGCGAATGAGGAGGTGCGGCTGTTGCACCGCACCCACTCAAACCGGGCAAAGCAGTCGAGTCGCTCTGGCCGCTAACCTCTGGGGTGTTTTCCAGTAGCAGGAGGGGAGAAGAAGGAAAAGAGAAAGGAAGAGGAGAAGTGAGAGAGAAAGAGGAAACAAAAAGAAGAGGAGGCTGGGAGAGCCATTTTTATTTTTATTTTTTAAATCTTTTTGTTTTCTGCATGTTGCTGCACTGAGTTACGGACTCGGTCGAGCCATGGTTCGAGTCGGGGTTCCTCCCTTATTTAAAGAGGAAGGAGAAGAAGAAAAGAGAGTGATTAAGAAGAAGAAAACGAGAGGGAAGAGAGGAGGAGAAACGAGGGAGAAAGTGAGGCTTGGGCCTAATGGCTGCCGAGTCGACTCGGCTGAAACTGAGTCCAGCCGAGTCTGATTTGGGTCAAGTCAGGCTTGGGCATGGCCCATGCCTTGGTGGACATCCCAGCATATAAGGGAAAGAAAGGAGGAGAGAAGGAAGAAGGAAATGAAGAAAGGTAGGGGGAGAGTTTGGGTTTAGTGGCTACCGAGTTGACTCGGCTGGAACCGAGTCCAGCCGAGTTAATTGTCTTGGGCCTGATCAGGATATGGCTGGACATTTCGGCAAAAACAAAAGGGAAACAGAAGAAGAGAAAGAAAGAAAGGAGAAGAGGAGAGAGTGCCAGGCGAAGCTAGGGTTGGGGCTTCTATCGAGTCAAGACCGAGTCGGCTTATTGTCCAACCTAGCCGCCATTACTTGGCGGGTCACAGTTGAATCTATGCCATGCTGGTTGATCCGGAGCTGAGTCGCCAAGTCAAGCTACCAAGTCAACTGCTGTAAGCCAGCTTTTTCTCCCAAAGTTAATCATTTACTTTATCATTATAATTAGTGATACTATAGCTATTTTGATTATTAATTTTGTTTAGCCATTAACGGATTATGTACGCTAATACTAATTACGACCATTAGGTGCTAGATATTAGCATTTACCTATCATTCATAGATAGTATCACTTATAATAGATCACACCATTCATTTCCATTATGATGATTATATTTTGCTACATTAGCTAATATAAATTATAACACTAATGTTGACAATTATTATTAAATTAACATAGTTACCATTTCCATCATCATTAGGACTGTTAAATATTAGGATGTATAGCCATTAGTAAGTTACCTATCCTAATGATAGTTAAATACTAATGTATTGTCTTACCATGAATAGTAAACCATAATATTAATTATCATCATAATGATTAGTAACTAATATTAACCATAACACTAATATTAGTGAATATTTTATAATTATTAAATTAATACTAAAATCAATTGCACACTAACTAGGGTTCAGACCCTAAAAACCTAAACCTAGATATAAACCCTAAGGATGAAACCCTAAATCTAAGTAATCTAGACCTTAGATTGAGACTTTAAACCATAAATAGTGTGTTAAGCTTGGTTCTAACCGTGAAATTTTATAATGAATGGTAGGATTTGATTCTAATGACACTTGCGTTCCCTAGCGACACTAATGGGCGACTCGACATGTAAGGTGAGGACTCACCCTTTGAGCTTCCCACTTAAATTCAGTAACCAATAAATGATGCCTTAATCCTTTCCATTCAGTATCTCCTAAGTTACTTGATTTTGCTACTTAAGTTATTATGTGAATATGTGAATATGATAATGTGACACGCACCTGATTTCAGTGGTAGATAATGAACATATCTCTTTAAATATAACATGCATCAACGATTTGGTGATAACATGCTATCTTTAGCCGTACATTATTAATTAACTATATGTTGGTCGGTTGCGATTAAGTGATGTAATGAATGAACCTGTCCTGAACTCACCAGCTTGCAGTCCATATATCACACCTTGCCTTACATGGCTTGTACCGCATACTCGCCCTACATGGCTTGGATCGTTTATTTGCCTTCGTGGTTTTGATGGGTCATTGGTGCCCTTTTGTGGCTTGATGGTTATATTCGCATGTCTTGTTGATTTCCTAGCCATGTTGCGGTGTTCAGTCGTACCATAATTTTTGGGTGGAAAGGGTGTTCGCTTAGCGATTTCCTAGCCATCTTGCGGTGTTCACGTACGATATGATTTTTGGGTGGTCTAAAGTTTATGTGTTGTTTGTCTCTTTATTTTGCGGTGTTCAGTCGCACCTTAATTTTCGGGTGGAGCGGGTGTTCGCTTAGCGATTTCTTAGCCATCTTACGGTGTTCACGTACGATATGATTTTTTGGTGAAGTAGATGTTTGTGTGTTATTTTCCTAGCCATCTTGCGATATTCAGTCGTACCATGATTTTCGGGCGGAGCTGAAGTTTGGTTATCGATTTTCTAGCCATCTTGTGGTATTCACGTACGATATGATTTCTGAGTGGTCTAGAGTTTGTTGATTGTCTCTTTATCTTGTGGAGTTTAGTCGTACCATGATTTCTGGGTGGAGATGAAGTTCGCTTATCGATTTTCTAGCCATCTTGCGGAGTTCACGTACGATAGGCTTCTCAGGTGAAGTAGAGGTTTAATGGTTGATTTTCTATTCACCTTACGAATTTCACTTGTACCATGATTTTTGGGTGGAGCTGAAGTTTGCTTATCGATTTTCTAGCCATCTTGTAGAGTTCACGTACAATATGATTTTCGAGTGGTCTAGAGTTTGTATGTTGATTGTCTCTTCATCTTGTGGAGTTTAGTCGTACCATGATTTTCGCGTGGAGCTGAAGTTCGCTTATCGATTTTCTAGCCATCTTGCGGAGTTCACGTACGATAGGCTTCTCGGGTGAAGTAGAAGTTTAATAGTTGGTTTTCTATTCACCTTACAAATTTCACTTGTACCATGATTTTTGGGTGGAGCTGAAGTTCGCTTATTGATTTTCTAGCCATCTTGCGGAGTTCACATACAATATAATTTCGGGTGCAATAGAAGGTCGTATGATTGAGTGTTTGATTTTCTGGATGTATTCCTTTATATTGCGATTGCTATTATATTCTGCTTATGATGAAATTCTGTTGATTTGCTAAGTTTTTGAGTATATGCTCATGATTATGAAGTGCCCTGTTTAATATATCCATTTTCATGACTTGCATTCTATATTAATTATGAATAATGAGTGCGCAATCTTAGAGGGTGCTCCTCACTGCGATAGCCATTGACGCTATCAAACTGTAACAGTTGATGCAGGTATAGGGTGAGCTGATGCTGTCCACTAGGTTACTGGAGCAGATCGAGTAGTTGGAGAGCTAGGCGGGGTCCCTACAGCCCATATTGAGTTCCACTATTATATGATAGGTTTTTGGTTTTTGTTAATGAACTTTGTATTTGGGATTGTATAAGTCCTGTATGGGTGCTACATTTGGAATTTTGTAATGATCAGAATGTTTTTATACAATACATGGTTTAATCTAGCTTCGTTGCTGTTAACTCTGATTAATGATAAACGGTTCAAATTTACACTGGATTTTATAAGCTAACACTCGGGTTTTTGATAAACGGGTTATATACTCGGGTCCTGAAAGGTCGGGGTGTTACAAAAACATAAACATTTTTTCTCAAAATAGATTGTGTAGTAATAATCTACTAATCATTTGTGTAAAAGGTTTTACCTCTTCATCTTTTTGGAACAACTTACATTGAAGGTGAGGCCCACTTGATGGAAGGTCCACTTTAAAGGTTGGACCCACATGATTGATGGTGGACATTGAAGGTTGACATCAAAGGTGGGCCACATGACCTATATTCAAGGTGGGGCCCCACATGATGAATGGTCAACATCAAGGTGGGCCCACATAATGCATGATTCACATCAAAGTGTGGCCCTGTATGATGGACGATCCATATCAAGTGAGCCCACCTGATGGACAGTCCACATCTAAGGTCTCATGTGATGGACAATTCATATGTAAAGTGGCCTAACATGATGGATGATCCACATAAAAGTTGTGCCCCACATGATGGATGGCCCACATCAAGTGGGCTCCATTTGATGGATGATCTACATCAAGGTGGGCCCCACAAAATGGACAATGAATATCAAAGCTCGGCCCCATATTATAAATCACCCACATCGAAGGTGGGCCCATAGTATAGACACATCAAATGTGGGCTCCATGTGATGGGCGTTAGACACTGAAGGGCCCCACAGTATAGACACATCAAATGTGGGCTCCATGTGATGGGCGTTAGACACTAAAGGGCCCCACATGAAGGACAATTAACATTGATGGTGGTCCCTACATGATGGATAACCTACATCAAGGTAGGCCCCACATAATGGACAACCACATAAAAGGTTGGTTCCTAATGATGAGTGCTAGCTCCACATCCAAGGCAGGCCCCACATGATCAACGACCCACTGTGAAAGTTGGACCCACACAATGGGTGCTCCAAAAATCATCTTTGATTTGTGGATACTTGTTCTGTTTAAATAGGACAGTTGGATATTATTCCTTCACGAAGGTCCAATAAACAAATGTCCACTAATCTGATATATAGATAATCAATTAAGGATGATCATTGGGTTCATGATAAATCCCGACTGTAATAATAATTTGGACAGTTCAACTTAAATTACCTGTGTGCCTCATATACAATTTCTAAGTAACCACATAGCCATCACACACTAGCAGAGTATCAAAGTTTTTCTCCGATGGTACTCTTGATTAAATTGCATGTGACAATCCAATTCACTAGCGCATCCAAACATAGGGATGTGGCTGTATCAAGGTTAGAGTTGTACACGAGTCGAGTTGAGCCGAGCTTTGCCTAGCTCCGCTTGACTCGGCCAGTTAGAGTCCTCAGCTCGAGCTCGGCCTTCAAGCTTGGATCAATAGCTCAGCTCGGCTTGGCCAGCAGCTCGGTCCAGTTTGAACCGAGTTTAAGCTGAGGACTTTAGTGGGTTGGGGTCTGAGACGTCTGATCGTCCAATTGTGCCATAGCCACTGTCCGACTGTACTAGAGCCACTCGACCAGTGGTCGCTGGTTGGATGGGGTCCACTAATCGGGCGGACACTACTCGTCAGAAAAATGGAGAGACAAGGGAGGAGAGGACTCACTTTTAGATGAAGGTCGTCCGGACAAACGCTAGAAGGAGAGTAATCGCCGGGCGCTGGAGAACAGTGATGGATTTGGGTGAACAGACAGTACGATTTGGGCGAATGGGTTAGGGTTGGGCGAAGTAAGGGTTTTTTTTTTTTTTTAAAGCTATATATATATATATATATATATATATATATATATATATATATATATATATATATATATATATATATATATATATAACTCAAAACTCGATCCGAGTCGAGTTCGAGCCGAACTGAGTCGAGTCGAGCTCAATACCAAGTCGAGTTTAGTCGAGCTAGGTCCAGCTTGGATTCGACTTGAATGTTCCGAGCTCATTAAATCTGGCTCGACTCAGCTCGAACACAGTTTCGATCTGAGTCGAGTCGAGCTTTTTCGAGTCGATCCAAGCGAGCTAACGAGCTAACTCGACTCGTGTACAACTCTAATCTAGGTCTTAAGACTCGATGACTTGGACCGAGTTAGCGAGTGGTTTTAAGACTCCAACTGGTTGCATAGGTCGATGTGGCCGACTCGTTAAAGAGCCGCCAATGGCTAGTGGTAGGTGCTCTGTCGGCCCCACCATGATGTATGTGCTTCATTCATACAGTCCATCTATTTTTATAGATCATTGTATGCTATGAGCTTAAAAATAGGGTATATCCCAATCTCAAATGGAACACATTACAGGAAATAGTGTTGATTAAACGTCCGCCATTAAAAACTTCCTGGGGGCATAAAAGCTTTGGATCAATCCGATCTTTGTTTTTTCCCCTTCATCTAGGTCTGTATGACCTAATCAACAGATTGGATGTC